>JAKEZK010000051.1:0-126858 GCA_021654155.1 Rhodotorula sp. CC01
CCCCCCCATGCAGGCCCTACGCTACACCGGGTTCCCCTTTCCTTCGAGCAGACCCCGCAATCCCGAAACCAAGAGTACCCATGAACTGAACCTCGCCCCCCGCCCGCAGGTGTTGTTGCTCCTGATCTTGTCCTTCTGGGTCTCGTACTACCTCAAAGTGCACCGCATCCGCTCCATCCACGAAACCATCGTCGCCCTCTTCAGCGGCATGCTCGTCGGAGCCTTGGTCCGCCTCGCACCCGGTCACGTCGTCCAAGACATGATCGCCTTCAAGTCGACCATCCTCTTGAACGTCTTGCTACCCCCCATCATCCTCAACTCGGGCTACCAACTCAAGCAGGAACACTTTTTCAGACACTTTCACGTCATCCTCACTTTTGCCTTTGCCGGCACTTTCATCTCGGCAGTCGCACTCGGGTGCGTCCGGGGGGGTGTTTCGCGGTTTCCCCGTTTCAAAAGTTTTGACCCACCCCCTTTTTCCCCAGCGTGATCGTGTACCTCTACTCGCTCCTCGGCCTCGAAGGCCTCTCGCTCACCATCGTCGAGTGCCTCCTGTTCGGCTCGACCCTGTCGGCGACCGACCCCGTCACGATCCTCGCCATCTTTAACCAGCTCCACGTCGACCCAAAGTTGTACTCGGTCATCTTTGGCGAATCGATCCTCAACGACGCAGTCGCCATCGTCATGTTCGAGTGCGTCGCCGCGGGGTTTACATCCTCGCCGTGTATCTGATCTGATCTGACGGAGAAAGGACCCCCCCCCCCCCCCCCCCCGTGGCACAGGACCCTGTCGCAGTTCCACGGCGAAAAGATCCACGTCCTCTCGTTCTTCCACGGCGTCGGCATCTTTCTCCTCACCTTTCTCTGCTCCATGGCCCTCGGCGTCCTCTTCGGTCTCGGCTGCAGCCTCATGCTCAAGCATTCAGAACTCGGTCCGTGTACTGTGTCTCTTCTCGGGTTTCCTTTTCTTTCCCCCGGAATTGACCCAGGTTACGCCCACCCCCCGCAGGCCGGTACACCGAGATCGAATCGTGCCTCGTCTTCCTAATCGCCTACACCAGCTACTTTTTCTCAAACGCCCTCACCATGAGCGGTCAGTTCCGAGCATTTTGCCCCTCTGACCTGAGCCCCCAGCGCAGATTACTGACCCACGTATGTATACACGCCCACAGGGATCGTCTCGCTCTTGTTTTGCGGCATCACCCTCAAGCACTATGCGTACCACAACATGAGTTTGCGGACGCAGCGGTCGTCGCGGTACATGTTTGGGTCCCTCGCGTCGCTGAGTGAGAACTTCGTGTTCATATATTTGGGTGCATCTTTGAGTACTTTCTCTTTCTTCGTACGCCTATAACCCTACTGACGCATTCTCTTGCCAGGACTTTCGCTTTTCACTCAGACCGAGCTGGTCTACAAGCCCATCTTCATCCTCGTCACCGCGGTGAGCTTTCTTTTCATGGATTTTTTCCAATCTTTCCCTCTCTTCCCCTGCTTTTCCCTATCTTCCACATTCGCTGCCTACTTGCCCCGCTTATCTTCTGCTTTCAAAATCGACTCCAACCTCGTATCAAACTCTCCTCCTTTCGTTCTTCCCCACCTCCCCACGTTCGGAACAATCTCTTCCGAATATCGTTCTGACTTCGCTCCGACCGTGTCCACAGCTGGCTATGTGCATCGCTCGATACACGGCAGTCTTCCCCATCTCGAACATGATCAACTTTGTCTCGCGCGCCCGCGGTGGTCGACACGACGAGATCCCCAGGTCATACCAGATCGTCCTTTTCAGCGCCGGATTGCGTGGAGCCGTCGGCGTTGCACTCGCCGAGGGCATGAAAGGCGCACACGCGGTTGCGCTGAGGACAACAGTGCTCGTCTCTGTCGTCCTGTCGGTCGTGGTCTTCGGCTCGACGATTCAGCAAGTGATCGAGGCCGTCGGTATACAAACAGGTGTTGCGGACGACGGCGACGATAGTTCGGACGATGAAGCAGGAGGGTATCACGACCTCGAGCACGCGAGGTCGCCGTCTTTCGCATTGGGCACGCCAGGAGCAAGCCATCATTTTGCTTCCCTTCAAACGGCGGCGGGGCCGAATCGTTCGACGGACGTGACCGCCGCCACTCCCATTCTCGAGCCTTATACGCCTCGAATCTTGCGGCCCTTTGGCGGAAGTTCTCGAACAAGTTCGTTCTCGCGCCTCTCGGGCTCCCCGTCCGCCTCGTCCGACTCCGATGGCGAAGCGCTACCCTCCGCGACAGACTCGGGAGAGACGTCTTCGTCCGCGCTGGGCGCGGGAGGGGTCTCGCAAGTCTGGTCGACCCTCGACGAACAATATCTCCTACCAGTCTTCTCCAACACCACCGCCAGTCGGCACTCTTCTCGTCAAAAAGCGTCGTTGAAGGCAAAAAGGGCGTCGTATCAGGAGAGGAGGGAGGAGGAAGAGGGAGGGAAGCGGTAGTCTACGTTACGGTTTTAAGCAATTTCAATCGCTGTACATGTAAGGGTGAAGAGGAGAATGGCTGCGTGAATGTTAGTCTCCGACTTTTTCGGATCGGAACCCTTCAGTATCGCAAACCGCATCTGAAGTTGCCGGTTCCTTCCGCCTCAACTTTCTCCTCTTCTTCGCCGATGTAATCCGTTTCAAGGGGCTACTTCTTCAGCAACGATTTGTAAAACAACATCAGCGTCAAGGCAATTCTTTCGATTTCCCTGGGGCCAATCCTCCCTGCTTTGTTACTTTCGCCACAGCCGGCAAGCCCGATCCGCTGCGGGCTCGATCCTTGCCCCTCTCTGTCGCTCGGGTGGTCCTGCCGACCCACAAACAAGCATCATGTCAGTGCCGCAGTCGTCGAGTGCCGCGGGAAGAGACGCGCCTCGAACCTTGGCTTCGGCAACGGACGTGAATTTGGCGGCGAGGACATGGCGGCCACGGGGCAGCATCGTTTCGTGAGGTCGCGGCTTTCGGTCAAGACGTACGGATACAGTCCTACAGGGGGGCTGTGCTCAGGTGCTGGCGGCGATCCGGGCGGGAAGCTCATGACAAAGTCAACTGCGGGAAGAGGGTTAGTCGTTCAGGACGGATCAGTGTTCGTACAGAATGCAGTCGTGCGCCGGGTGCGCTGAAAACAGTCACACCCACCTCACGACGGTCTTGCCACGTCATGGCGGCCCTTGGCGCGCCCGACTCGATCGCTGTGCTTTTTTCCGTCGTGAGGTGGCGGCAGCAGAGCGATCATGTCCGGCTCGTCAAGCGGTGGAGACGGCAGGCGGACAGTATCCATAGCGTGCAGTCGAATCAGCAGCCTCTGTCAACGGTGACTCCTGCCTCGTACAGTGTGGGGAGTGGACGAGCTGTTCTTCCAGCAAGTTGAGTCTGTCCTCTCGAGCGGAAAGCGGTCCGCTCTTTTTCTCGGTTCCTCGCTAGACCAGTCCGGACTGTGCAGTGGACAAACCCTTACCCGCTACTCAGCCTTGCTGGCCTAAGCAGCACTTCCGCTTCGTTTTCGCACCTTTCGATACTGCACCTCCGCGGCATGTCCGGTGGCGACAGACGAGCGTTTCTCCAGCGGACGCTCGACGTCGACGTTGTCTCCTCTCGAGTCTCTACTTGCCGGCAGGGTCTACCTGTGCGCTATCACCCACAAAGCGGCAATCACAATCGACTACAGGATCGCCGTCCGTCATGCGAAAGCGCGTGGCGCAAGCATTCCGTTCCGTCCTGCGGAGAGGGCAAACCGCCGACTCACAGGATCGGTTGCAGCAGACTATCATCAAGTTGAAGAGGGAACTCCCCTTTATCGGCGAGGGCTTGTTGCAGTTCTTTCAGCAGAATCACTACACAGAATGGACATCTGCCCTTGCGGACTTGATGGCTGAGTGTTTAGAGGAAGTCATGGAGCTGGGGGAGATTGCTCATATGGACCAAATGGATGCGGTCAGTCTTGTGTTTTGCACTGTGTAACTTGGCTTGGGAAGCCAACAAGCTGCGAACATGTTACTTTCTGCCAGACTACAAAGGTCAAGCAAGCACTCCAGGAGCTGGCAAAAGAAGAAGAAGTCTTACCTTATATACAAGACAGTCAGGTGTGCTGTTGCTCGAGGAATTGTAACCATGACTCAATCACTTATGTAATAAACCCCTTTCCCAGGTGGCAAAGGAATCGAGGGCCCAGGTTTGTCCTGACCAAGCTTCTGCCTCTTGTTTCCGGCATCTGACACACTGTTATTCCTCTGTGTGACAGCTTGAGGACTTAGTCGCCTGTCAGCACAAGCTACCGGAGCGTCACTCAGAAGAGGCCCGCAAGTTCTGGTTGCTTGTGCATGCTGAAGTTAACCGATCTCGCCACTGGTCTGCAACGGACCGCAAAAGGTATGCAGATCAACTTGAAGTTGTGTTGAACGAGATGAACAATTACCCCTGGCTTTCCAAGGTCAGCTATGTGAGTGCGGCAGGATTGCTTAACAGGAGCTTGTATCTGATACTTACTAAAGACTGTCTTAGACCAATGCCTGTGACCCCGAATCTCCGCTCATGCGCGCTGCTACGGCAGCAAACAGTCGGCTTGGCCTGCACTATCTCACCGGGGGTGCTCCGACCACTGTCAGTCCTTTCAAGCCCCTTACTTGCCTTTCTTTCTTTTTTTTGGGTCGCTGCAACCCCGCAAAAAGGTCGCGGATGAGAGGACTGTATTAATGTGCGACACGGGTATGATCTGACTCGGATCCTGACTCTATTGGCTTGTCCCGCACGCAGGCCACAGCGCAGGCCGCTCAGCACGCTGCCTACGCTTTCGGAAAAGCGCTGCCAACGCGACTCTCGCTTCGTCAACAGCAAGTGTACGGACACTTTGTTAACAGCGAGTATACGGACAGTTCTTGCACACCAGTCACTAGACGCGTCAGTCACTAGCGTGAGCAGTGAGATGGTAAGATGCGGACGGAGCCTCCGGAGGGGCCATCGTGAAATTGCAAAGTGATGTTCCTCAAGGATGTGCAGGCAATGGAAGGAAAGGTCCCAATGAGGGCTGCATAACACCCACACAATGTATTCTCATACCATGCGTGTTACAGAGAATGAAACGCAAAGCAGAGCAACAGCCAGTCCTGTCCCCTTCTGACACGACCTGTTTACTCTCTGGCCGTTTGGCCCCGCAAATGCTTTTGATACCAAACCGTTGTTCCAGTCCAACAATAAAAATGAGCAGCCTTATTAGCAAAAAAAGAGAGATGAAATGAGTGGAGAGTTCGCGGACTGCGACCACGGGGTGAGAAGGTTAACGCTGCGAGGGATTGTCATGGCAGACAAAAGATGCGCTCGCCACCCAAACGCTGACCAGCAGCCGGGTGAGCACAGTCACCTTGTTTCAGTCACAGGCTGTAAGCTGGCTCATGACCTGCGCTCGAATCACCTCACGGGCATCGGGCAAATCGCACCGCCTCGAGGTGCCTTGTCCGCGGATTGTCCGGGCTCCCGCCTGTCGGCAAGATGTGTTCGACCCTCGCTCTCTTCTCCTCTTAGTTACTCACCTCTGCACTGTATTTGGTGACTCCTGATACTCTGCCAAAGAAACAACTCAGCGTGACCAACCCTTGCCTCGGTTGACCTGTCCACGCAGATCGCAAGATCTGGCCGCCAGACCTCCGCAATGAGACGCTCTATTCGCAGACTGTTCAACAGAACAGCGGAGGAGACACAGCCCCAAGACAAGCTGAGAACAAGGCTTGACCAGTTCAAAAAGGCGTTCCCTTTTGCAGGGCCCGCCGTAGTGGAGGCCTTGCAAGACGAACATCCCGAAGACTGGACCCCCGAATACATTGGCTGTATGACAAAGGCACTTAAAGAATTGATCCTCCACAGGACGGTATTACCCATGCTGGGGAGCAATGTTGTTGAGGACAAGGAAGACACGCTGGTGAGTGCTGATTGGTAGTCTCTTGCTGCTAATCACATTGCTGAAACAGATCCTCCAGTTTGAAGCCCTCAGGGAGCAGCTCGAAATGGCGCAGAAGAATCAGCACTGGGAGTCACCTTTCCGGCAGCACACTGAGGTGCGTGCTCCGGAAACACTTGCTTCGCCACCTTTCACTTCTGAAGGTTTGCTGTCATTCCGCAGGAAGCACTAGCTGCCAGCAAAGAGGTTTGTTTGCATTCTGTGGGAGAGTCTCAAGCTACAATACTCATATCTCTCCCTCTTTTTGCTGAGCACAGCTTGAACAAGAGCTTGCGCGGCGCCAACATGCCTGCAGTATTGATGTCCGTGATTTCTGGGCGCATGTTCTGGAACAGTCTATGAGGGCAAGCGGATGGTACTGGAAGGACCGCAAGGAGTATGCTGAGGAACTCAAAATCATCTTGGACGAGGTTAAAGACCAACCTGAACGCGAACAAGCAAGAGAGATTTATGTGAGCTGACAAGCGAGTGGCTTTCGCGGGCTTCTCTGCTGACTCAGGCTCCTGTTCAGGCTAAAGGATACCTTAAGCTGAAAGCGGTAGTGGAGCGAGCTGAATCCCGTCTTGGAATTGTGGAACCTAAGAACTGGAACCCCCGCCGCAACCACCATGTGAGTGGCCTCGGGTATTCATCTTGTACAATCTTTCTCGCACTTGGGACACCGCATGACAGGGGCCAGCAATGAGATCATCAACACTAATTTCAACCCCGGATTCTCTTCCTTGCAGAGCGTCACCAATACAGAAAACTTCCGCGCTTTTGGCCACAAGAGGGGTCCGGTCCCGCTCTCGTGGAGGCAGCAACACGTTTACGGACAGTCACATGCGCAGTACTTGATTGTTTGATTAGTGTCCGCTACCAAGTCCGGTCCTCTATGCACAAAGTGCCGTCTTCCGTGAAGAGCTCCGTGCGTGAGGAGCTGTGCAAAGATTGCACCCTGGCCGCCTTCCTGCCTCAATATTCCAAATTTTGCCCGCCCATCCTTTTGCTGGGGCTCGTTTAGCTTTGCGTGACCTTAATCACAATGTTCGCTTGTCTTCTGGAGGTGTGACCCGATGGAGCGCAAGCTGAGACATTACAGGATGACTGAAACGCTTGGGCACTGGTTTCAGGAGAGATAAAATAAATCCAGTACTGAAGACCGGGTTGGCAGGGCCGCACGGGTGGATACCGTGTCTGAGAAAAGGCAGAGAAAGGAGGAGAAAGGAGCTGGAACCAATGAGGAACTGAGAACAACACCGTTGTGCTAGAAAGCCGGTTTTCCAGCATGAAACTTTCGATAAACTTTCTGCTGGCGCGCTGTGAGCTGCACTGGCAGACATTTCCCCAATGTGTTGAATATTGGCCTTGAGGGGAGCAGATCAGTGGAATCAAAGACAGTCTGCAAGTCAAGAAAAATTGTCAGAATGCTGGTGACTGAGCAGTTCACTCCCTTGCATTCATTGCAAGGCCAAAGTTTGAGACACAAATTTCTCACTCACAACAGCGCGAGGAACATGAGGAAGGGGTTGCTCCGGCAGTCCAAGGCGAGTCACCGCTGTGACATACGCCTTGTTAAGTGGAGAGTTCTCCTCCATTGCAGTGTACTGCAGGGTCCAGAATTGTATCAGCCAGGATGGGACCGCCTTGCTACTCACCGGACTCACATATTGTTCCTCGGCTAACAAGCATCCTATAGCCCTGTGTGGCTCCACCTTGTCCAAGACCACTTTCAACTGATCAGCATATTTTTGACGGTCTGCTGCAGACCACTGGGTGGCAATGGTCCCTGCATCCTGTGCATAATATGTGTCGAAATGCTGCCAGGAGTCGCCACTTTCAGGAATTCGGCTTTGCCGTATGATCTGTCTCGTGAGCTGGAAAACAAATGACAGGGTCAGTGTTGCAACCTCGGAGTACATCAGTCTTGAGCCAGTGCAGACAAGCCTTAATTGTCGAACGCTCTGCTGCCTGTCGAGACCAAGCGTCAGGTAATTTGTGAAGCGAGCACAGTGGTCTCGAGGATACACCTACCCTGCTGTCCTGCCGGAAAGGGGACGCCTGGGGGTATGGGCTTCTGGGAGGCGACAGGAGGTGCTTAAGCACAGTGATCTGTTGGAAAAGCTGTTAGTGCTGACGCTGATGAGGAGAATGAAGAGGATAGATCACCAGGTCATCCTTATGATTGACCTGTGAGAAATGACGCATCATCTGCTGCAAGGCATGACAGACTTTGGTCACGAATGCGGAAGTCCACTCCAAGTAAGGTTCCCGTTTCAAGTACTCCTCCACACCGAGTCCACCATGTATGAATTGAGCCTTGAATTCCTGTAAAGCCTTTGGAAGCTGGCCCGGGAGCCTGGGCTGTCGGAAGATCATGGAGCGGATGAAGGTTGGCATCTTGGGAGAGTCGGGCAACTGCGGCACTTTATATCTTCAAAGTTGCAGCGTGTGAATCAGCACTGACAATTTTGCAGGTGAACCTATTTGGTGGCAGGGAGAAGAGAAGAGTATGAGCACTGCGTGCTCGAGAAGAACGAACGTTCGACAAAAGCAAGTCCACGGACAAGCCGCGGACAAGATGAGGGGTGCCTGCGCACAGGCCGAGGTATCACAGCGCCACTAGTCATGTGAATGAAAGCATGCGCACGGCGCACCTCCAAGATCCGCCTTGTCGGGAGACTGAGACACAACGATAACTGCGGAAGGCTGCCGGATGAGGTTGATTTCCGGCAATGTTCAGCCGAGCAGCAGCCGGCACGGTCCTTTTTCAGAATGAGACGCCCCCAATCCACAAGGGTGGCAGTCACCCGCGGAGAGTGTGGAAACGGCAAAGGCCCCCATAGGATACCCTCAAGGTCTTCTGTCATTTGTTGTTTGCAAAGGCTTAGCTTGCAGATGTTTTACGCGTTCCCAAGGTTGCAGATCCTCCCTCTGCTTGAGAAGGTCCTTCACAATGCACTTCATGTTTCCTCTTACGCCCGTATAGCGGCAGCAAACCCAGTTCAGCTGGAATAACATCGGCATAACGAAATTCCAGCTCTCCGATTAGATACGGAAAGGGAAGGAAAAGGAAGAAGATCGCGCTCTTGCCAGTTTGCGCCGCAAGGCACTCAGTTTCAGGTCGTAGCCCATGCACCGTTGCTCTGTACAGTAGGAAGTGTGCAGAAACATGGTCAAAGAATGGTCTCTCCCGGCTTGCTTCCCCCGTGATTCGGGAGGCGAATGCAAATGTCTTTTCCGATTTGACTTTGCCTACGACTCGGGCACTTTTGCTGCATGCTGGTTTGGCTGACCTGTCCTTTGTCACTGATATCAGCGTACGTTGAAAGGACTGTTATATGAAAGAGACTGGCCTCCCCCAGCTTGGCCAGAGTGCGGGAAGGGGCCCGGATCGAACCGAGTGAACGAGCGCCTGCCTTCTAGGACCCTCAAAGCGTTTGCCTGGGACATCTTCTTCCTCTCGATGCTCGTGGCTCATGCCCACCTTGAAGTCACTTAAGGGTGTTGCTGTACAGAGAAGAAAGCTACGCTGCACCCTCCAAGCACCCGCCTCTTAACATCTTGGATCCAAGCATTCAATCTCACCTTTTCCACTGCCCGTTCCACCCAATTGCGCCCACCGTGATCGAGATGGTCAATGATTTATCGAAGCATCGGTAGACTCGCCCCGAGCGAGATCCGGTTGAGCCGGCACGGGAGGAGCGGGTAGGGGAAAGGACGTGCATCGAGCGCAACTACTTGCGCGCTTCGTTGTTGACCGCCGAACCGGCACCGATGAACGGGGCCAAGGCCTCGTCGGCCATGGCCATGATCCGGCTCACAAGCTTGTCGCGCGGCAAGGTCGCTTCCGCTTCGTCCAGCAACGCCAACATGCGCTCGGCCGTTCCGGCTTGCTTGAAGGCGGGGTGTTCGAACTCTTCCTCGTCGAAACCTGTAGAGAAGGAGTGATCTCAGCCACGAGTACCGAACCAAAGAGGATTCAAAAATGGGAGGCGCACCAAGGCGAGTGAGGCGGTCGTGCAGTTCGATACAAGGCATGCAATCCTTGAAAGCCTTGCGAAGCCAAGCCTGATGGTCTCCAGGGTGGGCGTGCCCAACACAGTCACACCCGTCGACGAGGAAGCCTGCTCCGAGAATCCCCTATGGAGTCAGTGACAACTAAGATACCGTAGGCACTTCAACGTTGACCTACCAGCTTCCTCAAGCAAGAGCGCCATGATTTCAAGGTTATCCGTTTCAAGGACCTCGCGCAAGTAGCGCTTCTTTTCCGCGGTGGGAGACAGTTGAGTGTCTAACATGTATAGAAGAATGAGCACCGTGTTGGTGGGCGAGACGAGGGGATCTCGGCGTGGGAAGTCAGAGGATGAAGACGGTACGGACACTTACTTTCGCGCTTCGAATGCTGGTCATGCTGTAGACGGGCCCGGTCGGGTGGGTCAGCAGGTAGAGCCGTGATAAAGTACTGTAAGAGCTGCTGACCGAGTCGTTCTGTCCAACGTTGACGGAGGTCATCCTGAAGACCGAGCGAGGCCGCGAGTCAAACCGAGACGAGCTGGCGTGCGGTGCCGAGGGGCTGGAGCGAGTCGGGGTACCTCGTGAGCGAAGGCGGATGAGCTGTAGGCACGCGCTGATGGGCTTCTCAGGCCGGCCGTGCGGAGCGAGGCGTGAGGCGAGAGGGAGAAAGAGCAAGGTCGGTTCGACCTCGCGACGGACTTGCCGAAAGCACGCTCCTCCCGCTCTACTCGCGCCGGACGTAGCTGGCGAGGGCATCTAAGGAATGAAATCTTCAGCTGTACGCCATGAACAAAGTCCGCCCCCAATCCGTGT
Source organism: Rhodotorula sp. CC01 (assembly GCA_021654155.1). Taxonomy (NCBI): domain Eukaryota; kingdom Fungi; phylum Basidiomycota; class Microbotryomycetes; order Sporidiobolales; family Sporidiobolaceae; genus Rhodotorula; species Rhodotorula sp. CC01. Next base: position 10,758 of record JAKEZK010000051.1, read on the forward strand.
TGTTTGTCGCCCTGGGCGAGGCCGCTCGCACCCGCGGCTCCATATCATCAGGGAACCTCTGCGGTGCGCTCAGCCGCGTCCCATGCCGAACGTCTTCGAGCGCATTATTACCACAAAACATCAATGACAGCACTGAAACCTACATACAAAGCTTAGGGAACGGGAAGGAGCGGAGACGCCGAAATTCAAGCGGGGGCAGAAGAAGGAGCACGCTCGACATGGGCGAATGAACCCTTGTCGTCCTTCTCTTCGAGTCGCGAGTCGACATGCGCGTCCTCGAGGTGCCGTCTGCATGTGGTGTGAGGAACGTCAGCACCGAGGAGCCGGGGTGTGAAAAGGCTGACCACGACGCACCCTTCGAGGTCTTTCTGCAACTCCTTGGCCGGCACCATGTCCTGCGGGACCTGCCACGCCTTGAACGGGTGTCCGCGCGCGAACACCTCGTCGATCTGCTCGAGCGAGTAGCCCTTGGTCTCGCGGAACATGAACCAGACCTGCGTCCTGCGGGCATGGAGATGGCGGGTGAGCGCGCTACAAGCGAGCACGAGAAGAACGAGACTCACGCGGCCATGATGTTGAACGAGGCGTAGAGGAAGTAAACGCCGTATCGGATGTTATGGAACGCAAGCGGAGTCGTCATCGACTGCAAGGCGGAGGCTCAGTGAAAGACCGCGTTCGAAAGAGACAGACTCCGAGCGCACCAGGATAAAGTTGAAAGTCTGTTACGACCACGGACAGATGTCAGCCGCTTCACACAAGGGACGTAAAACCCGCGCCAGACTGACCCAGTTGGTGGCCGTCGCGAACGAGACGGCTTTCGCGCGGACTCGCAGCGGCGTGAGCTCGGAAGCGTAGGTCCACGAACAAGGTCCCCACGTCGAGGCGAAGGAGCACACAAAGAGATCTGTGCGGCCGCCGTGGTCAGCAGGAGAAGTAGCCAGGTCACCGCAAGAGGCGTACAGGAGAAGACTGAGAAGGGAGAGACAGCAAGTCAGCACCGGCAGATCCAAAATAAAGGAAGAGTTGCGACCTCTCACCAATGATGGCGTTCCGCACCGCCGGATGTCCCTCAACGACCCACGTAACCGTAGTCGCTGCGCCGGCGCCATCGACGGCATGGCCAAAGGCGGCAGTCAAAGATCCGACGATGATCAGGCAACTCGCCATCGAGATCGCGCCGCCGAACATGAGCGGACGACGTCCGAGACGATCAATGAGGAAGACGGTAGGGACTGTTCAAGAGCCAGCATCAGCAGTGAACGTGCAGTGAATGTGCGCCGCATGTGGAAAAGCGCTGACTGACTGGTGAAAGCGACTCCGAGCGCGTATTGAACACTTGAAGCGATGAGTCCGGCTTGGCGCTGCGAGACACCCGAATGCAAATGAGTCGCTGCTGAGGCTACGAAAAGATGTCTGCCAGCTCGAGTGACTCACGCCTTGTAATCCGGCAGCTTCTGCAGAAGGTCAAGCGAGAAGGTTCAGCATGAACTCTGGCCGATTCCCACAAAACACATACGTACGGAACACAAACACAACGGCCAGCTCCTGACTTTCACTTTCCCTGGTGCTCTGTGTGGTCGCGGCTGTTGTTGCTCGAGTTGCACTGGTGCGAGGCAGGCGAGAAGATGAGGCGGAGCGGCGGCGAAAGGGTCAAGACGTCGTCTTCGTGGTTGACCGTGCGCGGCGCGGTATCGGCATTGCTCGGGTGCTGGCCAACCTCCGGAAGCTCGTTCGCAGCGCGCGCGGTGTCTATGGACGCGAGGAAAGCGTCCGTCCGCTCCTCGTCCGTCAACTCGTCTCTCGGCGCCTCCCCTCGTGCGCAATCTCCATCGCCTCAGCGTGTCTCATCGCTCTCCGCTGGCAGACTGCGACTCGCTGCTGTACTGAACGCGTCGAGCATGTGCGTGGTGCACCTTCCAAGTCGATCGAGAGCGGTACTGGCCACTGCCACGACCGCCAGCGAAGCAGCCAAAGTGCAAGATCGGAAACAAGAGGATCATGCGACTCGCAGCGTGACCGACGACCACGCGGTCCCGCAGACGAGCGCGTTGGAGAGGGAGGAGCTCGAACAGCTAGCCCAGAAGTGCGTGTCGATCCAGGGCCCATGAGCGAAATACACGGTCAGGATGCGATACTTGGGCTGATCGCGTCAACTTGCAGATTCTCCGCAGGAGCTTGTCCGGCAACGAGGCCACGGAGGGCATGGAGAACGAGGCTGGCGACGAGGGCACCAAGGCAGGGAACAGGGCGTGATACGAGACTTGATCCGCCAACAGAGTCCGTCCGCCTGCGACGACCGGTGCTACCTATTCTGGAGCCGAAGCGAGATGCGTACCGGGGCGTGGGCGCGAGGGTACTCCGAAGGGCGGCGGTGCAGGGTACCACGCTCGCCGAAAGGCAACGGCTCGTCTCGCTCGGAATCTCCCGACAGGATCCCTCCTGCCTGTGGTTCCTCCGGCGGACAAGCAACCCACGAGCACGACAGGCGAGCACGGCATTGCTGCACGGCATTGCTCGCGGAGCGATGGTTTAAGGTCAGCCACACGGGCAGAAGGGCACGGGATGGAACAAGAAGCGGCCTCACATCATGACTGCTTGTGCACAATCCCCGGTTCAGCGGGATAAAGGATCCGAAGAAAGAGGGGAGCCTGATCAGTACAGTGCCCGAATTATGCAAGCATTCTCTTCTCGATACGAGAATCCGCACCGTTCTGCGGAAGAGACGACCGGAGAGAAGCATCAGCCTCGGACGGGTTGGAACAAACCGGGTAAAAAAACCCATGCAAGACGTACCATTCCGCCGAGCTGCGACCACATCTGGTCGGACATGCCGATGAAGACCCGCAGGCGTACATCAGGGGCGAACAGATCCATGTACGAGCGCGCGGCTTGTGTCCGGTCAAAGTCGATCTGTTTGCGGATCTCATGATACTCGAGTCGGACCAGCGCGTCCTCGGTGTCGCCTGCTGCATGGACATCGCCGAGGATCTGAAGCGCCTCTTCGTTGCGGTCGCGATCCATGAGCCAGCGGGGCGATTCGGGAAAGAGAAACATGACCGAGCCGAGGATGGCGCCCGGAATCGCCATGAGGCCGAAAGGCGCACGCCACGAGAGGTCGCCCGACGTCTGGGCGAATCCAAATGAGCAGAAGTACTGAATCATAATACCGCTCATGGTGCTGAGTTGCTGGATGGAGACGATTTTGCCGCGCATGCTGGGCTTGGTGATCTCCGCCTGAAGGAGAATTCGTTGGCGGTCAGCACCGCTCAGGTCAAGACTACGGGCCAAGCCTACGTACCTGGTAGACGGTAAACGATAGCCGATGCGATGCCGACCTATGGAAGCACGAGACTCTTCAGTCGGGTGGCGGCGAGACACAGGAAAAGCCAGGCACTCACAGCGAAGCCGCCGACAACACGCCCTGCAATCAGCGTACGGACATCTTGAGCCACGGCCATGATGATACACCCGATCACCCAGATCCAGCCGGACAGGATCTGTTGAGGCCGTCAGGTGAGCTGAACCGTTCGTGCAGCGAAATTTTGAACACGGCGAAAAGGACACGCACGACCTGCACAAGGGAGCGACCGCAGAGGTGAGTAGATGGAGCTCACACCGACGGGAAGCGTGAACGCTTACACATTTCTTGCGACCAATCTTGTCGGCGAGCCAACTGTTCACGATCGCTCCAGCGAACGAGCCTACGTGGTTGTGTTCAGTCAGCATGGCGGACTAGACTGGCCCGCCAATGGCCAGCAGAGTAGCTGGTCGACTCACCAGCAGGCATAGCTGCCGTGATGCCCTGAAGGATCGAAGATCCAAAGTCAGTTTGACCGAACAAGCGCGGGTCAGATGATCACGGCAAAGCTTACGCCTTGGCGGATGGACGAGGGGTGTCCCATCTTGGACAGGAACGTCGCGTTGTACCACTGCGCACTCATACTCGAGATGTCGCTGCGAAAAACATGCGCCGTGTCAGCGCTGGAAGCGGCGGCGAAAATCCGAAAATGAGGACGCGCCAACGTACCATCCGAAAATCAATCCGCCGAGCGTCGGCACGGCACCTAAGGGCAGCGCGTCAGTGTCTGTATACTCAGAAAGAATGAGAACGTCCACAACGTACCAGCAACGTAAGGGTTGCGCGTGATGCGCGTCAAAAGCGAGCGCCGCAGAGGAACGACCATATTGGCGATGTCTTTATTCTCGGAGGGAAAGGCAGTCAAGCAGCTGGTGTGCGAGCAAGCGACGGGTGTAATGCCGGTTCTGAGCAAAGAGAAGTCGCCACGAGCAGAGTCCTGATCAGTCACTCGGCGCCAGTCGGAAGCTGCATGTTCCCCTCATCAACCAGTTGTGCGGACCGCCAGCCGGGCATACTGTGTATCCTCGTGGAGCCGTGTGGGGGATAGGCTGCGCGTGTCTTTGGCACCGCACTCCGCCCAAAAATGGGATCAATGCGTCATTTCGACGCTAGCGTTGCCGGTCAAAGGCAGAGTTTCGTCGGCTCGGCGGCGGAAAGCCAAGCGAAAGAGCATCGAAGCGAGCCGGCGTTCCAATTAATGCATCGCTTCGTCTGAACCAGCTCAAACTGTCAAGCAGCTCGGCTCGCGCCCCAATGTCGAGGATCGGAGGAGCTCTTCGTCGGCCGGACAAGCGGAAGAAAGCCCGCTGCTCTGTTAGGCCGCGGGTGGTCCTGCCGACAGTACCAAGCATAGCCGAACAGCACGAGCACTTGACTTGAAGCCCCTCACTATACACGCGGCCGTGTTGCGAGGTGAAATATCGAGCTGATGATGAAACGGCGGCGTGGGGACTTTCGGAAATTGCGTTCCGCTAGGTATCTGTAACAACGCGCACCGCCTGCCGACGAACGAGCTCAAACATTTTCTATTGCTACATTGCGCGGAGCATCTCTAGTTAGAATATATGTACTTGACAAGAATTTCACGGAAGAGTCTACACGTGCGAGGCCGACTCTTCTGGCAGAGTCTCCTGGGTGAAGGTTGAGGAGAACGAGAATTGGCACACAAGAACGCAGCCGTACTGTTGATGCGCTGGGAAGTCACCTCCGCGCATGAGTTCCTAGGACCTCGACGGCAGCTGCGAGTCTGCTCCAAGCGGTCGTGAGGGCCTTGCTCACTCGTCGAGAATCCTCTCACCAAAGACTCGCCTCCGCTTGCGTCGGCCGAGTCACGACCAGCCCTGAGCTTCTTCCGGCTCCAAGCTCGAGATCCTCATATCGGCTGGCGGAGGCGGCCGACTGAGGGCTGGGCAAGCCGGCGAAAGGTCCGGCGACGACACTCGCGTCGGCTGGACCAGATGAGGTCTGTTCAAGCGACCATCCCTCCGACGGCTCCCGGCCGGTAGTAGTGCAGCTCGTGGGCCGGTGCAGAACAGCACATTCGGCTGAAGAGGCTCCGAGAGGCCTGCGGCCGCAAACGAAGCGAGCCACGAGTCATTAATGAAGGGGCGCCCACTTTGGTCCAGTCGGCTGGTCAAGCTTAAGGTGGCAACAGAGCGAGCCAATGGGAGCGAGCCGGTCCTTCCGATCCCGATATCTTGGTCTCCGCCTGGCGAAATCGGAGCGGGGCTGTGAGAGCGTGAGGTCGTCGGCCGTGGATCGGTTCACAGCAGAAACAGCGAGCCGTGTAGGAAAGTGGGCCGGCACTCGGCTCATGAGGATAGACTGTGGCTCAGTCCAGCAACGCAGGAACCGGAGAGGAAGCGCGCCGAACAGCCCCGAAGAATCTGCGAAATGCGGGATGCGAGAGTTGCAAATGGAATATTAGGGGAAACGCTAGACAGCCGTCGTCCATCTCGTGTGTATGTATCGTTAGGGAAATACCTCATCGTCGTGGTTGCGGTGCGGCGAGGTTGACACGATGAGCCTCGCGGAGTTCGCGGATCCACCGTGCCGCGTTGCCGAACGGCTCCTCGAACTTGTAGTTGCGCGTCGTCTGCACCGAGGCAGGAAGTCAGACCATAAAGCAGACCGCCACAAAGTAGGAGCAAACATACCGTTTTGACAGTGAACGCGTTCGAGTCCTTCGAGCTGGGCTCGACCGAGACAAAGGTGCTGACGCCCTCTCGCCGCGGTGCAGTCCTCGCCGACGCGCCGAGGAACACCTCGCTCTTGATCGAGATCTTTTCGGGCGTCTCCTTGATGCAGAGGAGGCGCGGATAGTCGGTCAGGATGAGAGTGCGCGGCTTGGAGCCGGGAGCCGGCGGCGCGAGGGGAGGGGACGGGAGAGGCGAGACGCTGCCGCCAGCCACGGTCGTGCTGTTTGTAAAGCCGGTCGAGGTCGACGATGCCGACATCGAAACGGAGGAAGCCGGCGACGACCCAGGCAGGGGAAGACTCGGGTTCTGAGGCGAGCCGGATGGCGACGCCGCAGCGGCGAGCGAGGTCGAGCTGATAAAGTTGAGCGGGTTCAACTTCATGCGCTGCCCTCGACCGAGGATGGCCGTCCGGGCCGCTGCCGCGGAGGAAGAGGGTCGCTGCAAGATCGGCGAGAGCATTATGATGGTCTCGGACGGCAGGAGGACATCTGACCACTTTCCGGCGCCAAAGGTAGAAGCCGGCGGCAGATCGCGGCCGTTCGTGCTGGTCGGGCTGCCCGCGACCGCTTCGAGGTCATCGAGGTCGTCTTCCTCCTCGTCCTCGTACGCTTCCTCTTCTTCTTCTTCGACCAGCCCCTCGTCGAGCCCAGCGCCCGCCGCTCGCATCGACAAAGATCGCTGCGATCGCGTCTCTTCGTCCACGACCACTTGCGAGTCGAGGTGCCCGCCTGTGAGACCTGTCTCGGTCGCCGACGGAGCAATCGAAGACTGTCCGTCGTCGAGCAGGACGAATTGACCGGTCATGGTCGGAACGGGCGGGCACAGCCCCGTCTCGATCTGGGGTGGCTCGACTTGCCAGATCTTCACCCAGTCGACCGGGTCATCGAGCGACGAGCGAGAAGGTTGCCGTGACCGAGGCAGGGGGGAGCCGAGCTTGAGTTCCGAGAAGGAGGACGACAGTGTCTCAGAAGTCTTGTCATTGGTGGCGGCAGGCGAGCTCGTATCGGCTGGAGGCGTAAAGAGGACGGGCGAAGGAAGCTCCGTCTCTTCGTTCGAGCCAGCTGTAGTCTCGTGGGGCAGATCTGGCCGCAGACGTTCGGTGAAGAACGGATGCGATTTGATCGCTTCGATCCCGTTACCGTTTGCCGGATCGCCCCCGAGTCGTGCCAAGGGATCAACAACCTGCGCGCGGCAAGCGGCAAGCAGTCAGTTCGGGTTCTCGCAGGCAAAAGCTCACACTCGACCGCTCACCAGCAGCTTTTCGACGAGATCTCGCGCGTGCTGCGGAAAGCCGGGCGGAAAGTCGTACTGGAGGTTGATGATCTTTTGAAACATGAGGTACTCGGTCCGGGCCTGGAACGGCGGTCGACCCGCGAGGAGCTGGTACAGGACGCAGCCGAGCGCCCAGAAGTCGGACCTGTGGGACACTGATTCAGGGCAAGTTCCGAGGCTGCTGTCTCGTTGCTGCGACTCACGAGAAGCTCGACTCGCGTCCTTCACTGAGAATCTCCGGGCTGACATACTCCGGAGTGCCGACGAAAGATCGCGCGCGCGGTCGTCCTTGCGGGTCTGCCAAGGGTGCGAACAAGAGAAGGTCAGGCGGTATTGTCTCTGCGTAAATCGGTCATAACGAAGCCGAGGAAAGCTTACCGACAAGCGGTTGACCATTCTTGATCTCGTCCTGCTTGAGCAGCTTTGCGGTTCCAAAATCGGTAATCTTGACGCGCATATGCCGGTCGAGCAAGATGCTGTCAATTCGTAAAGGTCAGCTTCACCTCCCCCGGTCCTCGACCGCAACCGCAAGAGAGAGCTCACTTTTCCGGCTTGAGGTCGCGATGAATGACCCCCTTCTCGTGCATGTATTCGACGGCGCTGAGAATCTGAGCGATGTAGTACCGCGCAGATCGCAGATCAAAGGATCCAAACTGCAAGGGGAACGCACAAGACCGACGTGAGGACGAGCGGAGGCCGAGAGGTGTCGTGGTTTCCGCAGAGACTGACCTTTTTGATCCATTTGAGCAACTCGCCGTTCTCGGCGTACTCCAAGACGTAGTCTGCGCGTTCGATCGTGGGCCGGCTGTCAATCTTTCCATGCATCTTCGTCGAAACCCCGGAAAAGGCGACATCGAGCAGAACACGATACTCACACAAAGACCACTCGTCCTGGAACGTCCACCACAGCTTGATGATGCCCGGGTGTCCGTCGAGGGCCTTGAGGGTGTCGCGCTCGATCAAGACGTATTTGGTCTTGCGCTCGCGCTTGATGTGCTCCTTGTCGAGCACTTTGAGGGCGTATTGGCGGTACGGCGGGTGGACGGTCGTCACCAGAGTCACCTGTGAGCATTTCAGTCGGGCACAGCACACCCGCAGACGGTCAGTCTTCATTGACACGATCCAATTGCGATTGTGGCGACGAGACCAGTCCACACTCACGGTACTATAACTCCCCTCCCCGAGCACATCGCCAAACTCGAAATCCTCGGTACTCCTCCGGTTCCCCACCACGCCCATCGCGTTCGGCATCATCCCCACCGACGATTCCGGAGCGTGAGCCTGCTGCTGGTGCTCAGAAGAAGGGGCGGCGCGCATCCGATCCGCCCCGCCGCCACGATCGCGATCGCGGTCGCGGTCGGTACTCCTCGGCATCGTAGGCGAAGTCGGCGTCGCGGTTGACGCCGCACTTTGAGTACTCGCGTGACTCGCATAGCTCGGGTCCCGCTCGTGCCCGAACCCGTGCGGTCGACCTCGTCCAGAACCTCCTCCTCCTCGTCGGTCGCCGCCGCCGCCGATGCTCCCCACAATTCGAGCGGGACTGAGACTCGAGTCCGGTGGTGCAGGATAGGACGGGTCGTCGTTCCGCTGCTGTGATCGTAACCGTAACCGAGGCGAGCCGTCCGCCCGCTGGGTCGATTCCGCCCGGTCGTACCTCGGCCTGCCCCAACCCCCCGCGGCATCCTCATCACCTGCTCCCCTTCTTTGAGCGCTAGGCGAAGCCCCTGGTGGCGGCGTTGCTGCTCGTCTTGTACGTGATCTGGAACTGATCGGTGACCCGGTCTCGTCGCCGGGTCGTTCGAGGACCCGCCACGGTTCGAGGGGGGCGAGGTCGCCACTTCCGACCATGACGGGCGATGAGGGGCGAGATCCATCTTCCGGCACGGGTGAAGGGTGTCCGTTATGGGCGGCGGCGGCGGATGTGACGGAAGAAGAAGAAGGACCGGCACCGGATGGGCCAGAGTTGGAGCCGACTCGTCTCCGCCAAGACGACCGCTGCAAGACGCTGGGCCTTCCGCCACTCGCAGGCTGGAGCGTCGCACAGTTCTCGTCTTCCCGAGGAGGCGCCGAAGTAGTCATAGAGGGGAAATCCGCCGGCGACGAGCCGACGACGTTCCTTCCCTTTTCCCACGTCGGACTCAACGGCGCCGTGGCCCCTCCCGCCCCTGCACTCGTCATCCCGACTCCGTACGCACTCAGCGCGTTGATCCCCCTCGTAACGATCCTAGGTACGGCCGGAGTCCGTTGCGGTTTCCGCATCGGGACGGCCTGGACAGACGAAGTCGACCGGGTCGAACTCGCGCGAGAGACGCCCGTCGCGGTCGTGTACGAGGTCGAGGCCGAGTCGATTGAAGTGAGGGAGAGGGAAGAAGCGGAGGGACCTGGACCGGACAAGGTCGAGTACGAGGGGCCGCCGCCAATATGAGACTGACCGCCGCCGGAGGAAGAACTCGAAGAATGCGAGGACGATGTCGTTCCCGGCGCATTGAGCGGAGTCAGTGGATGGAGCGCCATGTGGTGATGGTGGTGGTGTGGTGGTTGCTGCGCCGTCGCAGTCGGCGGGTGCGTTTCGGGGCTTTCGATCCTGGACGGCATCGAGTGCAGTTGCGGCACACCGGGGGACGAGAGGCTCAACCCGCTCGTGACGGACGGTCTCCGCCTGCCCCCCTTTGCGGTTCCGTTCTTCTTCGGCTCTTGCGTTGGCGCTGGCGTCGTCGTCGTCGGTGGTGGGCGACTGGTAGCCGAGCGCATGGGGAACCCGCCGCTGATTGAAGCCGACATCGGCGGTCTCGTCCGTTTGACCTCGCGTGACTGCCGGTTACGTCGTTCCTCTGCAAGGTATGCTCCAGGCGTCAGTCACGTCTGCCCAAGAGAAAGTGAACGGGCTCCAAGTGGAAGCACGCCGCGCGTCCGCCGCAGCTCTCCGCCTTGTCCGAGACGAGATCCCAGCACTCGGCGTCTCCGCAATGTGCACGCCCTCCGTCCTTGTCCCTTGACACTGCAAGGCCGCTGCTGTGTAGCCCTGGCAGGCTTGCCCCGTGTCCTTCATTTGGGCGAGAGTACCTGGCGGCGGAGATGGAGGCGGTGCACCAGCGAAAAAGAGCGACGGCGAGTGCTGCAGGACTCACGCGCGCAGCCTTGAAGAGGTTCGCTGCGCTCGTCGGGTGCGGAGTAACTTTGATTTTCGAGTCACTCGTCAGGAGATGCGCGAGTCGGCGATATGGTGCGTCGTGTCCGGCGCAGCCGACGAGGACCAGCACGCGCGACCTCGCGCGACTCTTGGACCGGGGGAAGCGGAGAGTGCGCACACACAGGTCCGATAGGCAGCAGCCTGTCGAGCGGCCGGCCGGTTCCGTCGAGGGTCCGGAAGCGAGCAGTGGAGCGCTGGTGGGCCTCGGCAGTGCACCAACGCGCGCGGCTCGATCACCTTTTCGGCGAAGAGAGAGAGAGATCGAGCTTCAACGCCGCCCGCTCGCTGCTGCGTTCGCCCAAAAAGTCAAGTGTCGTCACCGCTCCCGACCTCCGTCTTCGAGCTTGCCTCTGTCCTGGCCTCGATAGTCTCCACGCGTAACTACCTCGTGCATTGCAAGCAATGAAAGGACCGCAGGATAAAGTATACCGTCTCCGACGGAACTCTCTCTCGGATCAGGTCCACTTGTTGAGCGTCTCGAGCATCTGGATGTACCTGCGGTGGCGCATTCAGGTCACCCCCAATTCCGCACATGTCGATCAGCATCCAGTACCTCATGGAAGAACCCCGTCAGACCGCAGACGCGAGACTCACGAGCCGATCAAGAAAGCCCACGAGCCCCAAAACGTGCTGAACGCGGTCCCCCATCGCTGGTAGTGCTCCGGATTGCTGATGTCCGTCTGCAAGGCGCGCACGTGAGAAAAAGGAAGAAGGGAGGATCCATCAGTCAGTCCAGAACGAGTCTGGCGCACAGGTCCGCCAAACTCCGAGGCGGAGTGGCGACATGGCGCGACATTCAGACGGCCCCCTCCGGAGCACCCGACTGGCCGAGGGGACCTGGGAGGCTCAAAGGACTTACCTGTCGCCACACTCTGTTCGGCGACAGGGCGATTGTTCGAGGCGGGGTAACAAAAAGAGAGATAAAGAGAAAGAGAGTCAGTTCATTGGCGCGCACAAGGGTTACGCTGGGTGTCGCAATCCACCGCAAAGTGGCGTCTGCAATGGTTCGACGGAGGGGCGGGGGAGGAAGGCGATTCGCAACAGCAATAATCGCCCGAGACGTACCCAAAGATGCCGCAGAACCAGAACCCGAATCCACCAATCACGTTCCAAATCCCGCTGTCAACCGTACCGTACGTGTGGAAGCAAAAGTAGTCAGCAGACCAAGAACTTTTCATCAAGCGGTGGGAATATCGAAACATCAACAAAAGAGCGCAACGAATGATCCACTCGCCGTCCAAGAAACCCTTCCTCAGAGAGAGAGAGAGAGGAGTGACTCACATCCACCAACCGATACTGACGAGATTGGGTTTGTACCACCTCGTCTGAGTCTCGAGAGCAAACACGAGTCCGGCAAAGGTGAAGCAGGGCGAGCCGAGGATTTGCACTGCGGCGTTGCACACATCACTCAGTCAGCAAAGACGTTCCTTTTCTTCCCCTTGGGAAAGCACATGCGACTCACTCGCCCAATACGCCGCAATCCACTCCCTCTCCACCCTCCCCTGTTGTTCCGGTCCCCCAACCGTTCCACTCTCCCCCAAAACTCCCGGCAATCCACAAATGACGCTGACTTCGAACGCGGTCGCTCCGAAGAGTTGGATCGCGTTGGCGAGGAAACCGAGGTCGAGGCGTTTGTGACGTGGGGGGAGGCCGAACCATTTCCATTTGGGAGGGGGGGAGGAGGAGCGGCAGCAGGGTTGTGTTGGGGAGGTGGAGGAGGAGGGTTTAGCTGTAGTGGGTGGGGAGGAAGAATGCGAGAGGAGGAGGGTCGTCTGCGCCGAAGCCGCCGAAGAGCCAGACGGCGGACGAGTCAGACTCGAACCCTTCTTGTCCAGACCCGCCGGCACAAGTGGTGGAGGAGGAGGAGGGGGCGCATGCGCTCCAAAGTGTCGACGGCGTTTGCCGAGTGTCGGAGGGTGATTAGATCGAGTATCACGACCCGTCGGAATTGTGGTCGAGGTCGAATGAGGAGGAGGAGGAAGCCAACGAGGCAGCGGCGACGAGCTTTTCTCGAGGTGAGTTTTCGAAGGTGATGATTCTCCGGACGCCTTGGCCGGCAATTCCCTATCCCAACAGCAGCACAGAAATCATCAGTATGCTCCTAATTATCGCCAGAACGTATGACTATGGACGGAGGTACTGACCGTTTCCCGCCCAAGACCTCCTCGACCTCGTACGCGAACGCGCCGTCCCAATCCGCGAACGCCGGGTTGAGCGACTCGACGTAACCCAAGTAGCCACCAACAAGGAAGGTGGTCCCGCCGAGGAAGGCGATCACCGATTCCGTATTGGTGAAGACTGTCGTGGTGTTGTTCGGCTGCGCGCGAAGCGGGGTTAGTGAGCGGTGCGAGGTGGGTGCTACTCAAAGAAAAGAGAAGGCGGACGCACGTAGCAAAAGACTTGGATGCCTTGGATGCACCAAAAGACTGAGCCGAGCGTAAAGAGGACTGTGTCGGGGCGCGGGTTCAGGTTAGGCGCCTTTTTTCACGAGGTACCGTCATTGCGGGAGATGGTTGCGAGGTGTGGGACTCACAAGCGACCCACCACGAGATATCGCCGAAATCCCACCCCCACCACCTAATCTTCCACACCAAGTTCCACCACTGTTTCCCCTCGCGCTCGACGAGCGCTGCAAACCCGCCCAATTCGCGATCATCTTTGTCGCGGAGAAGCCGCGGCGGGACGCCTTTACGATGGGCGCGGGCAGTCCAGCGGTATCGTTTCCCTCCTGCGAGGTATTCGGCTCGGGTCGGGGGTACGAGCGGGTAGTTGTTGGTTTCGGGGGAAGCGGAGTACTCTTGCTGGTTTGAGAAGGGCGAGAGGGAACTGGCGTGGGTCCAGTGGTGAGGGACGAGGTGGTGCTCGTGCGGATGCGGACCCGTAAGTGCTCGAGTAACAGTTTGGCTCTCCATGGCGGGCACTCGCCTGGGAGCAGGAGGTGGCCGTCACGATGAAAGCGGGGAGGCAGCGGTCGAGGTGGTTGGAGGAGCCGGACTTGTTCAGCAGGAGCAGTTTTTCGTAAAGAGCACAGGAAGGAAGCATTCAGCGTCGTCAGAACCAGAGCAGGAGAGTCGGGCCGCAGTTGGAGCCCAAACTTGGCAGGGAGCGCAAGAAGAAAAAGCGATGACGAACGACGGAGTTTGATCACCAAACATTCACTCGGCGTAGTCGGAATGACGAGGCTGAGGACTGTCTGTACGCCTGTACCGGGCATCGCCATCTGGTACGACTTTGTCACGCCCGCCGAAGAGCAATACCTCATCCACGCAAGTCTCTCCTCTCTCGTCACTCTCCCGCCAGACGAGTCCACTCACCGAGTATACGCCACCCGCACACAGAAAATCGATGCAGTCGGCGGAGACCCTCAACCGCAACCCGAGTCGGCACAGGACGGCTCCGAGCAGTCATCGGATGCCGTCGCGTCGAATCAGGACGACCACGAGAACGGCAGCGGGCCTCCCACTACAGCGACTGCGACGACGAGCACGGGCAGTACGCCGCGCAAGGCTTGGGGCTGGAAAGACCTGAACGGACGCAGGTACGCACACCGTCTCGACTCCCTTTCCGAACGCGCGCTGACTGACACTCGCCCGCCCGTGCGACTCGTCGCCTCGCGATTCCCAGATCAATGTACTGGGGTGCATTTCCCTTTGCTGGCTCGCTGCCATCCCTCTGTGACCCGCTCTGGACTGACCACCGCGCGACTACCGCAGGCGGCACCGTCACCCCCTCCGGATCCCTCGTGCCCGCTCCCTTCCCGACGTTCATGGACTCGGCGTGGCCACACGTACTCGACCGGATCGCCGAAACGGGAGTGTACGACGGATGGACCGGGAACAAGGGAAAGGGGAAAGAACGAGGGCCAAACCATGTCAGTCACTTCTTTTGGGCGGGCGAGCGAGCGAGGGGCTCGCGTGGCCGTGCGAAATATGCGAGCCCAAACGCCAGCGTCTACTTTCTTCCTGCGAGACACCGCACCGCAGAACTGACCTCTATGCAATTTCTCTCGACCGACTTTTGGTTCCCGCAGTGCCTCGTGAACGAGTGAGTCCCGCCTCCGAACGAGCGCAGGAAACCCAGAAAACCCCCCGACCCGACCATGCCACTGACACACTTGCCTTCCCTCCGCTGCGCCTGCCCCCCGCCCGCATCAGGTACCTCCCCGGTCAGGGAATCATGCCTCACACGGACGGACCGGCTTACCTCCATTGCACTTCGACCCTCTCGCTCGGGTCTCACACCGTCCTCTGCCTCCGCTCGAAACCCTCCCACCTCGCCTCTTCCTCCTCCTCCTCCTCCTCCTCCTCGCCCAACACCGACCCGAACTCGATAGACGCCGACGGCGACGAGCAAGCCCGCCTCGATCGCGACCGCGACCGCGCCGCCTCGATCGCCGCCGTGCAGAAACTGGACCTCTTCCTGCCCGCTCGGTCCCTCCTAGTCCTCACCTCGACCCTCTACTCCGATTGGCTACACGGTATCGCCCCTCTCAAAGGGGACAGTATTGATTCCCTCAAGGGTTGCGCAAACTGGGACGATTTCTGGGAATATCGGCGCGCGGAAGGAGGAGGAGGAGGAGGAGGAGAGAAGGAGAGGGAGATGGTCGAAGCTGGGAAAGGGTGGGAACGACAAAGGCGGATCAGTTTGACGTGCAGAAGGGTGGCGGGCAAGGTTAGGAACTTGGGCAGCATGCTTGGACTCGGAGGCGGTGGCGGCGCCAGTCGCGGAGCAAGACGTTCCTGAGGCCGGGTTTCCGATCCCCATCGCACCGTACTTCAAGCTTGAAATTAGCCAGTGCTGACTAGCACCTTGTCACTGCAACTCTCCCGGTGTACAGTATCGCACATTTCTGGTGAGTCTCGAGCTCTCACTGGTCGGAACCGACCGCTGGCAGGTCGGGCAGATCGCCGCCGCGGCGGCTCCGATTCTGAAGACTCTCCTGCCCGAATTTTTTCGGTGCTGCTTGCTTGATCCGCACTTTCTGAAGTGTACTGTATCTACAAAACACGGCGCTTTCAGCTCTCGGCACTTGACCTCGCGCGCCAAGCTCTTCTCTCTTTTTCAACATTCGGCAAGTGTTCGGTCCGGCTTGGTCCGGCAGGGCTTCGGCTCCGTGATCGAGATTGTCAGATGAGAAAGATCAGAGATCAGCTCTCGGAGCGCGCCGCTCCGCTGCTTTCCGATCCCATTCAGAGGGATTCCGAGGCGACACATGCATGCAGGACTATGCATAATCTTCTTCCAGCATCTTTCAGCGGGCGAGACGGCTGTTCCCGAAGCTGATGTCAGGTCGCTGTTCGGATGGAATGGCTTTCGAATCACGATGAGCTGCTTTGAATTGGAACGGCCGGGTGTAGGCGACGACGCTGCCAGCGCCAGGCTGCACATTGTTGACATCCGCATGGTCTCTCACGAGCTTGCCAAAACTCAGTGTGCAGAGCGAGGTTGATGCTGACCTCGACCTCCTGTTTCTTTCCGAAGAGCTTTCTACCTGCGATGACCTGCCATGCGTGTCCGAAGCACGCGATCCGGAACGGATTTGATCGACCCGGATGGATGCATGGGCGCCGAGAAACATCAGAGCGGCACCTTCCGAGGTCTCGAATTCGCCGCGCGAGCGCGAGAGATCCTATCTGATTGCGGCTCACGCGCCTGGTCGAAAAAGCGAGCTGTTCTCCCGAGCTGATTTCCTTCGCCCGCGCGGCCGCGGACCTTGAACGACGAGCACTGATCAGGCCCTCAGCTTCCTTCCGCAGCTTATCCTTCGTCTTTTAGCGCTCCGCCAAGGCCTTTAGCGCGTGCGACCCGACGGCGAGATCGCCATGTCTTCCCAACTCCAGCAGACCACGGAGATCCTTCCCACCGCTCCCCGACCCGATCTCCCGCATTCCGACATCGAGTCTGGCGATGATATGGACAAGCACAGTATCGCGTCGTCCATCAAGAGCAAGAGTGACCTGCCGCGCCGCGAAAAGGTCGTCAAATCCGCCGGCGTCGTCCGAATGGAAGCCATCGCGAGGGCGGCCGATTCAAAGTCGGGCAAGTACACCCTGGGCTTGATCGCTGCGGCGTGCTATGCCATGTACTGGGTCGTGAGTTCTTTTGCTCTGTCCGTCCTGTCGCCGGCGAAGAGCGCCAAAATCTGACTTTCCGGCCCAACGCAGTATTGTCAAGAACGCTCGACCACCTACTCGTTCTCGGTATGGGCGACGAGTTCGTTCAAGCAGCACAGTTCGGGTATCTCGGCGCTCGGAATCGCCACGAGCATCATCTCCTCTGTGTGCTTGCCGTGTATGTCCCTGTCTCGTCTTTTTTCGCGCAAAGTCGACGTGCCTGATCAGAAACGCTCGCAGTCCTCGCCAAGTTCTCCGACATCTGTACGTGGCGGTATCAGGATACTCTCATGTATTGTCCGCTCACCGGCTGACGAGCTCGCCCGCCCCCCGCCGCAGTCTCTCGACCCTGGGTGTTTGTCATGGCGCTCGTCTCGTACCTGATGGGCTTCGCGATCATCATGAAGTCTCCGACCCTCGCGGCCTACATCGTTGGCAACGTCTTTGTCTCGATCGGCTCTGCAGGAATTGGCTTCCTCACGAGCGTCCTCACGGCCGATCTCGTCCCGCTCAAGTGGCGAGGGTTTGCGCAGTGAGTTTCCGGGCCTTGTCGTCACTTACGAACTCGTCGTCGCAGGTTACTGATGCCTTTCATCGCGCAGGGGTCTGCTCTCGACCCCGTACCTGGCCACGGTTTGGTGAGCAGAGTCTGTCTGTTGTTTGCTGCGCAGCAAATCCCGCTAACCGCCGCGTTCCCAGGTACACGAGTTACATCGTCGAGTCTCTCTCGACCAACAACGACTGGCGCTGGGTACGTTCCTGCTGACGACGGCCTAAGATCGTTTGAACTCGTGGTCCTGACTTTTCGCGCTCGTTCACCCAGGGCTACGGAATGTACCTGATCATCATGCCGGCCGTTATGGTCCCCGCCATCGCTGCTCTTTTCGGACTCGAACGCCGCGCTCACCGTCAAGGTTTGATCAACATCGCCGCTGCCAAAAAGGGTATCGAGGACGAGGAGGCTGAAGTCGAATTCGAAAACAAGGTGAGTGAGGCGGTCAGTTCCCTGGGGAAACAACGGAGAGCTCACGGAATGACCTGCCACTTGTACAGACTATGCGTGAAAAGCTGATCAGCACCTTCCACGAGCTCGACACGGTCGGCTTGATCCTGCTCGGCTTCGGATGGTCTCTCGTACGTCTTTCTCTGTGGGCCTTCTCACCGCAACAGCGCAATCTCACGCCTGCATCCTTGATGCGTGCGCACAGCTCCTGCTCCCGTTCTCCTTGTCGGCCTACGCAAAAGACGGCTACAAGAACCCGTCCCTGATCGCCATGTTTGTCGTCGGCGGAGTCTGCCTGATCGGGTACGGCTTCTGGGAGGCGTACGGCGCCAAGTTCCCGTCGGCGCCGGGTCGCATCCTCAAGAACCGGACCGTGATCACTGCCATCATTATCGATGTCATCTACCTCCTCGCCGGCTGTGAGTGGCTGCGCCGGATTCTGCACCCCCGCGTCGCCCCAACTTGACCGCTGACTGAACGGAAAACAGGGATGCAACTCGCGTACCTCTCCTCCTACGTCTATATTGTCACCGATCTCTCCGTCACCCAATGAAACTGTACGTACCCGTGCTCTCTGCCCACCCCTCGTCGCAATCCCAAAGCTCACACATACCGCACGTCACCCAAACAGACTTCAACAACGTCTTGACGATGGGCTTGTGCAGCTTTGGCCTGGTCGCAGGCGTGATCCAGCGTTTCACGCACAGGTACAAGGCGCTACAGATCTTTGGCATCTGCGTCAAGATCATCGGCTACGGCCTCTTGGTCGACAAGAACGGCGTGCACGACGTCGGCCGCCTCGTCATGTCGCAGCTGTTGACCGTGAGTCCCCGCCTTTTCATGTGAGTCTCCGTCCCTCCAGACGAGTGCTGACCAAGGAAGAGGTCGGGGTATAGGGTATGGGCGGCGCTTTTTCGGTCGTCGGGAGTCAAGTCGGCTCGCAAGCCTCGGTCCCGCACCAAGACGTCGCGCTCGTGATCGCCCTCCTCTCCCTCTGGTCCAACATCGGCGGTTCAATCGGCAGCGCCATCGCCGCCCAAGTCTGGAACAGCCAAATGCCCGGCAACCTGCGCAAGTTCCTTCCCGCGTCGGTCTCGGACGCCGAAGTGCTCGAGTTCTTCAGCTCGATCACCCTCATCCGCTCGTACGATTACGATTCCCCGATCCGCCAAGGCGCAATCAAAGCGTACGAGACGACCGTCTACCCGCTCTGGAGCGCCGCGCTCGGCTTGTCCTTCATCGCGTTGATCGCGGCGTGCTTCCAGAGCAACTTCTTCCTCGGCGATACTCAGAACGCGTACGATCACCAGGACACGGCCGGCCACACCCGCGTCGAGGACAAGGGGATCGTGGAGAAGCCCAAGAGTGAGTGGCAACGCGTGCTCAGGTTCTGGGATCTTTAGAAGCGGGTCGGGTTACTTGGGGCTTTCAGATAATGGGTTTTCTTAGGGGGCAGCTGTAGACAGTTTGCACCTGGACGTAGAACAAACGGAAACGTGGCTACGTGAGTGTAGACTCACGAAATACACATCTCGGGAGGGGCTGAAAGGTGGGTTGTCGCGTTGCGCTACGTTGCTCGCGCTGGTGAACCTCGGACCAGCCCGCCCGAAGCGGTCGTTCCGTCAACGACGCCGCTCGAGTGATGTCGATCGATCCGTTTAGCGTGAGCGCGGGAGAGAAGGGCGGATCGAGGGAGGGGGGAGAGAGAGAGAGGAAAAGATAGCGGAAAGGCTGCTGATCTCGCTCGTTCGAGCAAAGGGGTTCCGGATCGAGAGTTTCGGCGTCGACGGTTCCAGTTTGTCTCGTGACACGGGAACTGGGGTTCGGACTGCCTCGCCTCCCACCTGTTTCGGTAGAGCGACGCTCCGAGCGTGCTTCGTCGAGTTGGTGCCGGTTCCGGTTCCTCCTCCTCATCCTCCTTAAGCAGCATGCTGCATCTCGACCTCCTCAGCCTGAGTAGTCGACTGCCCCTTTTCAGCTGCCATGGCCTTGATCTCCCGCGCCCATTGCGCGTACCCTCGCGGTCCGTGTCCGGCGGGACCGACGAGGCGAGCGAGGTCGGAAGAGTGTCGCAGGACGGAGAGGCGAAAGGGCGACGAGGTGGCGAGGGGGAGGGCGGTCATGATCGCGTGGGTGGCGCTGCGTGGCGTTCCCTCGAGTAGTGTGTCAGCAGCGAAGTTTTGACGTCCCCCTCTTCCTCTTGGAGGTCGAGGAGGGAAGGATCTTTGTCTCTCTCTCACTCACCCTGCCGGGAATCGGATCACGACCTCGCTCGCCTGGTTGTCCTGTCCCTGCCCTCCTACTGCGGGTTCGATAGCTACGACGTCGAGTTCTCCGAGTGCGACGGGCCCGCCCATGGTGCCGTACAGGTCTTGCAACAAGCGCGAGAAGAGCTGCAGGACGGTCGCGCGGTCCATGTTGATCGCTGTCGTCGCTGTTTCGGGGGCTTGGGCGGTGTCGGTGGTCGCAGAGATGGGTGTGCTGGTTGTTGTGGAAGGGGTCAGCTTGTCGGTCCCAGCGGGAGGAGGAGGGGGCACCAACTGACCAGAGCAAGCGGGCATAGTGATACCGCTGCACAGAGTGCGAGGGTGCGCGTGCAATGGCCATCCCTGCTCAATCACCGTGTGTAAGACTCTAGAAAGGGAGAGAGCGTGACGCTGAACGAGAAGGTCCCCCACACTCGAGCGCTCTTCCGATTCGGTCCTCAGCTCGCCCCCACACGCTCCCTCTCTACACTCGCTCGACAGCTCTCTGCGCGACACAGAGAATCGCCTGCCTCCTTCTAGCTCAAGGCGGACTGCTGCTCTTGGCTTGATGAATGACGGCGTCAAAGAGCTCGCTTAAGGACGCACTCGAACTCCTCCAGGCGACATCTCATGGTGCGTCGCCATCTCTACTAGATCCCACCTGTGAACTGAGCCTGCACTTGAGCCTGACTGGGCCACACACCCAGACCTCGTCGCTTGCGGACCCGCCGTCGCGCACCTCCTCTCCCGCCTCGCTAAAACTTGTCTCCGGCCCAAACCTAACGCTTCCGATGCCAACGCCGCCGCTCACCTGAGCGAGACGTTGCGCAAACTCGCAGACGACAAACTCAACTCGTTCCCGTACCACGCCGTCCCGACTTGCTGGCGTCGACTCTACACCGACGCAGTCCTGTACGGCGCTGTCGCACAACTCGCCAGTTCCGACGCGGGGGGTAATGCTACACAACTACTGCTACTACAGACGATCGGACGACTCGATTTGGCCATCGTGATTAGCGGATGTCCCGGTCCGATGCGACTCGAGTTGGCGCAGTCGCTGATCTCGCTCACTCAGCACCAACTTGCGGCGGCGGCGCCGCCTCAGCCGGTCGAGGCAACTTCTCTGCGTCAATTCGACGACGAGGATGGCAGCGAACGACCGGCCAAGCGCCTGCGCACAACGACGCGAGATCGCTCTTCTGCTTCTCCTTCTTCGCGCGGCGAGCAAGCCCACTCCGCAACAACCGAAACACGATCATTTCGACCTCCTTATATCCACATCCCCCTCCGGGAACTGCCCGCCCTCCCGACGTTTCTCGACCCGGCTCATAACTCCATCCATCGCGAACCATTCATCGTTCGGCGCGGTGCCGCCCATTTCCCCGCGTTCGACGGTCATTCAAATCCTCGTCCTCGTACTGCTCCCTCTTCTCGAGAGCCCGGCGACGACGACGAAGATGGCGATGGCGATGACGATGACGGTACAGCCAATGAGGAGCGGGAAGCGGAACACCACAGCAGCGAGAAACGACCCCGGCGGCGGTCGCGCTGGTCCGACCTGACCTACCTCCGTCAACTAGCCGGACCAGGTCGCATCGTCCCTGTCGAAGTCGGTGGGGATTACACCCAGTCGGAATGGGGCCAACGGATGATGCCGTTTGACGAGTTTTTGGAGTCACTCGAGGTTGTCGAGGAGACAGGAACGGGGCGGGAGGAGGAGGACGGAGAGAGTGCGGCGAGCCAGAATGGGAGGGAGGTGTCTTTCTTCTCCATCGAGGCCGATGGTGACGACCAAGAGACCGGCGGCGGCGGAGGAGGTGGAGGAGGAAAAGACTCGAACGCTTTGTCGACGAGAGGCGTGGCGGATCCAAACGCGCATGAAGCCGACGCGGCCACCAAGCGCCAGTCGTCACCGCCGTCAACAATAAAAACAGCAGCAGCAGCCTCAGCGGAAAGTATTCCGAAACGACCGATCTACTACCTCGCGCAGCATTCCCTCTTTCGCCAATTCCCGGCACTCGTCTCGGATCTCTTGATCCCGGATCTCGTCTACTCGCCACCGGAGCAGCACTACCCCTTCTTTGGGGCCACCGCGACAGCAACCGCGACGGGACACGTCCCTCCTCCATCGCCGCCTTTTTCCGCCGCCAAAGACAATGGTGATCCTTCGGCGCACGGAGGAGCAGGGGCGCACGTCGAGGCGACTGCGGAGCGACGGAACGCGGCGGCGAATACCGACACCCGATCGAGTGAGGCGTACCTACCGCCGCAGTCGGAAGAAGGCTACGTGCTCAATGCGTGGCTCGGACCGGGTGGGACCAAGAGTGCCGCGCACACCGATCCGTGGTGGAACTGCTATGGTGCGAGACTCTTTTTCCTTTTTTCTTCCTTTCTCTGCTCACTCCATCGCTGTTGGGTTTTCAACTGACTTGCATGCTCTTCTTTTTTTCCCGTGTGTGCGCATGCTCGCCACTCGCAGTTCAGATGGCCGGGTGGAAATGGGTCTGGGTCGCCCCGCCCGAGTGCGGACCGTACATGGCTGCATTCGGCAAAGACACTGCTTCCGATGCCGGCGACAGTGGCGGTGGCGATGGATCCGCAAGGCCCAACAACAGCACCGGCGCCGCCGAGGAATACATGACCAACACTTCCTCCCTCGACGTGACGTTGCCGCCCCCTTCCTCAGACTCGGACAACAAGACCAAACCTGGACCATCATCGACACCACCTCCGTACCCGCCCCAATTCCTGCAGCACGTACTCCCTCATGCGCGCCAAGCCGTCCTCGACGAAGGGGACGTGTTGGTGATGCCGCCGAGGTGGTGGCATGCCATGGTCGGACTCGAGACGAGTTTCAGTGTCTCGATGTGGTTCTAGAGTACCTGCTGCTGTAGGAGTCAAGATTGTGACAAGTTTATATGCTTTGAGGGTGAAAGCTTGCTGCTGGGCTGACTTTTCTTTCGTCTCCAACTTTGTTTCTTTCGGCTTTAGCCACGTCTTCTGAGCCTGGCTTTCGTGGCTTTGCATGTGGAGCTGAGGTGCATTTTCATTGCAGTTGTCCTACTTGATGATAGAGGATGTGACGTGATGATGGTGCAGCAAGAACCGGCAAAGACAAAAGATTGTTGAGAGATCATCTCGGTCACCTTTACTTCCGTTGCCGCCCTCCTGCTCTCATTAAGGCTCCTCATGTCAAGGGATGTCACTGTGTCATGGCCACTAAAGTCATCTAACAATTGCTGCTAGGCCATGGGCTCCCGAGACTTTCCAGTCTCTCTCGCTTCCGCCTTCAAGCTTCTGCGGTGTTTGTTCCCGCATCAAGGCACTAGCGGGGTAAGCCCCAAACTGAGGTTGGCGATAAAGCTTGATGTGACTCACTCACATGAAGTATGCTTCCTATCTGGTCTCCTAACCTTGTACCAAAGGACAACCACTAAAAGACTGCCCTGCCCTTAGCTGAAGACTGCTGTGCTGGACCTGCTTGCTTTGACCTGAACAGAGTTGCATTGCAGGAAATTTTGGTCTGACTTTATCAGTACAAGCACAGATTGTGAAGAATGTACATAGAACCACAGGGATACAGATTCACAGGTCCTGTTCGGATAGAGTGCAAACCAGAAAACGAAATCAACGAGGCTCTTTCTTGCACAGGTAATCCCTTCAGTGGGCTGCATCAAGCCGAGCTCAGTAGATCCGATTACGACAGCAATGACAAAGTGCCAGATGACACGGACACAAAGAAAAGGGGAGAAAAAAAGGGGAGATACTGGAGAAGCATTGACGAGAGTGACCAGCCCACATCACTTCAAGCCTTCCAACAAGTTCGCCTTTTGCCCAGCCCTGCACAGTCAGGTTTCCCCTGACATCTGTTCTACCATGTCTCTCATTCCAGAAGTCACTCTGCAAAAGTTGCAAAAGCGAAAACCAGAAGAAGAGACAAAGTTAAAGCAGAGGAGTTGAGGCAGTTGAGCCATGTCATATGGAAACTCTGGCTGCATTCTGTCTTGTCAAAGAAAAAGCTGTCGCTGGCGTATATTTGCTCTACAAAACCGATGTCTTACTGGACCCACAGAATGCGAAACTCATACAACTTGAAAGGATGCCGATGAGATAGCAAACCGATTTGGTATTTCTGAGGACGGAAGCGATCAAAGGAATGGGAATAGGCAGAAGTCATATGTGTGTTAGAGGAGTCCAGCTCCCAGCTCCAAGCTATGGGAGAGAGGTACAGTGATACAGTCAGAGCGACATTCCACGCTAGAAAAACCTCAGGAGAAGGAGCAGTCATATGGAGACGCTATGTTCACCTCCTTACCCAGGAGTCATGGTCAGATCACAAGTAGCGCGAGCCTGTGTGGGTCTGTCTGTAGACCCGCTGCTGACCAAGGGAGAGCGGAACACGCTCCTGGGGTGCACGGTGTGGAAAAGGATGTCTGCTAGCCCATTCCTGCATGAGACAGACGGTCAGACTGAGCAGATCCATAGTTTCAAGGGGCAAATATGGAACCTCAAAGTGCTGATTGCAGCAAAAGGAAAAATGGCAGGCTCACCCTGAGCTTCTCCGAGTTGGACTCGGGGATGCCGAAACGCTCACCGGCCTTCTCGACCTCCCGGCGCAGACGGTAACGTCCATCCAGGACCGCCTTCTGCATGCAAGGCAACAAAGACAATGAGCCTGCATTACCAAAACATGTACACCCAGGTATTACCATGACTTACGCAAGTATGCTG
Organism: Rhodotorula sp. CC01; assembly: GCA_021654155.1. NCBI lineage: Eukaryota > Fungi > Basidiomycota > Microbotryomycetes > Sporidiobolales > Sporidiobolaceae > Rhodotorula > Rhodotorula sp. CC01. Next base: position 35,370 of record JAKEZK010000051.1, read on the forward strand.
GAAGGCAGGAATTGTTTTGCTTTCTTCCAGCGCCTTGATGACAATTTCAAGCGCAACAAGGACTTCCCGCCGGTCTTTCCAGTACCAGATGGTGTAGTCGGTGTCCTTCAGGATCTTGAGGTATTCCTCCACTGCGGCAAGTTCTGTCACGCTCTGCCCCCCAGGGTGGGACGGCTTTTCTGATAGTGGTCGCAATCCCTCCTCGAACTGTACCCGCAGCTGTGCACAGGACACATATTCAGCACTTGTCAGCTCTGTCTGCAGGGTACAGACTTTGAAGTGTCTGAGGGCCAACCAGTTCCTTCGAGTCGCTCATTCCCTACAAAGCGAGGGCAAGGGGCAGGTGAGCTGCTCAAGATCAATGAATGCTGTACAGCAGATGATAGCTCACATGAGCAGCCTCGCCGCCTTGACGGAAAGGAGACTCTATGCGCCCCTTGGCAGCTGCCAGCACTTTTTCACGCAGCTTTTGGAACTGTGGGAGAGACTAGTCAGCATACATGGTCACTGCAGGGCACAAAAGGAACAAGCAATCAATCACCAACTCGTCGGCGGAGGGAGGTGTGGCCATACTCTTGTCCCTGCACGCGTCTACCAAGGGCCACAGTTGATATTTCGTGCACGTGACCATCGGGAGAGTCCATTCCTTGTAGGGTTCCCCGAGAAGGCGTCCGAAAAAGGCCACGCCATGCTTGAAGCATCTTTCCTTTTCGATAGTGTAGCACGTCCCCTTTAGCTGCCGGCACTCGTATTTTGTTACACGGAAGTACTCCTCGAGCTTTTTCCGGGCGTCGCGTTCCTGCTCTGATTCGCGGCGAACAGCCCTTGAGGCTCGAGCTACCCAAGACATTACAGGGAGGCGGAGCGGGCGTTTGTGGCGATGTACGTTAAAGTGTCGGGGAGCGAGCAAGCGGAACAGTGGCAGAGGCTTTTTACAATAGACACAAAGGAGAAGAAGAAAGGGAGAGGACTCTTTCGCAGGGTAGGGCGTTCTGTGGAGAGTACGGACCGGACAAGCCGCGGAGGAGCGTGCGTGTCGCACCTCGTGACTCTGAGCACGAGACCGCCCATCCCGGCTAGCTGGGAAGCAGGGTCGGGCCCGAATAGCGTACATAGCCAGTCGGATGGTCCTGTGCGGTGCGAGGACACTTGAAGCGATATACGCGCGATAAGAATATTGGCGCGCGGGTTCGGGGGGAGCGAAGTAGCTGCACTTCGGGTAAAAGCAATGGTATAGCCAAAACTGTTTCCGGTGCGCGGAGAAACGTTGAGCAAGTCGGTCACGATTGCCAGACGTCCCCAATAGGGAGGGAAAGGAGAGGCCGGCGACGCCCAAGCGAACCTGGCGGGACCGCAAGCGCTGAGTGGCTGAGGGGAGGCTTGAGTAGTGGGGATAGGAGACGCGTTCGCCGGGAACACGGCTATAGTCGCCATACCCACGCACAGACGCACACGTCCGAGCCACTGATCTCACGCAAACTCGTCAGCTTCAGAGAGGGACCATAGCTCCGGTAGAAGGACAGCAGTCGCCACCACCGATTACTTCATCCACACGCGACGACTCTCTCGCGAAGTCGTGCCTCCCGCTTGACGCCCTACGCCTAGACTCTAGACGCTTTCACCAAGAGCTCAAAAAGTCACGGCATGGCGACTTCAGCAGCGGCGTTGCAGCTCACGAGGCAGCTGAACCGTCAGTCTCCTTCCTTCCTTCTCTCCCGGCCTCGATCGCCTCCCCTCCCTCCATACAAGCCATAACCAGGCGCGCACGCACGTGTAAATGACTTGGGGCTAGACCTGACTCGCACCACCCGTAGAGCTGCGCAAGAACCCCGTCGAAGGGTTCTCGGCCGGGTTGGTCGACGACGACAACATCTTTGAATGGGAGATCACCATCTTTGGGTAAAGAGTCCCTTGCTTCTCTCTCTGCCATCTCTAAACTAAGCCAACACCCACGCGCCTATCGCCCGATAGCCCGCCCGATTCGCTGTACGAGGGCGCGTTCCTGCGCGCCGTCATGACTTTCCCGCCCGATTTCCCCCTCCGACCGCCCAAGATGAAGTTCCTCACCGAGATGTGGCACCCGAACGGTACGCACGGCGCCCCACCCCTTCACTCTCTGCTCTCCGGACCCTCTCTGATCTTCCGAAGGAGAAGACAAGAAACTGATTCATACCCGCAATTCCCCTGCGCGCAGTCTACAAGAACGGAGAGTTGTGCATCTCGATCTTGCATGAGCCGGGCGCGGACCAGTACGGGTACGAAGACGCCGGAGAGAGGTGGTTGCCCGTCCACACGGTCGAGTCGATCGTGCGTGCCTCTTTCCTTTCCGTTCCGTTGCCAAACTCTGCAGAGAGACAGACTCCCGAGCGCCCGAGGACTGACTGCTCTCCTCCCATGGTTCGACGCGAAAACAGCTCATCTCGGTCATCTCGCTGCTGAGTCAAGATACTCCCGATATCAACTCACCTGCCAACGTCGACGCTGCCGTACGTCTCTCTTTCCTTTCTCTCGACCCTCATCACCAAGCACTTGACCGCGCGCTCGCCGCACCGCCCATGTTCTCTTCTTCAAGGCGACAACAAGAAGAGGAGAGCATCGCTGAGCGTTTCCCCTCGCCCCTTCGGTCGACACGCGCAGAAGGAAGTGCGCGAAGACATTGCGACGTACCGCAAAAAAGTTCGTCGACTCGCGCGCCGCTCCGCCGAGGAAGGGTTCTGAGGAGGAGGAACAAAGCCAAAACGCCACCGACCGCGTCTCCCTTGCCCCGGACGTCGCCCGGCCGTCCCATCAAGGTCGTCGGTGGCGGCTAGATCGGGCTGTTCCCCCCTCGTGACGTTTTTTCCCCCTCCTTCCCGCTCGGCTTTACGTGTCTCCCTCCGTTGCATGTTCCTCTACCTGCCTCCTTGATCCTATAGCATTCTCCTCGAGGGTTGTTCTCGCCGATCTACGAAGAAGTTTCAAGCCCTCCCTCTCCCGCCTTCTCTTCGCCTCCAGCTTTTGACCTCTGTGTGCCATGTCTTTTGTAGCGTAAAAAGCATCTTTCCGCGCCCCTCGCTCTAGCTTTTTTTTTCTTTTCTTTTCCAGTCCGGTTCACTCTCCGAATCGAGTTGACTTTGAGTGGCGCCGCCGCCGCCGCCCAAGGCAACTCGGCCGCGCGCCTCGCGTTGGCAATTCTCGAAGGAGGAGCGACTCGCGAAGGCAACAGAGTCACTCGGCTAGTGTGACCCGGGATGCTCTCAGCTTGTAGTCAGTCCTCTTTGTACACGATCATGTCCTCCCCTCTTTTCGGCTTGCGTCTGTGCGTAGGCTCTGGCGTGACGATGGTCGCGGGGAAGCCGGCTTCGAGTCGCCGCCTTATCGGTCGCTGTGCTTCTGCTGCTGTACTTGGAACTCTGCTTGCTTTGGCGCACACGTCTTGAAGCTGTAAAGGCGACGAACTCACGCCCCAGCTCGGCTTCTGTGCGCGCATCCTCGCTCGCCCCCGCGCGCACCTCTTCGAAATCCGCTCTACATCCCACGAAACATTCAGCCGCCCCACTCTGGTCGATCACGGGCACGCTCGCCCGACTGCACCTTGCAGGCTGTCCCTTTCTGACGACACACCTAGCTTGTCGCCCTTCTCTCTCCAATGAGCGCCCGCTCTGCCAAAGCAGCGAGTGGTGGGGCCGCCCCTCGGTTTCACGTTGCACCCGAACAAGCCGCCCTGCGCGCTCAGCTCGTACATCCAGACGCAGCGAGAGGCAGGTTCGGTCGCACCACCACCACCGCCGAGGACGACTATCCTCAAGATGAACCGCGAGGAGGCAGCGGCGAAGTCCGGATGGTCAAGATGACGGGGAGGAAAGACCGTCGCACTACGCATTCACCTTCACCTACCACTACCACCATGCTCGAAGACGACTTGATCGCCGGCGTCGAGGACGACGACGATGACGACGATGAAGAGGGAGGAGGAGGAGGCGCATCAACCTCGACGACGACGACGAGAAAGGCCCGGTTCCCGAACAAGCGGAACGCGCAGAGCGTCGGGAGGAGAAAGATCCATATCGAGTTTATCGAGGACAAGCCGAGAAGGCACGTCACGTTCACGAAACGCAAGAGCGGGCTCATGAAAAAGGTCCGTCCTTCTTTCCCCTTTCCATTCGGAGACCTCTCCCCTTTACCTTACTGACATCACGCCCTCGTCATACAGGCCTACGAATTGTCAACTTTGACTGGCACCGACTGCCTCGTCGTCGTCGTCTCCGAATCCGGACTCTTGTACACCTTCTCGACCCCGGCCTTGAGCGGCGTGACCGACCACCCGCGCGGTCGCGAGTTTCTCGAAGCGGCTTTGCGAGGCGAGATCCGAGGGGACGGGACGGGAGATTTAGACTTTGGGGGTGGTGGTGGTGGTGGTGGGACTGCGGCTGTCGATGGAGGCGATGCGGCGGGTATGGGCGGGGGATCAACTACGAGAGGCGAAAAGAGAAGGAGGGGAGGCGCATCGACGGCGCGCACGATCGGGGCCGGCGAGGGGGACCAGCGCATGGGCGAACAACAACACGATATGGGCGGGATCTCGGTCGGGGACGCCGACGCTTTCCAAACGTTTGCGCACCCTCACAACACTGGAACCGGAGCCGGCGGCGAGGATTTCCAACTCGATCCGGCACTGCACGGATTGGATTTGCCCGTACCGCCTTTACCGTACTCGCACCCGTCGCATTCGAGCGCCCAGCAACAGCAGCAGCAGTTGTTCGACTTCCTCAATTTTGGTGGTCCTTCCAGCAACGTCGCGGGCAGCGCTCCTCAGCAGCAGCAGCAGCAGCAGGGAGGCGAGTTCGGAACGGCGACGTCAATGGCGACGCCACTACCGCACGCCGCATACACTACGACTTTCTCTCCCTCGCATTCGTTCTTCTCGCCACCGCCGCCGCTGTCGTTACAACCACCTTCGACCTCGAACACGACTTCGATGGCTCCTCACCAGCCCTCTCACGACCAGCACGAACGTCTGTTCCCGCTCCCTGGCGGCGTGGCCAGCACTTCTGCGACGACGACGGCGGCGCTTTCGGACCACCACCTCTCTTTCCCCTCAGCTACTTCAGGCGCCGCTGCCCCCGATTCGGGGTCCTCTTTGTTCGAGCATGGGTCGCTCGCGCTGCTCCCCCTTGAAGCCGGAGGAGGAGGAGGAGGACGGACGAACCCTCATCCTCCTCGCGCAACTACATCGTTCTCTGCCTCCTCCTCCTCGGCGGGTCTTCTACCCCTCTCGCATGGCCCGCCATCAGGGAGGACAACAACAGCAACAACGACGACTATGACCGACCGCGAAGCTGTGGTTCGCGCGCACGAACTGGCGACAAAGTCGTATCGAGCAGCTTTGAGCGCCGCAGAGGCTTACACTTCGGCATCTCCTCCCCCGGCTGTTGGTGGTGGTCGTGGTTCTTCCTCCTCCTCCTCATCATCATCGTCGTCGTCCTCTCAGACCACGTTCTCGCCGAACGCGGGAGGAGGAGGAGGAGATCAAGAGATTTCTCGCAGCGGTGGTGGTTCGGACGCGACGGACCCGAATCGAGGGAGGGGGAGGACCTTCCCGCGCTTTGACCAGCTCGATATGAACGAACTGATGCTGGTCAGCGGTGGTGGCGGCGAGTCCGGTCCTTCGACCTCTGAGGGACTCGCAGCGGCGGCGGAGGCAACAGCGAGGGGGAGGAGGAAGAGGAGCGCGGGAGCGATGCTTCCCCTCGACGCGAGCGAGATGGGATGGGATCGCTCATCTTTATCGTCGTCGTCAGCGACGATCAGGAGGGTCCGGTCCCGCCTCGATGGTAAGGGTGAAGGCGCCGCTGGCGGGAATGACGCCGAAGCGACCGACTCGACGGGTGAACAACTGCAGCAAGGTGGGGCCGCGCACGATGGTCAGAAAGGAGAGGAAGCGGGTGACGACGTGGAGGAGGAAGAGGAGGAATCGGCCGAGGAGAGAAAGTTTAGGTGGCAGAAAGAGGCGAGAAAGGCTCTCCGGGAGGCGCAAAAGGTGCGTTTTCGAGTTGTCTCGCACCGGTTCCCGTGGTCTCTCTCCAGTTGCTTTCAAGCCTCTCCGCTGATTCTGCGGGTGTGCTTCCGGTGACCCGAAAATGCACAGAACCCCACCATCCCTTCCTTCCTCCGTGCGCACGCCTACTCGCACTACTCCCTCCGCCCCTACCCACCTCGATTCGACGCGTCCAAGCCGCTGTATTCGCTCGCCGGGATGGACGACGCCCCGGCCATGATGTGGGCTTCGTTTGCAAGGATGTGCTGCCGTTCGGGTGTGGAGGAGAAGCAGGAGATGGTGGGAGCGGTGCAAGAGTTCTTGTCGAGGTGGTTGCGTGCGTCCTCCGCCCTTGTGATTGGGTCTTACTCATCGAGATTATGATGCACTGATACGAAAAACGCACACCCCGATGCACTACAGCTCACGAAATGCTCCGCAACCCATCCTTCCACCCTTCGTTCCTCGTCCCCGCCCTCTCTCACGCCCGCTCCGGCCTCCTCTCCCTCCTCGACTACCTCGAAGCGCACTCGCTCCTGTCCGGTCCTGAATCCGATCGGGTTAGTGCGGTGTTGAGTGGGCAGGTTAGGCCGCAGGCCGGGTATGACGAGGTGCTGGGCTTGGGGAGCGAGAGGCGGGAGAGGTTGTATGGCCAGCCGGTGGCGGCTGTTGAAACGGGAGGCGACGGCGCCGAGAAGGAGTCTGGGATGGAGCTCGAGAAGGACGCGCATGGGGGAGAGACGCGAAACGGAGCGCTGGGGCAGACTGGCGAACAGGGCAGCGAAGGCGAGCAGCAGCAGGTTGAGCAAGAGGGGGTAGAGGCTACAGGATAAGAACAGTCGCTTGAAGAAAGTCGGCCTTACTGCAACCGGCTTTCGCGAGAAATCGTATGCATCTTTCGATCCGCAGTCATCGTCTGGCTTTTCCCTGGGCTTTCGGTCTCGTGGGCCGAGCGATCCAAAGAATTGGAGAGGGACTTGCTTTGGAAAATTGCGAAATGCTATCCGTAACGAGGTTGCAAAAGATCGACTCAAGGCGCGGGCGCTGGAGGGTTCAGGTCGTAGTCAAACACGATGTTGTCGATCAACCTCGTCCGGCCGAGCATGACTGCACCGCTCAGGATGGCCCCTCGACCGGGCTCGACGACGGCGTCGCGGTCAAGGTCGAACAGCTCGTCCGGGTCGTTCATAGCAATGTAGAGGAGCTTGACTTCGACGCCCCGGCCGTCTTGAGCCGCGTTCCGTTCCACCTCGTGGACGTGTTCTTCTGCAATCCGGAGCACGTCTCCAACTCGAACCTGACCCTTCTCGCCATCGCCTCGCTGCCTCTTCCACTCTCTCTCTGCCGCTTCCAACGCGTCGACGAGGACGGTCGCGTACTCGCGTTCGTTCTCGGCGAGGTAGGCGTTCCTCGAACTGAGCGCGAGGTGCGAGCGCTGGTCGCGGTAGGTGGGGAGGATGACGAGGTTGTGCGCGAGCGGGAAGGGGACGTGCAAGTCGAGGAGCATGCGGCGGAGCAGGAGGGCTTGTTGGATGTCTTTTTGGCCAAAGTAGGCTCGTGTCGGCTGCGTGTGTGCGGTCGCTAGCCGTCAGCTCGAGCGCATGGTGGTCGGTTCCAAGGAAACGTGGTGCTCACCTGAACGAGGTTGAACAGCTTGATGACGACGGTCGCGACGCCTCTGAAAAACCCTGGTCGGCTCTTTCCCTCCATGACTTCCTGCAACCCTTTCACTTCGAGGAACGTCCCCCTCTGCTTGCTCACGTCGGTCGTGATCCCGCTCGGGTACAGGGCCTCGACGGGCGGGAGGAACAAGGCCGAGACTTTGCGGGACGGGAGCGCTGCGGATGCGAGGGCGGCGATGTCGGCTTCGAGGGTGCGAGGGTACGTGGCGAGGTCTTCGTGCGGTGCAAACTGGGCCGGGTTGACAAAGATGGAGACGATCGTGTGGTCGCATTCCGATAACGAGGCTTGCACTGTGCGGGTTGCAGGAGAGGTCAATTGAAGAAGTCGAGGAATCAGGAGGAGAAGGTTGCCCTCGGACGTGCGTCCGACTGACGGCCGCCTGGACTGGGCCAAAGGGAGAAGCTGTAGGGCACTAGAAGGTGCTCACCGAGGCTCAGGTGACCCTGGTGCAAGGCTCCCATCGTCGGCACGAACCCGACCGATTCTCGTCGGTCCATCAACTCGGATCGCCATTCCCGCAAAGCAGCGACCGAAGTCAGGATCGGGAACGGAGCAGAAGGGAGCGATGCCATCTGTAGCAGAGTTCGCTCGTTCAGCGACTGACTATGCGCGAGACAGAGCACCTCGCTCTCAACTCAAAGTGGAGCGCGATGAGAACGAGGAAATTCTTCGCCGAGTCGTCGGCTCGGCAAGGGTCGACTTGCCGGTGTCTCTCTCTCTCTCGCTATGCGCTTTATACTTGCACATTGTATACGAGGGGCTGGCTTATCTCTACGACGTCCATCGCCAGGTTCATATAGCCTTATCCGCCGTCGCTACCCCTGGCTGGCTGTACTTTTCTCACCGAGCCCGAGTGCTCGCGACGCTGGCTGCCGGCTGATTCCTTTCCCCCCACGAGCTCGACGCGATAAGGCGAGCTGAAACCTCGCACACGAGCTTTGCGCCCACGCTGCGGCCGCTGCGAGCTTGGTCCGCCGTTTGTCTCTCCGCGGCTTGTCCGGCCGAAGCCGCTCTTTTCCCCGAAATGACCTATCCTTCCTTTCCTTCTGCTCTTTCACTCGATCCCCGGACCCCTGCTGAAACCGAGCTCCTGCCGCTTCCTGGCTCTCTGCGCTCGCTGATCTGACCGGCGGAACCGATCCCTCATCACCTCTGCCCGCTTGTCCTCGCCCGAGCGTCGCAATATGTCAGACTCGTCGGAGGAAAGGTGGACAAGTCTTGATCGCTTCGTCGCTGCTTTTGGAACAGAGAAAGCAAAAAAAAGTGGAGAAATACGCGCTCGCCCAACCTCACGGAGAATGGAAACCTTGGTTTGACGAGGCGGTCGATACAGTCTTGAATCGAATGAGACCGAACCGTGACAGGCTGAACAGGTTGAACGCGACAGGACTGGTACGGACTCACCCTCCTTACTGCCAGTGTCGCTACTTGCTCACGTGAGTTTCACATAGCGTACCGAGTTTCAGAAGCGTGTGGCAGGAGCTGTTCAGCGTAAAGGGGATACGCCATTCTGGCCTCTGGAATGGCTCAGAGGTGGGCACTGAGCTAAATCTTGTATCCTGGACAACCCTACTGACCTGCCGGCCTTGCTCCCATAAGGAAACTGAGGATCCGGATGTGCGTTGTTTTTCTCTCTGACAAGAGCGGCAGTTCAAGAGTTCCCAGCTGAGTTGTCGGACTTGGGCTCGGGTGTAGGAAGAGTTCATGATTTCGGTGCGCCCTGGGTTCTCTTGACTGTTACCGGAAGTTTTGCTGATCGGAATGTGTACAACATGCCTGGTCGGAATTTGATCAACATGCAGGAGGCACATTGGTCCGAGCATTATGTACGCACATTCACGGTGTCAAATCTACGCCCGAGAATTTGGTTGACAAAAGCCTGTTTGCAGTTGCTAGAGGCCATGTACAATTTGGATAATCAGATCCGCGGGCTTGCCCGTCGCGGTCACACCGCATACAATGCCGCAGCAGCGTTCCAACAATCTTTGTGGACAAAGATGACCTGGGAGCCGGAGTGGGCTACCCCCGACCGGGATGCTGTCGGAGAACAGATCAGAGCATTCGACCACGCTCTTCACCAGGCTGTTAACAGGGGACCTCAAGAAGTCATGAACATGTTGGTGAGTAGGTATGCAAAGATAGGCTGCAAGAAAGCTGAAGTTGGCCGCTGTCTCACAGGCTTGGGCACAGCAGCCTGGACTTGACAGTGCAATCGCAACGGCCGATGGGCGCCTCGGCCTGATTCACCGTACACGACGGATCCTTGCGGTACCTGTGAGCTTTCCGTGGCCCGAAGAACAAGCTTGCTGTATCAGGGCTGACTTTTTGGTGGTTACCAGAATTTCCGGCGGCCCAATCCGGCGCCGCCGGCCCATGCTCTCGGTCACCGGACCTCCAGGGAGTTGACGTATCGCCAGCAGCGCATCTATGATCTCTAGGGACCACTAAAGTCTTTACAAACGCGCATGTGGTTGAGTTTGCGAAGACCGAGTCTGGTTCATTTTCTTACCCCTTTCACCGTCCTTTCCCATTTCTTCTTTCTATATAGATTACTTTGCTTTGACATTACAGTCTTTCTGTTCTTGGAGAAAATGCTGTATGCAGGAAGAGGAAGAAGGAGGCCGAGATCAATATCTTTTTACAATCAAATAGGAAAGAAGGCACTGCGGGTGTCTTGAAGGGCCAGTGCCTATTGATTTGGCCGGCTGAGCCGCACGGTCTCTGTGCTTCTGCTTGCACCTTTGCTGAGTCGGAGTAACTTCCCTCGTTGGCCTCCCCCGGCGCGCTTCCGTCCTGTTCCGCCGGTGTGTCCGAGACTGAGCTGAGCTTCTTTTTCTTGCCCAAGCGCTCCACGCTGGCTGCCGGCTATACTGCTTGTCCACCCACGAGCTCGAAGCGATAAGGCGGGCCGAAACCTCGCAAGGCCTTCCCCACGCTGCGACCGTTGCGAGCTTGGTCCGGCGTTTGTCTCTCCGCGGCTTGTCCGGGCGCGGAGGTCGCTCGTTTCTCCCCCCGAAACTTCTCCCTCTTCTTCTTCTCCGTCACTCAAGCCAGACCCTGCTTGTTTCACCTAGCTCCTCCACAGCTTCTTGTGACTATTGACTTGAGCCCTAGATGCTGAGTGCTCTCTTCGGTTCGTCTGGGACCTGTGGATCGGGACGGAAATCCGAGAAGCAACGCACGCTCGGTAGAGAACTGGAAAAAATTAAGGAGCGTTCCAAACAGGCGTCCAAGATCCTCCGGCAATACATCAACCTGCAACCCCTTGCAGAGTAGAAACCCTGGTTCAAGCAAGCTGTTTGTCTCATTTTGCGGAACATGAGACAAAACTCTGACTATATGAAGTATCCTTGGAAGGAAACACTGGCATGTTTTCCATCATCATCATCCACACACCCACCCTTCACTGATCAACTCTCCAATAGCTCCCCGTGCTCAAACGTAGAGTGGCAGCGGCTGTGGAACGGCAACGGCCACGTGACACGCCCTTCTGGAACGGTTCAGAGGTATGCAGGATCTTAGCTGACATTCAACTCTTTGGAACGCCCTGATTGACCCGCTGCAATTATCCTCTGGACAGGCAGCTCAGGATGAACAGGTGCGGCTCAGTAACAATATCTTGCGAGGATTTACGCTGACCTGCAGCATTCGCTTTGTACCATCAGCAAAGGGCCCTGATTACAGTACGCTTCAGTTTTTTCAAGGCTCTAGAGCTTCTCAGTATACTCTGACTAAAACACTGCACTATTCACTACATCACAGGCAGCACAGGAGTCCCGAGATCAGGTACTGGGCATCATCCTGATATTAGCGGTGAATCTGACACTTACTCTCGTCGTCAACATTCTTAGTTTTGGGATGCACTGCGCAGTCTCACAGAGGGATTCCATGCCAGAGTGTTTCAGGAATTTGTGGCACCACTGCTCATCCTGGAACCGGAATGGTCTGCCACGCACCGCAGGAAATGCACACAAGAGCTTGAAAGGATGTTACAGGCTAGGGATGCTGCTGAGGCCCATACTGTGTTTGTAAGTGCTAACGTCAAGCACAGACTGAATTTGCACTGAGGTAATCTCACTCGATTGCAGATAGGTGCAATGGATCTGAATTCTCCTCTGGTGAAAGCCATCAACAGGGCCAACCACTGCCTTGGCCTGGCGTGTCGCACAACCACTGTGCACGGTCAACAAGTAAGCCCACCAGCTCCAGCAGTTCATCTGGGGCATGGTGAATCCAGTTTATGTGCAGATAGCTTACAAGTTGATGGTGCCTTCTTAGATTCCGCCCTCTCTCTGGCAACTTGAACAATCCACCGCAAACAGTCTCGGTCTCCATTTGCTGACAAATCGCCAACAGCGCGTCTATGGGCAGTTGCATGCGGGCAGGCTGCTGATTGCTAGGCGTTGAGCTGCTCACGTCAGCAAGTCGCGAGCTCCATTTTCCTTCGCTCTCCCTCTTTTTCTCGCTCTCCTCTTTTTCTTGCTCTCCCGCTTTTTCTGTTACCCTGACACCGAAGAAACAAAAAATAAAAAAGCGCCTCGAACTTGTAGATTGTCTCCTTCTTGACTGGCAATTTATTGTTTTTCCTAGCAAGTTGCAATCAGACTTTTGGTTTGTTTTTTGCACAACTTTACTCAGTTACGGCACATTGTTGGGAAGAGAAACCCGAGGAGTTTAGGGCGTTGAAGGAGTTAAGAAGGTCGGAGTTCGTACCACGGAGGAGGAGGTGCTGCGGAACTCTCATTGCCGCACGGACCTCTCAGGAGGCACTTTTGTGACGGCGCTAGAGGCGGCGAGCGTGATGGGCGATGTGACGGCAAGAGGCTCACTATATGCATAGTTTTGACCGTTTTGTCCTCCACCTATAAAATCCGCTTGCTCCCCTTTCCCTCTCTCTCTCTCCTTCTCCTCACTTCCGATTCTGATCTCCTCCTCGCTCCCAAAGAACGAGAGACAGATCCGTTGGGCCTCATCGAACACGACCACATCCCAACACACGTTACATCTTGGCTTTGATGCCCTTCAAGGTCAATGTAGCACTCCAAGGGAAACCTGCCTCTTGGATGTAGGTAGAGAGAAGAGTCACACCCAAAGACGGAGATGAGTCCCAGCGACCAACTAGTGTTCTTGGTCTTTTTATTTTTTGTGCAGCTGCTGTTCCGCAGGAGAGCGTGAGGTTCTGATAGCTTGGCAAGCCCATACTAGCTGTATATAAAGGGGGCAAGAGCTCAACTTGAGAGCACAAAGTCCTCGTGGCAAAGCCCAGACTTGACTGTCAGCCCGGTTGATCAACTTGCCAGTTTTTCTGTGCACTTTCTTCATACATGCACCTTGCTTGGCTAGAACAAAGCTTGCCTTTGCTATGCTGGCCAATGCTGGGGGATCCTCAAGCGCTACTGTGGCTGACCCCAGCGGCTAAACTTTGGATTCATCGAGCCCGCACGGCGTGCGCTTGACGTGAGCCTACGGGAGCATGCACATGTGTAAACTCCCCATCTCCATGCAACGCAGACCTTGACTTAGCGAACACTCGCGCCTAAACATGCGCCCAAGTCTTGACCGGCTGAACCTGGTGCGGTGTGGCGCTCCGCGGCTTGTCCAGTCAAATTGCTCTTTCGCAGCTTCACCGGACCTCTCATTCTTCCTCTTTCTTTGCAATCTCTTGTCTTTGTTAAGCTAAACCCTGCTGACCAAGCAGATCCGGTCGCTAGACAGCGTTCTGAACCCGCAGCGGTAGTTCCGCTCCTCCTTCGCAACATGCCGCGCTCATGGCGAGCCCTCTTTGGTCGGGCAGAGCGGCCGCTATCACTGGCAGACAATCTTTCAGCACTCAAGGCTTGCTTCAAGTATAGCGGACCTGCAGTAGAGGCCTACATAAGACAGCAGCCTCATCACGAATTGAAACCCTGGTTTGAGGAAGCTGTCTGTCAAACCCTGTGGGAAATGAAGAACAACAGGCACCAACTGCAAGACAGTGAAACAGAACTAGCCAGTCCCCTTCTCTCCCAATAGAGCTACCTGAATCTGATTGTTTCACAAGAAAAAACCAGATCAATCACCTCAAGCGATGCCTTGCGGCAGCTGTTGAAGAGCGGGGTGATTCGCCATTTTGGCAGGGAACAGAGGTATACAAACTCACCAATTCATTGGCAAGACAGTTCTAGCTAATTTCTGCACTTCCCATCTAGCTATTGCCAGTCTCTGAGCAACATGTGCGCTTGATATATCAAGTCGTTGAACCACCTATTGGCGGAATACCAGCTGACTCGCACAATCATTGACCTGATCTGAAGGAGTTGCAATATATACAAGTCAAGGTTTTCCCCATGATGACAATATGGATCCAATATGCTTGCATTCCTGGAGTGGACTTGGCTGACTAACTTAACTTGCAACCGGCAGGAAGCGGAGGCGTCCGAGGCTGATGTACGTTGTGTGATCTGTAGCGGTATCACTTCCCTTTGCTGCACAGCTGACCTTGTATATGGCATGCCATCTAAAGCTCAGAGATGTCATTAGTTACCTCAATTGCCTTCGGGATCGCGGTCCACATGCCCAGGACTTCCAACGCTACACTCAACAAAAGTTTGTGTTGGAGCCAGAGTGGTCCTCTCAAGACCGGAACGCAGTGTTGAAGGGTGTTATGGAAGCACTGTACCAGGCTCCGCCAAGCAAGGCGGAAGACATATATGTCAGTGGACTTTGCAAAAGAAAAAGAGAAACAGCGAAAAAGAAATACTGAAATCACACTCCAACTTGCAGCAACATGCAATGCATACAGACTCTGCTTTCAGGGTAGCACTCGAGACAGCCAATAATCGCCTCGGTCTGGCCTTGCGTACTCGTGCCACTCATAATCACCACCGGGTGAGCTTTCACTTTTGAACCAAAGGAAGACAATTGTACTTGAGCGCCGGAATTCACTGCTGATCTTGGGAGGGCATCATTGCAGAGATTGAATTACACTGCTTGTCCCTTTGCTCCATCGGCCGCGCACGCACTTGGCCGCAATCAACTTTCACCGGTTGTACTTCCGCTGCGCCGCAAGCGCATCTACGGACATGCACACTCCCATGCCTGCCTTGCTACAATTTAGTACTTACAACAGAAATCTAAATTAACATCTAGACTTGGACCAGCTGCAGGTCTCGGATGTCCAGCTTTAACGAATCTCTAGTGTTGTTCAAGGTGAAGAATATGTAAACATTGAGCAACCTTCTCACTCATCCCGGTCCACAAAGTCTCTCGTGTCCTGCATTCTCAGCTTTACCCTGAAAGTTGTGGCATGTCCTGAAGTCCCTTGCAATGGGTTTGCTGGCCTGGTCATTGATGACAGGAAACATAGGCTGCGGAGGAGCTGGTGCTGGAGTTGACTTTCCTACAGCTCACTCATGTCGCCGCAAACATGTCTCTCCTCTGTTGCCCAAGTTCACGCGTGGCATCGCACTTCCTGGATGCCAACAAGTTAGAAGGTACAGAAAGTGCCCTCATCACAACACCAGAGTGGTGCATTGGCATAACCCTCGTGTCTTGTTCTCGGGTCAGTCCGCCGCAGCTTGTCCGGATCTCTCTGTTTGTTCTGTCTACTTCGCTTTCGGCCGCCTTTACTGCCTGAACTGGCCACCGCGGTTTCTCTGCTGCACCCCTTCCTTCTGCCATCTCCCCATTTTCAAAGTTCCCGTTTTCACCATGCCGCTCCGCAGGTTTTCGGACTCCAGGAAGAGGACGCCGCATGAGCACCTGCAAGTAACCTTGCAAGAGTTCAAGAAATTTTACCCTGGGGCGGGCCCAGTGTGGTAGGTATTTTGGAGGGAGAACCATATGCGGAGTGGACAGATGCGTTTGTTCTGCTTGTTTGTGAGGAGCTCCGGAGGATCACAAAGAGGCCGAACCGGATCCGGGATGATGTGACTATTCTTGTAGGTAGGGTCCTCGAGTGCTCTAATTTAAAGACCGGCAGCTTACCTTTATGCCAAGCAGAAACAAGAACTTCTGATGGCCATCAACCAGCGCACCTTGAAGGAGAAATTGACACCTTTCTACAGAGCACTAAGGTCGGCCCGCTACAAGGTATACCCCACCGACCTGAGCTGACCTTTGTTACTATGTACGTACAGGCGCGCGCAAGTCTATATAAGAGGCACATTTGTACCGCTTTTCTTGCGCCCGCAGCCACAAATGTGACATGTACCTTGCGTCTTGCTGTTGCACCGTTTGAGCCACAAATCAGGCGAGGCAACGAAAGGTTTGCCAAGCATGCACGCGACTTCTGGTCAAAGTTGAAGAAAGACATGGAGAGCCAACCCAGGTGGTACAGTAAGCACCGCCAGGAATGCGCTCAAGAGCTCAAGAGGCTTTTGGACCTCGAGGACAGTAGAATCAGACTATTGTCCAAGGCTGTTGTCGATGCACAGGAAGAGCTTGGGGGACTGCAAGAGCGGATAGCCCGAGCTAGAGGGCGCCTTGGGGTAGAACCGGCAAGAGCAATAAGACACCTTGTGCGCAAGTTCCAATACCTCTTTTCAGCAAAACCTCTATTGCTAAACTGGCATGGTTCTGTGTCTTGTACATTGCAGAAAGCTCAATCAGCAGACAGCCGAGCCGCGCCACATCTACAGGCCCTTGGTCACAACTTCAGGGTTACACTTTCATTGCACCAACAGCGCATCTACGCTCGAGCGGGTGCCAGACACCCGGTGCTTTAAGCTGTTGCCAAACACTGGGTACTTTAAGTCACACACACAATTGCCAAGTCTTCGTTTGTGAATGTTCCGAGAATTCGAGGTGCTAGATCAGCTCGAGCATGAGAGCAAAAAAGCAGCGAGAGGCAGCAAAGCCCATCCATGGGCCAAGAGCGACGATTTCTACGGAGAGGTGGGGAAGCAGGTTGGAGG
Source organism: Rhodotorula sp. CC01 (assembly GCA_021654155.1). Classification (NCBI taxonomy): domain Eukaryota; kingdom Fungi; phylum Basidiomycota; class Microbotryomycetes; order Sporidiobolales; family Sporidiobolaceae; genus Rhodotorula; species Rhodotorula sp. CC01. The sequence goes on from JAKEZK010000051.1 coordinate 51,963, forward strand.
TTGTACAGCCTTGGAACCAGCCCTTGCTCAACTGGCTGGGGCTGTCCATTCGATGTTTCCCAGTTCTCGAAGCTGGTCGGAGGTACAGCACCCTGCCGGCCCCCCTTCCGTCCGCCCGAGGTGTAAAGAATAGGGTGTGTGTAAGGACAAGCTCCCGCCATAGGACAAGCTCCCGCCATCCAGCTCCCGTCTTCGCTCCATCGAAGGGTGGCGAGATCTGCTCGGGGGATGGTTCGACGAAGATAAAGGCGGCTTCGAGACAGACCCGCGGTGCGACATGGGCCGCCGTGGCCTCGTGCGGCGGCTGGCGCGGAGAACAAAGCGAGAATGAGACAACCAGCAAGAAATGCAAGCAGTGCGGCGCAAGTGACGGCGCGCGTGGGGCGGTGATGAGAAACCGAGAGAAAGCGAAACGCGGTCGGTTGACCACCGACCCCCCCAACGCTCCCGAAGCAGGGCGTGCTTTTACTTTGCTTGATCCCGCTGCAGGGCTGCCGGGTCTCTATCTCGCTTGGTAACGGCGCACGCTTCTCCGACTCGCTTCCCTTTCCCTCCCCGTCTCATCGCGACACCCGATTCTCCGGAGTGACACCGTGACTGACCCCGACCACCGCTCTATACAGCCAGCAGTCACGCCATTACGCCCTGTCGAGGCGCATGAGGCTTCTGCGTGCAATGCAGCTTGTGAAACGAACGAGACGAGGCTCGTTGCTACCTCGTTGCAGCTCGCTCTCTCGACGCTCGCCCTTTGGCTCAACAGTCGATGTCAAACGCCACCGAAAGGCGGGAAATCACTGGTCGAACAAGCGACTGCGTGGGAGGTCTGAGAGCGCAAGATCAACCGTGTGCTGGGCAAGGTGCTCCTTTGGTGAATTTCCGCATACGTTGCACCGTCCCTCCTGCACTAGCCTCCAACGCTCTTGTTGGCCCAGGCTTTCGCATACAGATATGGTCTGTGGAGAGACTGCTTTCCGCCTTCTGGGACTTTGCTACAGCTTCCGCCCTCGCCGCATCATGTTGCGAGTACGGCTCGCTTTCTCCCTGCTCGAGGCAGATTCGCGAGCCCGTCCTGTTGTGCTGGGCAGCTCGACCAGGGTGCGCTCTGCTTTGACCTGCTGGATTCATTCGGTCTTGTATGTCCGCCGTGGAACGACTCGCGCGTGCCGAAATGCTTTCTCCACGCCGACAAGTCACGCGACGGCTCGCCGAGCGGCGGACTTCCTTTTTTTTTCGGCACAAAGACAACCCGTTAGAAGAACGGTCCCCCCACGTACTCAGGAGTCATGCACCGCTTCGCCTTCTGCACGGGGCCCGAGCTGACTTATTCCGCGGCTTGTCCGGACTCACGCGGTCCTAACCGCGCCGCGTCCGTATTTCGGTCTTTCGTCTCCTCTCAGTCGTTTACACTTTTCTGACCCGTCTCCAAGCCTGAGTTGCGTTCCCTGCTTAATTGCTTGCCGCTCAACAACCTACTTCAACATTGTACAATCTCGCCATGCCTTTCCGACAGAGACTTCGCAGCGTCTTCGGTTCCTCGAAGAAAACCGCCCACGAGGAACTCAAGGAAACTGTTGCTCATTTCAAGCAGTATTTTCCTGATGGTGGGCCCGCTGTGGCGGCTGTCCTGGAGCAAGACCTCAACGAGTATACGGAAAGGTTTGCGCGGCTTGTTTGCGACAACCTGGGAATAATGGTGGAGAAAGAGGCATCCGATGTTCCAGCTATCCTTGTGAGTTGTGCGACTTAGTCACTTTCATGGATGCTCACCAATTGCACACAACTTTGGACCCAGAAACGAGACTTCTTGATTGCCGTTAATCAGGGTGTACAGAACCTTCGGGAATCCCCTTTCCCTCAAAACACTCAGGTACGCAACGGACCTGGCAAATACTCCTCTCCCTTGCAGCCCAAATCTGATACTTTGTTGCTGACGCGCAGGAAGCGCTGGACTCCTTGAAAGATGCTCGTCTGTACCGAGTGTTTGTGTCTGCAGCTCGAAAGCTGACATGACTTTCATTCTTGTCATGCACAGCTTGAGGACCAAATTGAGCACGGGAAAAAAATGCTTGCCCATCATGGCTTTTGGTTGCAGTTTGAGGAAGACACCGGGAGTGCTGCTCAATGGTATTGGAAGGATCGCGAGGAGTGCGCCAAACAGCTCAAGGATTTTTTCAACAAGGTCGAGATGCAGCACAACAAGGAATCTGAAGAAGAAGAAGCAAGAATCATTTTTGTGGGTAAAAGGAAAGCAGCACACTTACTTGCAAAAAGGCTGACGGGGCTCGGGTCACAGGATGGGAGCGGCCTTGCGGAGCTGGTGACAAGAGCCAAAAACCGCCTTGGTGTGGAACCGGAGGAAGCACTACGCCACCTTGTAAGTGACTTGAGTATTTCTTCCTGTGATCACTACGGCATCTGCAAAAGAGATGGCACCTACAAGCAACTGAATTTTACATCCCTACATTGCTCCATGTTCCTCTCACTTGCAGATGCCACCCTCCCATGGCAGGAGGAGCCCCTCGCGTCTGGGCAGATTACGCGCGCTCGGTCACAACACCCCGGTGGCGCTCTCGCCCCGACAGCGCCGCAACTACAAACAGAGATACGCTGGCGGCGGCCGGCCCTTCTGAATCAAATGCTAAGACTGGTCTGTACCATAGTGATTGGTTTCCGGCTGTATATATTTTTTTCTTGGTGTCAATACGAATATCCCAATTTGAGCATGAAAGGCAAAGGACTTCTGATGGAAGTCACCAAGCTTGACATCGCACCCGCGGACAGGTCAAAAGCCTTACCGCACATTAGTGCCGAAGCTCGCTTATCGAACCAAACTTCATATTGCGGCCACGTGGTTGATCCGAGCTTTTCACCGGCTTGTCCGCGGGGTTGGAAGACATCAAGTCCGCGGCTTGTCCGGGCGGACCTCGTGACTCTCGACCAGTGTCGGAGATCTGAGACTCTTACTTCTTCTTTTCCACTCTTTCTCGCCCAGATCTCCAGGTAAGCTCTGGATGTGTACATCTTGGACTATCCCTCTCTTCCGTGAGGGTTCAGCTGCCTTGAGTGACTAACGCTTGCACCGCTTGTCTCGCCTTTGAGACGGCAATCGCGAGCCTAGCCCCCAGATTGGCAATGCAAAGGCTTTTCAGAACCAAACATAAGACAGAAGACGTCCCCGGAGCTGCTGAGCAGGTCTCCAGAGCTCAATTGGATGAGCATTTGCAGCTGGAGATCTGGCTCGCCCATCTCAGACAGCGCTTTGGTGACCATGGGGCGGCGCTGGTGAAAAAGTTGCAAAGGCAGCCAATCAAGGATTGGACACCTGAATTTGTCCTGGTGGTGGTTAAAGTGCTTGAAGGCATGATCACGAACCACGACTGCCGGAGTTTCCCGTGTGGCGGGCATGACGGCCACGACTTGGTGAGTAGTGGGTGGTGACTGCTTGGTTCCGTTTATGCCAATCATGCCGCTGGCACTGGCTTCTCCACTAGGGAGAAGAGTTGGTCTCTCGCCTCGGAAAACAGTTCTGTCGGAAGCCCTGGTTGTCACCTTTTGAGCAGGAAACTATGGTGATCAGCGTCTTATATTTCCTCGGCCCGCCGGTATTGACATTTCTTACTGCCACACAGGAGGCAAAAGATTTGGTGAAAGCAGTGCGTCCGTACATGCATATAAGGTCTGCTCTGAGAACACTTCAAACTAATATTGCTCTGCAACAAAAGCTTGATGAGCAGATTCAGCGCTGTACTGGCAGCTCTATAGTTGACTCGCTTGTTCGTTTCCACCACTCGGAGGCATGCCGCTTGTGGTCCTCGACGGATTGCAGACAGTATACCCAACTGCTCAGAGGTATCTTTGACAAGGCCAACGGTGAGAATGTGCCGCAACTTGATGCAAGTGAACAACATAGCTTCAGTAAGGAAGTAATGCTGCTGACCCCGGTCTTGCTTCACAGGGGGAAGACTATGTCAAGCTTGACCTTGTTGCACGAGTGGCTGAGAACCGGCTTGGGATGAAAGTGGGAGGCTGGGTCACTTTTAATGTGAGTGGCTGATGGTGTTCTTCTCTTCTACATCACATTATCTGTAAGTAAGTCAAAGGATGATGCTCAGTGGCTCTCTGATTGTTACGGCCTGCAGAGCCCTTTCCTTGATGAACTGGGCAGTTTGGAACCAAAGCGAAACACGAGTTTCCGGGCTCTCGGCTGTAGCAAATTGGTGGCCCTGTCACCCCGTCAGCGCCGCACCTACTATCAAACGCATGCGGGGCTTTCTCAATTCTAGGACTTGTCTGTACCTCGAAGACCCGTTGGCTGCTGTATCTTTCGGCGCCAGCTTCAATACCAATGTTCCGATTCAAGCACATGTTGAGACGCGCGAGAAAGGAAGAGGTTTCGCGTGAGAGGTGCCGAGCCTGAAAGCGTCAATACGGGTCAAAAACCTTGCATTAGCTGCGGAGTTTGTTATGACCGAAGTCGTCGTCGGGGCTTGTCCAAGCTCATCCCCGGCTTGTCCGCGGGTCGGAAACCATCGAGTTCGCGGCTTGTCCGGGCGGACGGAGAGCCAACTCGAGCCAACGATAGCAATCCTGCCATCCCAGTCATCCCTCTTGCTCTTCTCTCCACCTTCCATCACTTTCCTCAGGTCCCTCTGCCTGTGAGTACATATTCGTCCTTCCGCAAGAACCCAGCTGCTTTGGGCTACCAATTGTTCTTGCTTGCACCCCAGTTGTCTTGCCACAGTACACGCAGTGCTAGCCCGCACGTTGCCATGCCCGAGCCCCTAACTGTGGATGAGCGGTTCCAGCTGCAGAAGAAGCTTGTCAAGTTCAAGCAGGCGCTCAAAAAGTTCAAGGTAACTATGGCAATGGTGGGAAGGAACTGATGGAGGCCTTGGAGCTGGAACCATTTGAGGAGTGGACACTCATCTTGATCACTGTGGTGACTAAAGCGCGTGACGACGTGAGCAAGAAGCACGCGTGCCGCCGCTTGGAATGTGTCGGGCATGACTACAGCGACCTGGTCAGTGACGCTCTTATTCATCATTTCACGACTGCGCCGCTTACCTCAGGATTGTCTCCTAAAAGGCAAGCAAATTGCTTAATCAGCTTGTACAAGCATTCTGGCAAAAGCGCTGGGGGTCTCCTTTTAGGCAGGAAACTGAGGTACAGAGTCTGTATGTTTCCTTCAGCTCCTTCATTGGATTGACATTGACTGCCCTGTGCAGGAGGCAAAGCTTTCCAAAGGAGCAGTGCGTCCCTATATCCATTGTCTGTTTGAGAAGATTGTACAAGCTGACATCACCTTGAAACAAAAGCTTGATGAGCAGGTTCAGCGGCGTGCCGACAACTCTGCGGTGTACTTGCTCCTCAAAGTACATTGCAGAAACGCAACCAGCTGGTCCAGTAAAAATCGCAAACAGTACACAAAGGTGCTCAAAGGTATCTCAGACATGATCGACAGCAGCGAGAGTGCAAGGGAGATTAACGCAAGTCAAAGAGTGAGCTGCAGTGCGCGGAGACTTCTGCTAAATCCAAGTTCCCTCTGCACAGGGGGATGAGTATCTGAAAATTGACCTTCGCGCAAGGGTTGCTGAAGAACGCCTTGGTGTGAAACTGGGATCATGGACCTCTGGGAAGGTGAGTGGCTGTCCGCTGCGGCATTCTTGTACAGGGCAATGAGTGCCTGTACAATGCTAAGGGGTGCTCTGGCTCTCCTTGGCCCGCAGCGCCCTTGTCTTGAGCAATGGGGCTATTTTCAATCACTGCACGCCATGAGTTTCCATGCTCTTGGACGTCGCGAGCCGGTGGCGCTTTCGCCTCGTCAGAGTCGCAGGTACGGACAAGCGTGCACCGCCGCAAGGGGGGCCTTCTAGAGGTACGGACTTGCTTCAGCCGCTGTAGGCAGTCTCATGTTTTCTTGCATATACTTCTGTTTCAGCAAGCGCAACAATTTGGACCAAGCTCAGCAAGGCATCCAGAGAGAAGTGAGAACGACGTTGTAAGTACCGTCCGGGTAGTTGTCCTGATGTGTATACGGTATGTTTGGGCACCGCCATTCCAATCGACTGTGAGTGGAGAACACTAGAGGCCCTCGCAATGCAACGCAGCGCAGAATTTCGGGATGTCAACTTAGCGCCAACTGCTTTTCTTCGACTCTTCTCATCTATACTCACAAGCTCTCGGGCGGCCGCAAGGGAGTCGGCGAGTCTACACAACCTGGGAAATCTGCTACAAAGTCCAGACGCTGCGAGGCTTGCCTCGTCCGACTACGCCCGCCGCCGCTCGACCGGCTCGTGCACGCGTCATCAACGCCTCCACGTCTCGTCATGGAGGACGCCGTGCGTATACAGGATGGTGCAGGACTCGGAAACAATGTCACAGTGAGCCGCTCCGCCTTCGCACACGCTCATGACAAGCCGATTCGGGGCATGGTCGGGTCGCTCCACTTTTCGCCCCGTCTGGACGCGCTGTCGGACCTGCCAGCGACCGGGGAGCATGACCAGCGGAGCAAAACCAGGCGATACGACGCTGCCTACATGCCATAGTCGCTGCCCCCTCTGCGACCTGGTCACCTTTCAGCTCCGCCCTCATCATCATGGCCGCCTTCTTCCGCGCCAAAAACCGAGCAAGAGCTGATCTAAGTCGCCGCCCTGCAGCACATCTTCCCTGAAGCGATCACAGCCGCCGTCAAGGATGCGCTCATGCCGGATCACGCTGTCGCTGACCGCCTCGATTCGGACGACTCGGTCGAGGTGGTCCGGGTCGGCAAGAAACGCGGCGCTGCTTCGCCTGCACCCAGCGCGCCGGCCCGCAAAAAGCTCGCCGACGGCAAGGGCGAGAGCCTACCTGTCCTCCGCCTCGACCTCGGCTTTGTGCCGCCGGAAGAGCTCGACGATGCCCTGAAAATCGTGTTGGGGGGAGCACGGGAGGGGTCTCCTCGAAGAAGGAGGAGGGGACGCCTCTCTCCCTCTCTGCGAGATCGTCTTCCAGCACGTTCGCGACGACGCCAAGTCGCCTCACCGCCTGTACATCCGCCGAGCCGACACCAACGCCGCCCTTATCGAACTCGACCCCGTCGATCCGACGTGCGCCGTCGCGCAGAGTTGGGTCTCGTGGATCGCGCCGCCGCCCTTGACCAAGAGTCAGTCCGACGTGCTTTTTCTTCGGCTCTCCCTGCTCGCTGCCCAGTTGCTCACTCGCGCCCGCTCCGCAGGTACATCCGCCGTCGCGATCCGGACGCCAAGATCGTCATCTTTTCCAACTGGCAAGAAGCGCTCAGCCTTCTCATGGAAGCGTTCTCGCGCAACGGCGTGCGCTACATCCGCCTCGAAGGGGTCAACGGCCAGGGCAAGAAGGAAGGCGTCGTGAAGCGGTTCCAGGAGGATCCCGACATTGCGGCGTTCTTGCTCCACACCAAGAGTCAGGCGGCGGGCTTGAACTTGACCGTTGCGCGATACGTCTTCCTGGTCGAGCCGTTGCTGCATCCGAGTCTCGAGGTGAGTTGCATTCCTCTCGTAGGCGCAGCTGTTCGCTTTCGGCTGCTGACGATCAGGAGCCTTACCCGCTATTCTTCTTCGCCAGCTGCAAGCGGTCGCTCGTGTTCACCGGATCACTCAGACCAAGGACACGTATGTGTACAAGTACGCCGTCAGCGACACGGTCGACCGCCGCGTCGAAGAGCTGCGCGCAGTGAGTCGCCCTGCCCTTTGAACCCGTTTTACTGCGCAAGCTGTCCCTCCCTTTGGTGATTCGCGCTGACGTTAGCTTTCCCTGCTTTGGTGGCTCGCAGAGTCAGAGTACTTCGCTCTTCCTCGCTTCGGACGGCGGCGTCAATGCCGCAAAAGAGTCGCGCATGGTGCAGCAGACGGAACGCGCGTCGGCGGCGGCGAGAAAAGTCGCCAAGACGGACGAGCTGATCGACGACGAGGCAAGTCGAGCCTCTTTAACAAGGCTATTGAAGTAATATCGAACTGACGCCTGCGTGTGTTGCGCTTGAGCAGGACCAAATCGCCCAGATCCTTCTCGCTCCACCGGCTTTCCAGAACCTATAACGCTCGCTCCTCCTCGCTCGTCTCCGCACGCAAGAAGGAGGCGCGGCGCCGCGTCCGAGTGGCTCTCTGCGCAACAGCAGCAGCAGCTCGAAGACGAGCAAGCTGAGCCCGTCGCTGGAGGCAGCGGAGGATCGATCCACGCGGCGGGAGATGCGGCTCAGCCGGCTGCGCTGGCGGGGATCGCTGCTGCTGGGCGTGCGGCACAGCAGCAGGAAGAGGCTGGGCTGCGTGCTTTTGCAGAGTTGGGTCAGGACGCCACCGAGGCCGAGATGATGGATGTCCATGCGGCGGCGGCGGCGGGACCTCGCAATGAGTGAGCTGGGGCGGAGCGGTGGCTGCACATGTAGCTTGTTTCTCTTTGCTTTTTCTAGCTTCCTTTCTGCTTGTTGCCATTGATACATAGCATTTTTCCACTTGACCGCACGTTCCTCGTCGATTTCACGTGTCAATTCGGAAATGTCATGACGTCGCGAGTTGCTCGGCGTTCGTCCGTATCGCTCTCTTTCTCTCTTTCTTTACACCCTTGACCAGTCAAAGCACCTAGTTGGAGTCGTGAGCCATGGCAGGCCCTAAGAGCTACGCTTCTGCGACGTCGGCGTACACTCCCCTCGAAGTCGAGCAACCGCACCCTTCGCTCGCCTTGCTCGACTCGACGCAGCCCGCGAACCGCGACGCTCTGCTGAGCAGGCACCCGCATGCTCTCGATGAGATGGACGCCCGAATCGACCACCAGCAGAACGAGGCCTCTGCCAAGTCCGCGAAGAAGACGACCACGAACGGGTTCGAGCGCGAGAACGAGCACGACTTCAAGCACGAGCACGACAAAAAGGTTGAGGAGAACCAGAAACCCGGCTCTGGGTTCGAGAGTACCATCAAGGGACATCCGGCTATGGAAGGCAGGGAACCGCCCGAAGAGATTGGCGGACAACTCGTCGAACCTTGTCAGTCGCTCGACGTGCCCCCTTCCCTGTCGGCAGGGACTCTCTACACGAAGCTAGCCTTGCTGACACCGTTGTTGTATCTCGGGAATCGTGCGACAGGGGTCCCTCGCGCCAACATCGCCGCGACGCCGGACAAGCCGGACGGAAGTCAGGAAGGTGGATGGGCCAAGGCGCACAGCAGGCAGAGCGTTCTGCAGCAGCACTGCGCCTGGTGGGACCCGGTAAGATACGCTCTTTGACTATCCGCATACACCCAGGCTGACCCCTCTCCTTCCGTAGGACGGCGACGGCATCATCTGGCCGTGGGATGTTTTTGTACGTCTTCATTCCTGGACAGCGCGCCTTGACTGTACTTTCTATCGGAGCAACGTGCAAGTGCTGATCCCTTCGTGACATCGGGGCGCAGTTTGGTTTCCACCAGCTCGGCTACGCCTTGCCATGGTGCTTCCTCGCCGTCTGGTCCGTCTTTCTTTTCTTTCTCCACCTCCTTTCGTGCCCCGACAGCATACTCATATTCGCCTTGACACCCTACCAGCATCATCTCGCCTGCCTTCTCGTGGTTCACCTCCGAGTCGTGGATCCCGCACCCGCTCTTCCCGGTCAATGTCAAGAACATCCACCGCGCCAAGCACGGCTCCGACACGGCTACGTACGACACCGAGGGCAGGTTTGTCCCGGCGAGGTTCGAGGCCATCTTTTCCAAGTAAGTTGAGCGCATCCGTTTGTGCGCCTCACGGTCTGAAGCCGCCTGGCGGCACCGGGACAGAGTTGCTGAACGCCGAGTTTCCTCAGACAGGTTCGACCACAACAACAAGGGCGGCGTCACGTTCTTTGAGGCTCTCCAGGTGGGTCTATGGTATGCGGCAGGACTTTTACAAGGCTCCTGACGTACCCGACGCCACCTTTGGGGAGTGCAGATGATCCACCGCAACCGCAACATTCTCGACTTCCCCGGCTGGGTCGGCGAATTCTTCGAATGGTTCGCGACCTACCTCCTGATCTGGCCCGCCGACGGCGTCCTCCGCAAAGAAGATATCCGCGTCGTCTACGACGGTTCCGTCTTCCCCATCATCGCCGCCCGCGAACGCCAACGCCACCTCAACGCTTGGAACGCGGGCTGGCTCATTTGGCTCATTTCGTTGTTGCCCCTTAGTGGGTGGTTCAAGGAGAACCGCGCCCACACGGACCAAGAGTACAAGAAGGACAAGGATCTCGAAGGGAAGGGCGCTTACTGGAAGGAGCGCGGGTTGGGCAAAATCTGGAGCGAGGAGGCGAAAAAGGCGGAGCAGACTCGCGCGTCGAGCTTCTGAGACTCGGCGGGGGTCACGAACTGTGGCCTGTACATGGAATGTTTGGGAGAGGAAACTGGAAGTTGTAGCTGCTTTTGGATAGCCCTTTCTGCGTTCTTTTTGTTTGCAGTGCGTATGAACTGCTCTCTCACAACCCTGTGAAAACCTTTGACTGGACAAATGGATAGACATCCATAGAGAAGAAACCAGAGTGGGTCATCGGAAGCAAGGGAAGCTGATTATACTGACTGATTGCGTGAGGGAAGATTTTGAGCTTGTAAAGCTTTCGGTCACTTTACGAGTCAAGGACAATGGAGCTTGGCTGTGGTAGTCTGTGCATAGACAAAGAAGCTTTACACCTACATACTGCCACGTTTTGTTACCCCCTGCACTTGACTGACTTTTGCAGATTTTCGCTTGCGATCAAGGCAAGAAGCAAAGAGCAGTGCAAGCGGGAAGACTGAGAGCTCAGAGAGCAGAAGAGAATCCATACGCAAACCAAGCGAAGAAAGTGACACTTGACTGTTGTGCACCACACTGTAGCAAGGGCATCTCTGCAGGGCCCTGAGTGTACACTCACGGTGTGCAGCAAGGGGTCTAAGACTTTGTGTTCAGTGGCAAACAGAGTTGTACTTGTGCCAAACCATGGCGATACTCGAAGTCAACGTGCCACTGGAAAGTATTGATCCAGAACGTGGTTTGAGATTGTGAAATGAAGTTTGATCTGTCAATGTATCGGAAGCAAAAGAGGTCAGTGAAGCTGGATGTGGCGCGGTTATTCTGGCAATTTTACCATGTCCATGTCTGGGTTTTGTTGATGCAAGGTAACTAGCCTCTTGCGATATGAGCTGATGGCAGGTTTCAGAGATATCACCAGATGATCCTGCAAGGGGAACATAAACTAAGTTGGTTGTTGTTTCTTCTTCCATCCTCACACCATTTGACTGCTGCCGCTAGTTGCAAGAAACTTACTAAAGTGTCTTCCCCCCCCAATTCCTCTACCCATGAAGCGTACCGCTTCAAGCACTCTATCACAGGATTGAGTGCCTTGCTGTGCAGTGCCAGTACCGGTATTGGACCTAGCTGACGGGCAAGCCAAAAGTGGATGCCATCCCAAATGGCTTGGGCTTTGAAGAATTCCTGGCTGGAACCATGGCGGTGTTCCCAGAAATAGCGTACGCCAAGTGTGTCCAGAGCTTGCTGGAGGGTATAAGAGGCATTGAGCTTGGGGCACGCAAGTAGTTCCTTGTCAAGGTGTTGGAGATTCTGTGTGATCCATAGAGCATCCTGCATACTAAGTGTGTCATAGCAGTTCTGCAGGATAATGGGCTGTAACGCAGGCTCTTTGTCAGGGCAAAAGCTGCAGACGTCTCCTGTACGACCAAGCTTTTCTTACATCTTGACGAAGTGGTTTCTGCATGTCCTCACAAAATTGCAAATAATGCTTCCATTGCTCACAGCTGGGTTCCAACTGAGACTGGTGGAGGTTCTGGGTGCACGTAACAGTATCAGTGTTGATTTGAGATACACCGGTAGCCCTGTGGTTGGCAGCGCAGAGATGTGCAACATACTAGTAACTCGGGGTCGGTAGCAATTCGTTCCAGCCTGTGGTAGACATCCCGGAGGGCTGCAATTGGAGTTGGACAACAGCGGTCAAGGCTGTGACCCAGCCACGTGTAGAATGCAGACCAAGCTATTCGGTTGCCGACTCGAGCTTTGTATGATTTCGTCGCCCGATTCAAGGCGGCCTGCATATCAAACCCCTCCATTCTGGCTGCGGACATGGGTTTCTCACAGCTTGTAAGTCTAGGTATGAGAAGAAGAGAAGGAAAGCGCGCAGTGCTTCTACAAAAGTATATGCAGTAAGCTCTGACCTCCGCGGACAAGCCGGTCGACCTTGGCGCGCGCGGACCGCGCACCGCCACTCCAGGCTTGCTCCTGGCCTCAGCTCAGCCCTCGACGTCTCGCAAGCGCCCCCAGGACTTGGACGCCTTCCTTCCCCGGAAGGACGCCACAGCGTAGGCTGTGATCTAGTAACAATGTGCGGCACTGCTTCCTATACGCCAGCCGAACAACGACGAGAATTTCTGTCAACATCGAAACCTCTGCTTTCTTCGCTCTCGATGCGTAGCATGTATGCCTTCGCAGCTCCATAGGGCTCTCCACGTCGACATAGTCTGAGCCGCTGCTCCACGGCGCTGTGAGGAGGCTCGTGCACGGGGCCTCTGTTCTTGGACCGCCTTCCGAGGACATGCCGCACACTCCTCGGGCTCGTTCGCTCTCTTTCTGAGTCCGTCCTAAAGGCTCAGACTGCTTGTTAGCTATGAAGAAGATCTTTGGCGGCTCGAAGCGCGCCAAGACACCCGCGGTCGATGTCGCTGTCACCGACGGATTCGGTAACCTCGCCATGTCGGGTGGTCCGCTCCAGCACGGTGAGTAACGCCCTCGTGTCCCAATCGAGAGGACTCCATCAACTTACTGACTCGAAAGGCCTGTGACAGGCGCGACTATGCCGCCTGCGCTGGCGGGCATGTCCTCTCCGCACTTGATCAAGCCGATTCCGACTTACGCTCACACCTCGCCTCAACTTGCCCCATCTATTCTGGCGTACCCTTCGCCTCCCTTGTCGACTCAAGCGTTCTCACTACCCGGCGGGCATGCTCAGCCGTCCGGTACCGGCTTGACTGAGCGAATGATGTCGCCCGCTCCCCCCGCGACGGCCTACGCTGCGCCCGCCGTTGTCAATTCAGGCCTCACAGCTTCGCCGACCAGATATGGGACTATGAGCGAGAATGGCCATGCAAGCCCGCTTGGCGGGCAAGAAGTGGTCGCCGAGGCGGATCCTTCGGCGAACCTGGCGGAACTGGAAGGGAAACTCAGCGTCGGGATCGACTTTGGGTGCGTGGGCGAGCTCCAAATTCGGGGTTATGCTCATCTTTGCTATGCTGACCAAACCTTCGCACCCGTCGGGATCCAGCACGACCTTTTCCGGCGTCGCGTACGGCTCGAACCGGCACATGGGAGGCTCAGTCCGGCAAATCCTCAATTGGCCGGGAACCTACGAGACGTACCGCAAGGTGCCGACTGCGATAGTGTACTACCAAGCGAGTCCGGCGGAGGAGGCGGTCATTGTCGCTTGGGGGATCGAGGCAAAAGCGATGACTTTGCGGCCTGGGTTATACAAGTAAGTCGATTTCGCAAAAGCTGGTCGCCTCGTCCTACTCTGCCTTCTGAACAGCCGCTGACGGCTCTGGTTGACTCCCTTCACTGACAGGGTCGAGTGGTTCAAGCTCTTCCTCGATCCGGCCGTCCTACGCGAGGGTCGACTCGCCACTTCCGCTCGACTGCCCGAGCTCCCGCCGGGGAAAGAGCCGATCGACGTCATCACCGACTACCTCAGCTGTCTGTGGCAGTATGCGAAAGAACGGATCACGGAGGAGATCGGAAGCGTGGCAGATCTCGGTGCGTTGGCGGACTTTGCTTGGAATGTTGGAGGCTGTCGGACGGACAAGCGCAGATGGGGGCCTGCTTGCGTGTGGAAGGTTCCCTCGCTAAAAATCTCATGGCTTCTACAGAGTCTGCCGATGTCATCTTGACGGTCCCCGCAGCTTGGGACGCTGCCGGGTGCCAACTTATGCGGAACGCAGCGATCAATGCCGGCATGGTCCAGAGCGCTCGCGCTGGCGACCGGAGTTGGCGCGAGCGCCTGCGAATCATCACGTAAGTGCTTGACACAGTGACGACTTCCGCGTTGGCACAGCCGAACAGGACTGAGCTGACGAGGCGTTTTCAATTTTTGCACTTGATCAGAGAACCGGAAGCAGCCGCGATCCACGCTTCCACCCTTTCGTCCCTCTTCAAACTGAAAGCTTCGCAGACCTTCATCATCTGCGATGCAGGTGGCGGCACCGTCGATACTGCCGTGTACAAGCTCATTGGACAATTGTCTCAGCTCGAGATTGCGGAAATGTGCGCCCGCAGCGGAGCCAACTGTGGCAGCTTGTTCCTCGACTTGCGCTTCGAGGCACTCGTCAAAAGCTTGTGAGTCTTTGTCGAGTGAAGACGACACGGTCGCATCTTCGGATGGCTTCTGCGTCGGGCTTGGAGGCCTTCCGCTGAGCTTTGTTTGTGCAAGCTCCCTTACACAAGGCCAACCAGAAGCACAATCAGCCTCCTTTTGACCTTCCAGTATACCAGTACTGACGATCCCTACGTACTTTCCAAAATTTTCTAGGCTGCGCGGTCACCCCGTCCACCTCGACGAGCCGTCCCTGATTGCGTTTCGCCACTCGTTCGCCGACTGCGACAAGCTCATGTACCGCGGCGAAGCCGATGACGATACCGGCTTCCGTTTCAACTGCTTCAACATTGAGGATGCACATGATCCTGAGATTGGGCTCGAGTTTGGAGAGCTGGTCATTCCCGGAAGCGTGCTCAGAAGGGACGTGTTTGATCCGGTTATCGGTACGTTCATATGATCGCATGTCTGTTCAGTCTGTCTGGCTGCGAAATTGGCCAAGGTCTCGCTGATTGATACGGTGCTCGGAGTGTACAGAGGATGTCCTAGCTCTCTTGCAGCAGCAGCTCGCAAAGCTCCCCGCCGGCAAAGTCGACGCCCTGATCCTCGTCGGCGGGTTCGCCTCTTCTTCCTACCTTTGCAGCCGTATCCAAGCCACCTTTGGCTCTCAAATCCCGATCGTCGCCCGCCCAACCGATGCAGATGTCGCGACTCTACAAGGCGCAGCGAGATACGGGTTGGGATTGATAGGCGGGAAGGGGACCGTTAGCAGCGTGATCAGCCCGCGGAGCTACATCATGAAGTGCAAATTGCCGGCGACGGAGGAGGATCGGTACCAAAGACCGGGTGCGTTGCATCCCTTCACTTTATGACTCGGTCTCGGTCTTGAACTTTTGCTCGTCTGGCCCTTTTAACCGATCAAGTGAGATTTCCTCGCACAGGGTTCATCTCCCTCAATGATGCCGGCGTCGAGGTGTGCGCGAACCGACTCTCGTACCTCGTCGCAAAAGGAGGTGAGTCTCTCCGCCGCAGCTTCGTGATGCGGAGAAACGAACGGGAGGACTTACGTAACCCCTTGACGGCGCACAGCGGTGCTCCGAAAGGGTCAGCGGCTCAAGTCTCGCTACTGCAAGGTGAGTCGGCGCGGGTTACAGCTCTTCCAGGGAACGCTTCTCGACGGTTCTACCCGTGTGCTGACACTCGCTGTTTCGCCCCATTCTCGCAGTTTAGTCGCGCTCCGACCGACAGCATCTTCACCGCTGTCCTTTATGTCTCGGACTCCGACACAGTATACCGCTACACGGATGAAGGTGCGTCTCTCTCGAGGTTCTGCGAGACTTGAGCATTTCCCTCCCGAGGAAGAACCTCGGCTTGCTGAACAGTCAACCTGACACACAGGCCCGATCGAAGAGCTCTGCCGCTGGACGGTCGATCTCTCTCCTCTCCCGGCGTTTCAGCAGAATGCGCAGCTTGCAAGGGAAGGAAACGCCGGAGGCGGAAACCAAGGCTTTTACACCGAATTTGCGCTTGGACTGGTCCTCGACAGCGCCGAAGTTATTGGTGCGTGCATCCTGTCTTCTGACCCGAGAACGGATCAACTTCCTGTGCTGTGGAAACTGAACAAATGAGGACTTTGAACGCAGGCGTGTTGCTGACCGATGAAGGTGAAGAAGTCGGGAGGGCGACATTCGAGTTCTTGTAGAAAGCTGACCTGCAATACCGACAGCCGGTGGCATTGTCATTGCCCGCTGCAACTCCACACATGTCCATTGCTGGGCGGATAGACGTGCGTGATTGTACAGCAAGCCGAGAGCTATCCCCTCTCATGACTGTCCAAGCAGTGAACGAGGATGTTTCCGACAGGGCGGACATGGGATCGAAGTTGGCCGTGCACGGAGTAGGTCAAGCTGTGCGAACGGTCTTCGGCGGAAGCACCTGTGAGCGCTCGCTATTCTGGTAACCGAGGAAGTCATCAGGAGTGTCGAAGCGCGAAGCCGGAGTCCAGCGAATCGACAACTCCGACGCGCACTTTGAGAATACTTTGAGCGCGCGCAGCTGGGCCCATGCACGGCGTAGCGGAGTTCCATCGAATCCAGTGTGTAAAGCAAACAGTCGAAGAGCCTGTCGAAGACTTGAGCCCGGCCGAAGAAGCAAATTCTGGTCCCGCGCCGGGATTTTGACTGCAGGAGCTGAGACGTCCCTCAAAAGAGAGTCTCGTGGCGCTGCGGAGCGTGCTTTCACGCGTGAGCCGCGCGTGCGCAACTTTTTGAGTTAAGGCAAAGAAGTGGCCCCAGGGTAGTGACGGAATCCAGCTTGCGGGGTGCGGAGGCGGGCGACGCTCACGTTAACGCGTTAACTGCTGCGCAGATCCCTACGTCCGATTTGCAAGTCGGCGCGTGTGCTGAACTTTACACGCTGTGGGTCAGAAGCCGAGGGCCTTTGCAGCGCGAGCGTGTATGATGAGCAGGTACGGCGCAAGTCAAGAATTGGCACCCGGAGCAGTTTAAACTTTGTTCGAAGGAAGGCATCGGGTTTTCTCCTTTGATCGGCAGAAACACGGTTCTCACAGGGTTTCGCACGCGGAGTCGAGTCGCCGCCGAGTGGTTCGTCCGGGTCGAGTTTGACACGCCTTTAGCCACGCTCTCGGTCAAGAGCACGCTCGCTCGACTGCTTTCCCGAGTCTTGGGAACTCTCGACTGCACGAGCGCGTCAACCTGGACGAGCGAGGTGGACAGATTGTCGAAAAGCAGCGAGGCGGGGTTCCAACCTTCGAAACGCGATCTCCCGCCTGCATAACGCCTCGGAGCAGGACGAGGACTGGCAGAGGAACACGGCAGACATGGTCAAGGCGTACCAGGAGATCGTCCGCGCCTCCTCGCGCCGAGATCCGACGTCAGGACGCGCGCAACCGCTCGCTTCGACTTCGGGAGCCGCATCGCCCGCGTCGACGACGACCACGGGACTCGCCCCGCCAGTCCAGAACGGTACCAAATCAAAGGACGAGTCGACCGAAGGCGGCGCCGGGGAGAAAAAGAGCAGGTTCCACCGACTTGCGAGGTTGCAGATCGGAGGGTCGTCCCACTCGGCTGCTTCAAAGAGGGACAAGGGCAAGGGGAAAGCAGGCAAGGCGGAAGACGATGTGGACCGCGATGCAGAAAAAGAAGGAACCGTCGACGCGGTCTCACGAAGGACGCTCAACGGCAAGGGCGGCTATCCCGCCAGTGAGGCCAACGACCGAGGAGCGCTCGCTCTCTCGCACAGATCGGTGTATCCCCACCCGCACCCCCACCAACGCTACCCGCAGCAGCAGCAGCTCCTCGCGCCGCCTCAGGTCGGTCCGAACGGCGCCTTGATGATGTACCCGCCTCCGCCGCCGATGGGGTACCCGTATCCCTATCCGCCGCCGCCAGCTCCTCCGCACCCGGGCATCTACCCCACATATCCGTATGGGCCTTATCCGCCGCCGCCTCCGAGTCCGCGAAGAGACGTGCACTATCTCAACGGAGGAGGCTACTCTTCGTCGGCGGCGGCCGCAGCGCCGACGCTTCCTCCTCTCAGCGCCGCCGCTTCTTCCTCGGCAGCGAGAACCGGCACAGGTGCTTCGACCTCGCCGACTTCACCCAACACGCCCACTTCGGCGGCTCATTACTATCCCTACGTCGCGAGTCAACCGAAACGACAACAAGATCTCCAGAGTCGGGACGCGATGGCCAGTCCGCAATCTTTCAGGAGTCGAGGGTCGGGAGGTCAAGGCGGTGGAGAGGACGGTGATGTCGAGGAAGTCGAGCAGGAGGCGTTGGACGAGTCGGGACGGTCTGTCCGAAATGGCGACGGAGGAGCAGATTTCCGTCGCGGCGGCGGCGCCCGAGATGATGACGACGACAATGAGGTCGGAGAAGAGGCGCGAGAATCTCTCGGCAACGGCTACGCGAACGGTTTCACTGCTCCGCTGTCCTCCGGTCGCGTCATCTCGGGCAGTTCCGCCGCCTCTACCAATCCGAACGGCTCGACAGGCCTCCCTCCTGGAGCGGCCCCTCCTCTCCGTTCTCCACCTTCGATCGCACCTTCTCACCGTTCGGGTCGCTCCCTCGCGGCGACTTCGCACCGATCTGGTCGGAGTCGAGCGTCTGCAGCAATTCCGGGCGGGATGGCGGGTCCTCCTCCAGTCGGGGCTTACCCCGGAGGCTATCCCTACCCTTATCCGCCGCCTCCACCTCCAGGTTATCCCCCCATGCCGCCTTATGGATATCCTCCTTATCCAGGCTATGGCCCTCCACCGCCCCCGCCACATATGCGCCTGGCGCCGCCTTCGCCTGCTCCGACATCGTCGACCACTCGTGCCGCGCCGGGGAACGGGAACGCGAACGGGAGGATCTCGACAGGTCCACGATCTGTCGCGAGCATGTCGCAAGCTTCTTTGGCGGCTTCCAGCTCTCGAGGAGGAGGAGGCGGGCTTCCGAATCCGGCAGCGGGGGCATACCCGTATCCCTACTATCCTCCAATGATGGCCCTACCTCCCCCGCCGCCGCCGCCGCCCGCACCACCTCAGTCCCAAGTCGGTTCTACTTACGACCCCGCCGTCTACGCCGTCGCTCAGAACATGGAGCGAGAACGAGAACGCGAGAGGTTGAGACTCCGGACGGACCTCGGGCAGGTTAGTAAGGGCAAGGAGAGGGAACGGTTGGGACCTCCTGGAGGACCTTCGGTGATGAACTCGAGGGGGCAGGCCAAGACGCAGGCGCAGAGGGAGGATGAAGGCAAAATGAGTGTCGGGATCGATTTCGGGTGCGTGTCATCATGTTTCTTCCCTTTTCCTTTCGAGCGTGTTTCACCGACCATGTGAACCGTCGGACTGATGCTGAGGATTTGTTATGCGCACAGGACGACCTTTTCCGGTATCGCGTACGGCTCGTCTCGAGTCTTTGACGGCCAGATCCGACAGATCCTCAACTGGCCGGGCAGTTACGAAACCTACCGCAAAGTCCCGACCTGCATCCTCTACGAACAGCACGACCCCTCCGAAGAAGCCAAGATCGTCTCGTGGGGACTTGAAGCCAAGAACACGACCGTGCGGGAAGGATTCGTCAAGTGCGAGTGGTTCAAACTGCTCCTCTCGCCGGAATCGCTCCGCTCGGGAGTGCCCGACCCGTGGTTGCCGCCGTTACCGGCGGGCAAGAACGTCGTCGATGTGATTGCCGACTTTTTGAGGTGTATCTGGCGGTATGCGCGACGAGTCATCACGGAAGAAATCGGCAGTGTAGTCGACCTCAGTGAGTCGGTTGGCCTCTTCGACCCAGAAACCTCTTCCGCCGCCCTCCCACAGGGAGGTGCGGTTTGGGTTTTTTTTCTGCGGAATAAGCAACTGACTTGACGATCCTTCAACAGATGCCGCCGATGTCCTGTTGACCGTACCAGCCGCGTGGGACGCCGCCGCTTGCTCACTGATGCGCGAGAGCGCTCTCCGCGCCGGGCTCGTCCAGAGTTCGCGAGGTGGTGACACGCAATGGCGCGACCGTCTCCAGATCATCACGTCCGCGAATTCCTGACCCCTCGCTACTCTGATTGTCCCGGGCTGACGAGTAGTCCACTCTTTGCCTTTGCCTACAGTGAACCGGAAGCAGGCGCGATTCACGCCTCAACCCTCGCGACGCTGCACCACCTCCGACCGTCGCAGTCCTTCTTGCTGTGCGATGCCGGTGGCGGTACGGTCGATACGGCCGTGTACAAGCTCATGGGCCAGCTCTCGGAACTCGAGATCGCCGAGATGTGCGTTCGGAGCGGCGCCAACACTGGCAGTCTGTTCGTCGATCTCAAGTTTGAGGAACTTTTGCGGAGGATGTGAGCGGGGGATTTTCCACTTTGGATTGCGAGATCAAAACTGATGTCGAGTATCACCCTCGCAGTCTCAAGGATCACCCGGTCCACCTTGAGCCGGCCTCGATGGCGACTTTTATTCACGCCTTTGCCGAGGGTGACAAGCTCGCTTATCACGGCACGGCAGAAGACGATGGTACGTGCCGAATCGAGAACGAATACACGAGCGTCGAGACCGAATCCCTCGAGCGACGACTTGCTGATCCACGTGGAACCACGTACAGAGGCCATCTTCCGCTTCAACTGCTTCAACGTTGAAGACTCGCATGACCCGAGTGTCGGGCTCGAGTATGGCGAGCTGGCGATCCCGGGCAAGATGCTCAAGACGGAGGTCTTTGACCCCATCATCGGTGCGTGCACTCAAAAACGACCTTTGGTCCGCTCCGTTTCTTCTTGAACAGCGGTCTGATTTGTCACCCTTTGATGTGTCCTGCACAGACCAAGTGCTCGAGCTGCTCTCGACCCAGATCGCCAAGATCGGCCACACTTCCCTCGACGCCATCATCCTCGTCGGCGGTTTCTCCGCGAGCGAGTACCTCTACACGCGCGTCCGCCAAGCCTTTGGCGCCGACGTCCCCGTCGTCGTCCGCCCACAAGACTGCGATACTGCCACCCTGCGAGGGGCTGCGCGGTACGGGTTGGGGCTCAAGATGGGGAGGGGCGGAGTGAGCAGCGTGATTTCGCCGAGGAGTTATTGCATGAAGAGCAAGTTGCCGGCGGATGAGGAGGACCACTGGAGGCGGCCGGAGTATATCACGACGAACGACGGGGGCACGGTCGTGTGCGAGAATCGGTTGAGCTGTGAGTTTCGCTCCTCACGACGAGTTTTGCGGCGCGGGAAGGTGCCCGCATCGGTATTCGGGGATACGCCCGTCGCTGCTCGCTGCTCAAGCTATCGTCGCAAGTAGGAACTGACTCGTGTATCTTCCCCTGCGCAGACTTGATCGCCAAAGGTGCCGTCCTCCGGAAGGGCGAACGACTCCGCTCGCGCTTCTGCAAATTCATCAAAGGTCAGTTTTGGGTCGTGAAAGTTCGCATGTCTGGCATGCGTAGACTACTCGTTCAAGCGCATACTGACTGCACCGCCGTGTCGAACCAAACCGACAGACCCGCACGATTCAGTCTTTACGGCTCATCTCTTTGTTTCCAATTCGGAGGAACTGTACCGCTACACCGACGAAGGTACGTCCCGCCCATAATCCTCCTCCTCCTAAGCATCCGATGGCATGTTGACGAGCTCTGTCACGGGTAGGCGACTTGGCCGAGTTGTGCCGCTGGACGGTCGACCTCGCTGCTTTGCCTCGGTTCCGCGAGATTGAACGCGGCGGAGGTGGCTACATCGAGTGAGTCGGACGTCTCTCTCTTTCTCTCTCTGTTGCCGTTCGAGGGGATTGCTTTCTCATGGCATCTCCGCGCGGTCAACGTATGCAAAGTGCGAGAGACCGGATCTCTGACGGGCCTCTTGCGCCATGGTTTGCCCCCGCGTCCCTCAGATTTGATCTCGGCTTGCAGCTCGACTCGGCTGAAGTGCGAGGCGTGCTCATGACCGAAGACGGTATCGAATGCGGCGCCGCGACGTTCGAGTTCCTCGGCACCTAGCCTCGCTGACCGGAATGCCTGGATCGCATGTTTCTTTCGCCTCGCTCGAGGAATGCCTGCATCGACCCTTATACCCGCCCTCATTCCATTTCGTCTTTTCTTCCCGCCATACACTTTCGCAGTCAGTCAACCCTTCAACAGATGCTTTTCCCTTTATTTTTGCCCCATCTCTTGCATAGAATCCCACTCCTCTTGTTTTGTGTGCGCAAGGAGTTATTTCCGCCTTTTTGTAACTTCGCCTCCTGCATAACAACATTTGGCTTGTTCAACTGTACACAGTCTTGAGAAATTATCGAAGTCGAGGTCGGTGACGCGGCCACTTCGACTCGTTCGCCGCTCAACGCACGCATCCTTTGACTGAGCCCAGAGCGACTTGTCACTAGCTCGAAGCATTTCTCTAGCGAGACTACACGGCCCAGCAGCGCCCCCTTTGGCCCGCCCTTTGAGCAGGAGTCCCCGTCGTCGCCATGTCATTCCCGACCGCATCAACATCGTCCTCAGCACCAGCAGGAGGGACCGAGCAGCAGCAGCAGCAGCGTGATCCGGAAACCTACCTGGCGCAGGCGTTGACGAGCCCGCACCTGCCAAGCGAACTCAAGCCGTTCTACGAGGCGTTTGACCGCTTTTACCGCAACAGGTCAGTCTTGCCTCGTCGTCCTGCTAGCCGGGATGAGACTAGACCAGCGTGATCTGGATTGTCCACTCCTCGGCTGGGCCCCGAGGCGGCGGTCGCTTGAATGGACCTCCGTGTTGCCCGTCCCTCTTCAACCCGGAAACCTCCCCCCGCTAACCACTTCGAATCTCTACCAACAGGCTCTGGTTCCAGTTGACCCGCACGATCGAATCCTTCTTTGCCGTCCCGTCGTCTCAACCGTTCCGGATCGACCTGTACGAGCAGTTCATCCGCGACTTTGGTGGCAAACTCGACCCGCTCAAGCATGCTGCCATTGCCGTCTCGGTCGCGAGGTCCTACGAGGGTGAGCGTCGCCATGCGGCTTCATCATAACCGGGCATGCTCTTCTGCCCGGTGATCCCACAACGTCCACACGACGCTGACACTCAAGCGAGACCCCCCCTCCGCCAGACCCACGAGCGTCGATCGCGTTCCTCGACCCTCTCGTCCCCACTTTCGACAAGCCCGAAACGCGCGAAGCCTTTGTCCTCGTAACGATGGAACGGAGTCACTTCCGGTTGCGGGCGGGAGAGTACGACGCCGCCAAGGAGGCGCGCGACCAGTGCGAAAAGATCTTGGACCACCTCGACGCCGTCGACTTGGCCGTGCATGCGAGCTTTTACCGCGTCTCGGGAGACTATTACAAGGTGCGTGGTGCTGAAA
Organism: Rhodotorula sp. CC01; assembly: GCA_021654155.1. Classification (NCBI taxonomy): domain Eukaryota; kingdom Fungi; phylum Basidiomycota; class Microbotryomycetes; order Sporidiobolales; family Sporidiobolaceae; genus Rhodotorula; species Rhodotorula sp. CC01. The sequence continues at coordinate 75,071 of JAKEZK010000051.1, forward strand.
GCGGGCTTGTCAACCAGCAGCTCTGGCTCCCGTCATCCTGGGAGGCTGAATCTTGCTGTTTGTTTCCCGTCGATCTTACTCGCTCTCGCACAGGCGAAAGCCGAGTTTGCCGACTACTACCGCAACTCGCTCCGGTACCTCGCCTGCGTCGACATCGAGAAGGACCTGACTGCCGCCGAGCGGATCGAGCGCGCGCACGACCTCGGGATCGCGGCGTTGCTCGGGCAGTCGATCTACAACTTTGGCGAGCTGGTGCGTCAAGCTCTTCCCGCTCCCTGACTCTGAATCTCCTGTCCGCTGTCGTGTGGCAGACGATAGCTGATGCAATGCGGTGGCCCTCGACGCACAGTTGATGCACCCGATCCTGGACGCGCTCAAGGGCACCGAGCACGACTTTATCCGGAGCTTGCTGTTTGCGTTCAACGCGGGCGACATTTCCAAATTCCAAACCATCATCCCCGAGATGAACGCTAAAGAGGTGCGTCTCGGAGCGGGATTGATCGTCGTCCATAGGGGACCCGAGCTTCTTCTTTCCGCGCGCCAACCCCCAGACTGACCGAGGACAATGGCCTCCCCGCTCTGTTCCGGCCCGGCAGCCGTTTCTGGAGCAAAACTTGCCGTCGCTGCGACAAAAGATTTGCATGATGGCGTTGCTCGAGGCCGTGTTCAAGCGCGCGACGCAGGACCGCGCGACGTTGCCGTTTAGCGTCATCTCGAAGGAGGCGCAGGTCCCGATCGACGAGGTCGAGCATGTCATCATGAAGGCCCTTGCGTGCGTCGAGCGTTTTTCTCTGTTGGAGTCTCTTGGGGAGGAAGAACGAGGTCGGAACTGACGGTCGCCGTTGACTGGCGTGCGCGTTTCCGGCAGACTGAACCTGATCCGCGGGACGATCGACCAACCGGCATCGGTCGCGAGCATCTCGTGGGTGCAACCGCGCGTGCTCGACCGAGACCAGATTGCCGGGTTGCGGGACCGCCTCGGCGAATGGAGCGACAAGGTGACGGCCATGGGCGAGTTTGTCAGGAGCGAAGGGCGCGAGTTGTTTGTGCAGTAGAGGCTGAGCGGTTTCGGTAGCTTTACGTCATGCCGATGATCACAAAGCTCGTTGTCAATGTGAGGTGCTATAGGGTCGAGAGATGGTTTTCCATGACTTGCGAGAGCGGGGGTTTCCCCCTGAGTTCTGTTTTGGCGAGCAGGTTCCGCTCCTTGTCGGCTCGCCAAAATGCGACCTCGTCCTCTTGCCTCGCACTCTGCCTGCTCGACTCGCCCTGGCGCGGTGGATCGGTCACGTGCCCGTGCATTCGGCGAGAGAGATTTGCTACAGCTTTGATTGCCTCGACAGCGTCACCCCGCGCCCGGTGTCTCTGAGCTGGTCCCTGTCTCGGGCCTCCTCGACGCTCGCCTCTTCGGCTCTCTCGGTCTGTCTCTTCGCTATCGAATCATTACGGGCGCCAACGTGTCCGAAAAAGGATCTTGCTGTAACCGTGAGTCACCTTTCAGCCTTCGGCGGTCCTTGTTCGTGGATGGTCCATGCGACCTCTTTGGGAGCACCAGCAGCGAGCAGTCAGCAGCAGCACGGGCACACGGCGTGACTGTGCGCCTCCCCGTATGATGTTACTTATAGATTGGGACAACGTAGGACGGACGTTCGTCTCTTTCGGGGGACCGCCCGGTTGGGAAACCGGTGTCGGCGTTCCGTCGTGACGATTAATCTTGTTCACACACCGCTCCTTGGAGACAAGCGAGTGGCAACTGATGGGGAACACGCTCTGCTGCTGCCTGCCGCTTGCTGCCGGCACCGCGCGTGGAGGGGGGAACGATCAAGCATGAAACGTCGAATGAAAACTGACCCTCCTTTCCATTCGCACCGTAGGCTGCCTTCATCGTACTATACGCAAACCCTCTGAACGGCGACCACCTCGCGTAGATTGGCACAGGGCCCATGGCTCTTTATTATTCTGTAATGTCGGAATCGGTGGTTGACTTCATGAAGCGCACGATGGGAGGTAGCGCGCACGGAAGATGAACCTTGCTGTGGTGGGTGAGTTGCGATCAAGCCACGCTCGCTGCTCTTGGACGCGTACAGTACTGTACGGTGTGAGAAAAGAAAAAGAAAGCGCATGTCGTCATTGTCGGAAAGCCTTGGCGGGGCGGACCTCGAGTAGTCTCTCCATCAGACACACACAGTCTACAGTAAGACAACCGTACAGCAGGAACAAGAATGGGTCTCGCTGGTAAACTCGCCGCCGCTCAAGCTGGCGCAGGAGGCGCTCCTCCTCCTCCTCCCGCCGCCTCGGCTGCTCGCCCGCCGTTGCCGAGCGCTCCTCAGCCTTCGCAGCAGCAGCAGTACGGACAACAGCCGCAGCAGGCGTACGGCGGACAGCAGCAGCAGCAGTATGGACAACCTCCCGCCTATGGTCAGTCCTCGTCCCTCTGCTCGGGTACTGCATGACATTCCATTGCAGGAGAGGGAAGAAGGGTGGGGCCGCGGTCAACTTCTCCTCGTCTCGGATCGAACATGCTGCGCACTGGAGCGTGGTCGAAGAGCTCCTCGCAGCCCGTTGCTTTCTCAGGCGGGTCCGAACCATGCGACGAGCTCAGGCGCCAGAAAAGTCTGCCTCGGCTCATCATCCCGTCGACTCGGTCGAGATCCGTCAACATCAACCCTTTTCAAGCGTTCTCAAGAGCTGACCTTGTGCTCTAACTACGCTGCACGACCGGAACAATAGGCTACGGCGCTCCGCCCGGTGGTGGCGCTCAATCGCCGTACGCTCCGCCTTCGGGACCGCCACCTCCCGTCGCGAACCGTCCGCCTCGTGAGCGCCGGGTCCCGTTCTTCTTCTTTGCGGTTTTGACCTTTCATTGACCTTTTTATACTCCCACCCAGAATCGAGTTATGCACCTCCGGCGGGTCCGCCGCCCCCTGTTGGTGGCGCTGGCGCTTATGGAGGAGGAGGGTACGGCCAGCAGCAGTACGGTCAACCCCAGCAGCAGTACGGCCAGCCTCCACAGCAGCAGTACGGTCAGCAGCAGTACGGCGGTCAGCCGCAACAGCAGCAGCCGTACGGCCAGAAGCAACAAGTTCCGCCGTCCTCGACCGGCACGGTCACGTTTGAAAACATCCTCAAGTTGCTCCAATTTACGGTGCAGGACCAGGTCAGTGACGGCAATCGTGTCCCTTTTTGAAGCCGGTTTTTTCGCAGGCAGCTAGACTGTCTTTTCGAGCTTGGCTACCGGCTGCAGTGATCGAAATCACGGAGCGCTCACTGACGCTTTTGTCATCTCTTTTACGTTTCATTGCCACCCCACGCACGCACACACAGGGCATCCAAGCCTTCTTCCCGGACCCGCGTCAACTCGAACCGATCGCGCACCGCGTCGTCCAGAGTGGACAGATCGAACACCTCGCGGCGCAGTGGCGGCTGCCGCTCGAGATTGCGGTCGACTTGGCCAAGTTGGCGCTGTTTGACTGCGTCATCTACCTCGATGACTCGGGCAGTATGGGTGAGTTTTTATCTCTCCCCCTGTTTTTTGTTGTCTTCGGGAGACTAGGCGTTTGAAAAGCACAAATTTCTGACGACTCGGGTATTTGATTCGCGCGCGCAGCTTTCGAGGAAGGCGGCACGCGCATTGACGACGCCAAGTTGATCGTCTCGCGTGTTGCGCAAGCGTGCAGCGCGTTCGATGACGATGGTATCCAAGTCCGGTTCATGAACAGCCGCGTCGAGGTTAGCTTTCCCCTTCTTTCTCCGTCCGCTCTTCTTTGTCCGTGATCATTGCGCGCCACTTCATCGATTCGGAGACTTGGAACCGGTGTTGACACTCTAGTAATTCTGACTCGCAGGGCAACGGCATCAAGACGGAGCAGGAGGCGACTTCGCTGATCAGCCAGATTAGGTTCAGCGGTCTCACGCCGCTCGGCACGGTCAGTCCCTCCTCTCCCTTGACCAGACTGCCCACGCTAGCCTTCGGTATCCGACGTCTACAGGGCTAACTGTCGGTCTCGATTGGATGTGGACTTGCAGGCGCTCGACCAGAAAGTGCTGCAGCCGCTCTTGCTCGGCCCGGCCCGCAACAACCAGCTCCAGAAGCCGTTGCTGATCATCGCCGTGACGGATGGAGCTCCCGGCGGCGAAGACCGCAACACGCTCGTCCGCGTCTTGGTCAACGCGAGTCGGTTCCTGAAACAGACGCGGTACGGCCCGGACGCGATGAGCGTCCAGTTGGCGCAGATTGGGAACGACATGAAAGCTCGGGCCTTCCTCGAGGAGATCGATTCGCATCCCGAAGTCGGAGATTTGGTCGACTGCACATCGTGCGTTTTCTTTTTTTCTTCTGCTTTTCTCCTTCTTTTCCTTCCCCGACCCCACTCCTTCCCATATGTCTGGCCTGCCTTGGAAGGGTCTTATTACCTATAGAGGTACACAATCTGAACCTGAAGCTGACTATGCATCATCTACAGCAACTTTGAGAACGAGCAGGAGGATCTCGCCAAGCAGGGTACGGCCGACTTTCCTTCCCTTTCTTCTTTTCCTCTCTTCTTCTCCCTCTCTTCTTTTCCCTCGAGGTTGTCGTGTCTTGTCGTATAGTATGTTGACTCAAGACTGTCGTCTTCTTGAACAGGTGTCGACCTCACTCCGTGCGTCCAAGGCCTCCTGGGGGCCTGGCTTCCAGTTTGGCAACAGGCTGACCTTGTTCTCCCTTCTTCCCCATTCGCACAGCGAGTTGTGGCTTGTCAAGGTAGGCACAATCTCCTCACTCTGACTTTTTTCCTCCAAGCCGCGCAGCTGACGAACGTGTGGCGAGGACGAAAATAGATGCTCCTCGGCGGCATCGACTCGAGCTACGACAAGACGTGAGTCTCCCTTTCCCGCATGGTTTGCTCACCGCCTTCGTCCCCCGGTATGTTGTGCTGATGGTACCTGTTCCTTAAACGACATTAGCGACGAGGCCAAGTGAACTCGCGAGCAGCCGCCATCTCAAGTTCCTCGGTTCCCTTTTCCTTTTTCCCAAGCGCGACCGCGCACAGATACGGTATCTTTCAGAAGTCCAACGCGTGCTGTACTCCCTCTCCATCTCTCAATCTGTAACACTCTTCGTTCCTGCCCTTCGTGCATAAGAACTCTGGCACCCCGCCGCGCGCCGAACATTCTTTATTCTTCCTCCGGACACTGCACGTGTTCATTTCTGCCGGCGGTGATTTCGAGGGCATTACTCCCTCACAAGGTCCCGCCGACGTACCCCGTCTTGCTCCTGTCTTGCACCGCCTCCCCCAACTCCGCGGCATGTCCGGCGGTCCTGTATAAAAAGCGCTCCGTTCCGCCTGCTCCTGCTTTCCCTCTCCGCTTCTTCCTCTTCACATCTTGCAGTATGTCTTACCTGCCAGGCGCGTATTTTAACGCAGCGGGGGCCCTCGCCCCCGAGCCAGAACCTCCTCGCTCTGGGAACGAGCGCGTTCTTCCGCTTGTCGGTGTCCCCGCTTGGAATCTTTCACAGACCGCGTCGGAAAAAAGGCGCGATGTTGATCCAGCGAAAAAGGCGGTGACCGAGCTCGAGAATGCGATCAAGGGGTCGGGAACTCATCTCCACTGCGCTGATCAGCTTTGGACAACGCTAGTGAAAACGTATCATGTTGAGGAATACTCGCAAGAATGGGCTAAGCGTCTGCTAACTGCTTTCGGAGAAGGCCTCAGAGGATGGAACACGGGTACAAGCGTTGAGCATGTCGTAAGTGGACTATTCTTCTTTCCCTTGCAGCATAGACTCTTCTTGTTTCGCTTGCAGCATAGATTGCCGGGCTGATGTCTGTCAGCGCAGATTCGTGACCTCGATCAGCACCTTCGGCAGATGGGGCACGACTGCGACAAGCCGGAGGCTAAGCATGCCTATAGGCTGCGGGGCCCTCACTTTCTACAGACAGGACTAGTACGGCAGTTCTTGTACATGAGCAGCAGGAGAATTAAAGCTCAATGTTGCAGTCCTGACGCTTATTCACTTACAGGCAGCGCGTGGTTCTCAGTTGCTAGTGAGCTGGAACCTCAAGATTTTGTGTTCTCACCGAGCCAACCACTAAACTCAGCACCTTGTTCTAGCTCCCTTCCTTCCTGAAGCTGGAGGTTAAGGATCACGACCAACTCCGGGACCTCAAAAAAAAGATGTGGGAGGGATTTCTTGCAAGCTGGGCTCAGCCAGCACTTGTTTCACAATGCTCGTGGTCTCCCGGAGACCGGGCTAGTTTTGAGATGGAGCTTGGAGATGTGCAGGCATGTTTCAAGGCTGCGAAAACGGCAGAAGAACTCACGCAAATCTTTGTCAGTCACTGCCTTGTTCTGAGGTCTTGTTCTAGACATGCCCCAACACCACAACACCACAATTTGAAGAGGGCTGTCTGACTGACTACCACGTTTCTCCCACTTGAAGCACAACGCTGTTGGTATCTACTCCTGTCGTGGGCAAGAGTCTCGCCTTCTGAAAGCCTGGCGTGCTGCAATGTGGCGCATTGGTGAGGAAGATCACCAGCCACCAGCTGTGCTCCCAAGGGAGGATGGGACTGTGAGTGCTCTGTCTCCTCTGTATGGAGAGCGTGTAGGATGCTCACCCTAGCTATGTTGCAGTGGGGCATTCTACAGCACCCAGCGTTACCTCCACACTTTGTAACGGCTGAACGCTCCCTGGCTGATGCTCACAACCACCACTCAAAGGGGAGAGTGCCGCGCCGCCAGGCTTCCCAGCGTGATACGCTCTCCTTTGGTCGCGGCTCGCCCCTCTCGCGTCGCCAACAGCGTCATTATCAACAACTCTGCCACGGATCCATGTGAGATTTTTGTACCATTCTGTCAGGGTGTTTCTGTCTGCCTCCTTTGCCATGTAAGCTTGGAATGCAGATTTCAGAGGGGCTGTCTCATTACCATGTAAGCTTGGAATGCAAACTCGAGAAGGGCTGTTTTCATGAGAAGCGGAAGCTTGCGGTGTGGCGAGAAAAGAACAAACACCTGGGCCTTCTGACTCCGGGCAGTGGTAGCGTAATCAGAGGCACTTGGCCATGTTTCTGACTGCCCTCTTAACCCCACACCAAGAGTATCATGCTGGTTTCTTAGGAAGAATAAGATCGTGTTGCATGAGAGTTTCTTCCGGCCACTCACCTTGTTGTAGCTCGGACCCTTGTGTCTTTTGAAAGCTTCCTCAATGATCTCTCCCTGCATGTGAGCTGCTTGTCCAGCCGGGAAAGAATGTTGGTCTGTCTGGAATGAATGAATACGCAGCGCAAGCAGCCGCTCTATCAAAGCTCATCTGATACCCTGACCTCTTTCTGTGCATCTGCATATAGTATTGTTTTGAAAGGTACACAATGCAGAGCAGCCTCCTTCTGGCTCTATCAACGCTTGTCATGCCTACTCTTTCCTCGGAAAAGCCAGGCCCAGTCCGCCTGGATACACCGCTCCGTGGTTTCCCGAGCCGCGTCCAGCTTATCGCGCGCGAAGGAGGCGCGTGCAGAAACTCCGCGGCATGTCCGGCGGTCTCCTGAAGCTCAGCTCGATCCCTTGTCCGCGAGATCTGATTCTCTCTTCTTCTTCCATCATCCGCTTCTGCACTACGTATGTGACAGTTTTATCTCCTGCAGTAGCCACACCTGACTTCCTTCTCTCCTCCCTAGTCAGAAGCTTGTCCCGGTGCTTGATGAAGTCAATTCAGTGTGTTCCGATCGACCCATGGGATTCCGAAGACACCGAGTCAGAACATTATCACAGTGTCATGAAGGCGGAAAAAGCACTGGCTCAACTTGAGAATGCGATCAAGAACTCGGGACTCCGGCTTGGCTGCGCTGAGGAGCTTCTGAAGATCCTGGAGGACAAATACCACCTTGTTGATTTCTCCCAAGAAGGGGCTATACACCTGCTCACTGCTTTCACGGATAACTCTGCAAAATGGAGCCACAATACTAGCGCCGAAGATGTGGTAAGCAGGCTCTCCTGCGCTATGCCGTTTCTCCTTCGGCGGTATGATACTAATGTCTGTCAGCAGGTTCGCGCCATGGAGGAATCTCCATCCGGGCTGCGTGGCCATCATTATTTGCAAGTTGGACCGGTATGTTCCATTCCTGAAGCAAACCACCGGAGCCTGAGTATTGTGCCAGAGCTCGCTCTGTCTTACATGCTGAAAGAGAGCGCATATTTCCCAAAAACACGTGAGCCAAAACGTGGTAACCTGCAGTAACGCAATTTTAAGCACAATTTTAAGCACTGATCTGGCTTCCTGTTGCAGTTGCTTGATACCCTTGAGCAAGTTGCGCGCCTGCATACTCTTGCGCAAGCCAGCCAGGCAAAGCTGTGGGAGGGATTTGATGTGGTTTGGCTTAAGCCCGCGCTGCGTCAGCAATGTTTCTGGTCAGCTGGAGATCGGGATTGCTTTGCCGTTGCACTTTTAGTGATGCTTCACCAGCTTGCACACCATTGCGAGGACACAGCCAAGTTAGTAAGCATCTGGGTCAGTCACCAACTCTCCACTCTTTTCTTTTGTCACAGCCATAAACTGGCTGGTTCCTGCATGCGCGAATTTTCTTGCCGCTGACTAGAGCCTGCATGCATTCTGATCTGTAGAAGGTAACTGTGGCTATAAGTCCGCATCGAGAACGAGAATCTTTCCTCCTTAAAGCCTGGCGCGCTGCAATGTGGCGCGTTGGCGAGGAGAACCACCATCCTCCTACGGTGTGCCTGAGCTCAGGAATGGTGATTGTTCTATCTCTTCTGCATGGAGAGCTTGAAGCATGCTTACCCTTGTTATGTTGCAGTGGTGTGCTGTACAACTTCCTGTGTTACCTCCAAACTTTGTGACAGGCGCCGAAGACTTCCTGGTATGTGCTCAACACAAGTCTGCGGACCCCGACCTGCCCGGTCCCCACCAAATCACACTCTCTTTTGGTCGCGGCTCGCCCCTCTCCCGCCGTCAGCAACTTCACTACCGCCAACCACGTCACGGATTCGCTTGAGACTTTCTGATCACTCTGCCCTGATGTTTCCCTCTCTGGCCTGTTTCTTGAAATTGTGACTCATTTTGCAATAGCGTAGACTCAAGTGTCCTTGGTACAAGAAGTACCCGTCCGGAGAAAAAGAAAACAGCATGAGTGGCGTTCACGAAGGTCGGCGCGCAAGGGTTTTGTCACTCCGGACCATTCCGCACGAGAGACGCAGCGCTTGGAGAGGTTTGTACAAGCTGTTTCTGTCGGAGGCCGTCTACGTACGAGAAGTGAGCGCCGAGAGAGAGGTTCAGAGGCGTCAACCGGAGCGGCACGTCGAGAAGTAACCTGCGGCCTTTGACTGCGCGTTCCTGCACAGAACTTCCAGCGTTTTGCTAGCAAGTGAATGTGCGCGATGGTAGGGCTCAGGAGGAGCCAGAGAGTTGGTTGAGAGTGAGCGAGAGTTCATCAAGTTGATTTTCGACGAACGTGCGCGTGTTTGGCGCAAACAGGGACTCCGGTCCTCGCCGGACAGTCTTGATACCGTTGCTTCGCTTTACAAGGTCTATATTCGCGCCTTCCGAGCTGCTCTGTCGCGACAACAGCGCTGCAGGCAGCTTTGACACAGACGTCACCGCTTCCGCTCTCTCGACTCGACTTCACAACCCGATTGCCAGGGCGAGCATGACCGAGCCCATCGACTTGCGCATACTCGAGACTCGTGGCGACGACGATCGAGAGGACGGCAACACGCAGTACGGCACCGCTACCGGCAAGTCTCCGCGGTCCTTCGGCGGATCTTGGGGACAGCCGAGTCAGTTTGGCACGCCCGCTAGCAGGAACACGCGGACCGGCAAGGGTAAAGCAAAGGAAGGCTACGGGTAAGACTCTGTGTCACCGGGCGGGTGTGTGTCCTGCGCTGACGACGAGATCGTTTCCAGCTCCTCGCCTATCGGATCGGTTCCGCTCGAGATCATTGCCCACATCTTTGCCAATCTGCCGCCTGCTTCCCTCGGAACCTGCCAGCTGGTGTGCAAAGCCTGGCACGATGTCGTCGTCGACGAAGGCAGTTGGAGGGTGCGCACGCGGGTCGCCAGTGTTTTCCTTCACCGCGAGTTGAAAAGTGCTGACCACCGCGCTCGACAATGCCCGTATCGTGACAGACTGCATTCGAGACGTACTACGGCGTGACGCCCTCGACTCTGGGAAGGAGGATCGAGACGACGTCGTGGCGGTCCGAATACATTGCTCGCGTTTCGCTCCTTCGGTGCGCTCGCACTCCTCGCGATCCTCCTCCCTGTGCTGAAACTGACCCCGAATTCTGCTTTTGCAGGCAATGGCACCGCGCAAGAACGCCGACTTTGATACATAACCCGTCCCTCGGGGCCATCAACCTCATTTACGTACACCTCCCCACCACATCCGCCCTCCCAGCTCCGAGCGGGACACGTACACCCAACGGAACCAGCGCTTCCTCCGCTACCGATTCTCCTTCCCTGACTGCGACTCCAATGCTGTCCGTCTCGCTCGCCATGGGCGCAGCAGTCCACTCCTCGCCGTTTACGGGCAAAGTCTCGAAACGGCCCCTCGTCGCTTCCCCCGTCGATCACCTCGACCGACCAGTCGGTTTACCAATCGTAGCAGCGACTTCCTTCGCCCTTTCGAACGACGGGACTCGACTCGTTTGGGGCATGAGGGACGGTTCGCTCCGGTTCTCCAATTCAGCGCCTCCCGGCGGCGGACGCGGCGTCGCTGGCGGTGTCGTCGAACAAGGGGAGGTCCGCTCGCTTGATGAAGCACATCGGCCTGGATCGGCGGTTCAGCTCGTCGCGTTCAGTAATCTCGGAGGAGCGGGAGCCGGCAAGGTCGTTCGGACCGAGGCGAAACAGCGACCAGAGGTGTTTGTCTCGGCCGCCGCTGACGGATCAGTCGCGATTTGGACGCTGGCGACGGCGGCGGCGGCGACCACGGCAGCGACAAACGGTGGAGGAGCTCGGGAGCGACCACCGCCGGCGATCAAGCTCTGGCAAGCGAGGTGGGACCTCGCTCTCGATGCACCAGCGCCAACTGCCTCCTCATCCGCGCAGAACGGTACCGCCGCCTTGACTGCCTCACCGCCCGTCGAGCCGCGAGGACCACCGAATGGTCGTCGCGTGAAAGCGACCGCGATCGCTTTCGACTCGGGCTGGCTCGGTCGGCATCATGGCCGGAGCACAAGCGTCGCGATCGGCCGCAGCGACGGCAGAGTCATTGTTTGGAGGGGTATCGATCTTGACGGATGCGGATCAGGAGCGACGAGCACGGCGGTCGCGGGGCCGCAAATGGCTCGAGAGGAAGATGCGATCGTGTTGACGCCGCTAGAAGCGGGTCGAGCAGTCGACGTGCTCGTCATGGACCTCGCGACAACAACAACGACGACGACGCAGACTAGCGGCAGTGGCGCTGGCTCGCTATTACCTCCGGCGACAGCGGCTCCGCTTTCCTTGCTCGTACACCAGACCGACTCCCGTCGTTTCTCCCGATACCACCTTGACGCAACTTCTACTTCGCGAACCATGTTTGGTCACCCGGAGAAAGACGAGCTCGCGGCCTTGACGGCCTTTGCGGTCGATTTCGACGACGCGCCGCCCCTCCCCGCGTCCGCTTCTGGAGTCGCCACCCCCGCAGAAGGCAAAGTCGTCTTTCCGGTTCGGCCTGCGGCCGACCTCTCGAGGACAACTTCCTCGACCTCGACGACGACGACGGGCGCTGTCTCGTCCATGCCGCCCGCCCTCTCTCGCTCCTCGTCCGTCGCCTCCTTGTCGCTGCCGCCCTTCCAACCCATTCGACATCACGCAGCCGGGAGTCGCTTCGGAAGGCGAAAATTTGTCGCGGCCGGAGACACGCACGGTCGGGTGTACCTGTGGGACTGGGAGACGAAGCAGGACGAAGCGGAACGCGAGAGGGAAGAGATTGTCGGGCCGGCGGCGTTGGTGCAAGGGCTCGAGATTGAAGGAGGCGCGAGCGCGAGCAAGGTCACGGCGCTCGAATTGACAGAGGCCGGCGTGTTTGTTGGTGGGCAAGTCGGAGTGTCTCGCTGTAAATCTATCGCACATTTTTTCCTCGCACTGACTCTTGCTTGCCTCCGCCCAACAGTCTCGACGGCACCTTGCGCTTCTATTCGACACTCGGCACGTCGCACCTCGCCCAGCTTCCAATCCGCTCCTTCCGAGATCGCACAGCGCCTCGCCACCCTTCTCGCATGCTCGCGCAAGGTCTCGTTGCAGAAGACGAGGAAGAGCGGTGGCTCGTCTCTCACATCAGGGCGAGTCGCGACGCCGTCGTCGCCGCGATCGGAGGACGCGTACTCGCGTGGAAGATCAGCAGTAACGACGTCAAGAAGAAAGGTCCGAAAGCGAACGGCGGCAGGCTCTCTGCCCGGCAAGAGCGATTCAAGGGTGAGCTTTTGCGCTGTCCTTCCATACTATCACCGGAAGTCTGACCGCGCGCCTTCGTCCGTCAGCCAACATGGACCTGCAGTACCAAGTGCGCGAGTCACTCTCGGCGCTGTCTGCCGAATCCGCCGCTCGCCTCGAACGGCACCAGGAAGAGCATCGCCTGACGACCGAGTTTGGGTTGCCGCCGACGTTGGAGAACATGACCGAGCAAGAAGCGGTCGCATTCGCCATGATGCTTTCGCTGGAGGAGCAAGAGTCGCAGCATGCGCGCGAAGACGCCGCCGATGACGACGATGGATGGGAACGGGCGCCGGAGGAGTGGCTCGAAGGCGACGAGCTGTTCCTCGACGAGGACTATGACCGTCCTGGCCCTTCGTCCTCGCGTTCTTCGAGGTTTGAAGCTGACGCCGACCACGATGACGATGAGGACGACCGCGAGTCAGAGGCCACGAGCCGTGGAGCTTCGCGCTCGCAATCGTTGTCCGTCTCGCCTTCGCCGTACTTGCGAGGCGCTTCCCTCTCCTCGTCTGCAGCCTCACCGTCTACTTCGGCTCGTCTTCTGTCGCATACATGGACGCCGGTCTCTCCTTCGCTCCGCGCCGTGGGCAGTCCTCCCTCGGGCTTCAACCCGCACGGCAAGGTTCAGATCAGTCCGCGTCTCGGCCCGACTTACGGCTCAACGGGTGCCGCATTCAACAACGAGCCCGTACCGGACATGAGTCCCGATTTGTGGCCGACGGCGAGTTCGCCCGCTTCGCCGCCGGCGACAGCTGGATCTTCTTTCGCAAGTCGGCGGATGTCGACTACTGCTTCCTCGCCCTTGGCACCCACCAGCACGGCCTCTCCGTTTCTCAACGGCTCGGGAACGACCGCTTCTACTGCGTCGTCCTCGGGCGCCGGAACGCCCAGCCGCCGTGGCTGGTCCGACGTGGCCCGCTCTGCCGCTTCAACCCCTGCATCCTCGTCCAACTCGCCTTCACTCTCGCCAACAACGGGACCTCGCGCCAATGCGGCGTGGCCGAGTCCGCCCTCCGCCGCACAAGTCGCCTTACCTCCGTTGGGCATCTCGGGCACTCCTTCACTCTTATCGGAGCAGCTCCGGTACAGCGAGTTTTCGGCTCAGCAGGACGAACAGAGGCGGAGACGGCAGCAAGAAGAGGACGACATGCGGTATGCTATCGAGCTGAGCCTGGCGGAAGAGGCGAGTCGTCTCACGATCTAAGTACCGTATGCAATCGCGCGCAACCCCCATCATTTTTGCCAGCTGCATATGCGTTAGTCGAGCTCGTGCAAGCGGGTGGTCTCGGCTGAAGGCTTTGGTGTCGCGGGTGGGCTGCGCCTCCATTCAGGAAAGCAGAGGTCATGAGAAGGCTAGTCAGATACATTTTGTGAAAAGAGAGAAAGGCTACACGAGCGAGTGAGAACAAGAAAGAGACAAAACAGACGAGGTCCGGAAAAGCAAAACGGCAAGATTCAACCCCGAATCCTCCTCAAACGTCCATCCCATGCATAGTCGTGGTATAAACCTGCCCGCCCATCTCGGCTTCGTCCCGACTCACGCTCGCCACGCTGTCGTTATTTCTCTTGGCTCCTCCTCCGCCAGCCGCCTTTTTCTTCATCGCACCCGCCGCCGCCGTGCGAGTCGCGGCCGGTTTCGAGCTTTTCAGGGACGAAGCGGCCGTCGCTCTCGTCTTCTTCGGCTGCGCCTTCGTTCCCTTCCCCGGTGATGTCTTCCCTCGAGCCCCAACCGAAACCTCCTCGTCGTCATCGTCGTCGTCGTCGAGTTCGGTGAGGTCGCTGTCGTCGTCTTGCGAGGCTTCCTCCTTGATCGTGTTTGAGGCGGCTGCAGTAGCGGCCGCACGCCTGCTGCTCCGCCGAGGTTGGTGCGAGATGTCGGCGATGACCTCCTCCTGTTTCGATTTCTTGCTCGTCCGACTGCGCTTCGACGGCGGGGGCGAGGGGGATCCTTCTTCCTCCTCCGAAAAGTTGGGCCGAGGCTGACCAGGTTCGTCCTCGAGTTTGACCGCTCGACGTTTCTTGCTCCCGAGGCTCGCCTCGATCTCGGCTTTCCTCTCCTCGGAAGCGTCCTCGAGGGGCTCAAACTTGGCCTTCTCCTCCTCATCCTCTTCCTCCGCCGGCGCAACGACGACATGCCCGACCGTTTCTCCTCCTTCTTCCGTCTTGACCGCCTTGCGTTGCTTGGTCGGCGTGGTATACTTGCCCTTTTTCCTCCTGACAAGATGATCGATCGGGCACTCGTCGACGAAATCCTGCGTCGTGACCCCGTTAGCGGCGCACCGGACGCAACCCCTCCCGTGTCGGACCAGGAGGGAATGGAGCGGGTATTTGAGGTGCGAGGGGAGGAGGTGGTCGAGGTGGTAGAAGGTTTGGTCGCGCGAGGGGGGGTTCGAAGTCTGTTTGAGCTTTTTCGGCGGATCCTCTTGCGAGTAGGTGGACCCATTGGGTGGGAGCCAGCCGAGCGATTGGGTGATCCGCCAGACGTGACTGTCCGGGTAGGACTGGGTCAGCCACAGAAGTCACAGAGCGAACAGAGAGAGGGGCGGGGGGGCAACGTACGTGTCGACTGCAAAGGAATCGCGACCGAGGCAGAACAAAAGGACACAACTCGCCGTCTTGATCCCGACCGAGTCGTACGGGATTCGTTCATCGCCGCCTCGTCGCTCAACTCGTGCAACCAATCGAGGCTCAGTTCGCCCTTGCCCGGTTCGAGTCCCAACTCGGACACGTTGCGGTGTTCGAGGCGCTGGAGGATGTTGACGATCGCTTTCGACTTGTTTTGCGCGAGGCCGCCGCAGCGGATGCAGTCTTCGAGTTTGGCGGGACCGCCTTCGAGGACGGCGCGGTAGTTGGCGCGGCCGTACACGTTGTCCATCGAGACTTTGGCGGCGGTGCTGTTCTTCGAGGTCGTGTTGGCGCTGAGGATGGTCCGGACGAGCGCATCGAGGACGCTCGGTACATTGCCACAGCCAGCGGGGCCGTCCGGCCTGTCGACGAGGACTTTGGGTCGTTGGGGCAAGCCGTGCACGCTCGCGAGCAGGTCGCACACTTGCTGAGCCTCTTGAGGGGTCGGATGCAGCCACTGCGGGAACGGCGTGCGGTGGATCGCGGCGGCGTGAGCTTGTTGCTTCTTGGACAGCGCGGTCATGATGCTCCTCGTCCTGGTGAGCAGCAGCCGGCGGAGCAGCGTCGTCTCTATAGCGTACACGGTAGTCGCTATCGGAGAGAGAGAGAGAGGTGAGAGCGTTTTCGAAAGTGGCGCCTCGATCGCAAAGTGCACGCTGTGATCGAGCGTGCATGCAGCGTCAAAAAAATGCTGAGACACCGCCTCTACACTGGCCCAAAAGTTGGCGCGTGATAGCCTTGCACGGGGCATTTGAACGTCTACCCAGATTAGAAACGGGCATCGCTATAGTCGAGACAGGAGGAGGGCCGTGTCGGGGACGTTCGGAGTGTTCGGCGGAACGGACCTCGGTCGGGCGTCGGGCAGCTGAAGCGCATCAAGTCGGAATTTCGGAGCGCTTAACAGAGCGACCATGGACGGTCCTTGGGCTTCAAAGTGTACACCACCTGGGTCGAACGACAAAGGAGAAGCGCGCTGATTCCGGGAAAAGGAGGTTCCGGCGGGTGTCCGTCCGTCCGTGGAAGTCCGAGGGCTCGAGTCGAGTGCACGCGCATCTCGTCGCGCACCTCGCTACTTTAAACTCGAACCAACTCGGAGCACAGCACAGCGAGCGCGATTTCCCAGTCGGACCCTCTAACTAGCTGTACCAACTCTTGCACTCCTCTTCTCTCTCTATACGGCCTCCCGACCATGGCGCAGATGCAGCCTCCGCCGCCCGGTACGTCACCTCAGCCGCTCTGCCCTTCTCACCCACCGCTGACCGTACGCACGGCTGGCAGACCTGTTTGTCCTCGTGCGGCCACCGCCATCCAGCTCGAGGAGTCCACTCGACTTGCAGATCCAGCTGCTCGTCCCTTCAGCAGCGCGCGGTCCTCCTCCTCCGACGCCAGCACCTCGCACCTCGTCGTCCGTCTCGGTCGCAGCCCACGGTGCACAGAACAACTCGAGCTCGACCAGCTTTGATGCGATTGCAGCAGCTAGCGTCACCGGGCATAGTGGCGAGGACTCGTCATCGGCCGGCGGCGGAGGCGGCGCCGCGGCGACCGACTCGCTGAGCCGAAGCCCGAGCCTTCGGTCGACTCGGAGTCGGAGCAGCACACGCAGTACAGCGACCACCGAGTCGGGCTACACGAGCGCGACGGGCACTTCGACCGCGAGCGGGCGGAGAAAAGTCACGCCCCTGTTGAACCTCGAATACCACACCGTCTTGCCGACAGTCGTGACCGACGCAGGTGCGTGTGTTCCGTGCTGCGCCCTCCTCGCATGCCCTTCGGACCGAGACTGACATCGGGAGGAACCCCAACAGGCACCGATCAACGCGTCGCGCGGTTCTTGAAGCGCGGAATCGAGTTGACCGGACTCGCCGTGCTGGACCCGATCGACCTCGCGACTGCGCACGCCCTCGCCGCCTCTTCGGTCCCCATCTCGCCCGTCGCTTCCAATCAAGGCTCCACCATCGCTTCCACCAGCGCCGCTGTTGCGGCTCCTTCCTCCTCCTCCTCCTCGAATGGCAATGGCGGCGGCTTCTTCGGCCGGTTCAAGCGGTTCGGCGCGAATTCAACGACGAGCACATCTTCGAACCCGGCGGCGAAGGTGCTCTCGTCTCTCACGGCCGGTTCCTCTTCTTCCTCTTCCGCCGAAGGACCTTCGACATACGCACTCCCGCTTCTCCGCACTCGATCCAGTCACACCGCAAGTCCGATCATCCACCCTTCGCGCACCTCTCTATCCACTCCCTCCTGCGATCCTTCGCACGCATCCACCATGGCAACGTCTTCAGATCGGGGCTACTCGTTCCAAGTTCGGAAATGGATCCGCTCCGAATTCGCAGACGCGTCCCCGCCGAAATCGGGGTTCCGACTCGAGTGGGTCCGAGCGGTCCGGAGGAGCCCTTCGAGTCGGAGAGGGGGAGGAGGGACGACGACGACGGCGGCGGCCCCGGCCGGCGCGAGCAGGGCGAGCAGTCTCAGCGGGAGGAGCGTCGAGGTTCAGGCTCCGGACGCGATGGGTAACGCTGCCGCAAGACCCGCTGGGTTATCTCGGCCCTCGTCGGAACAGAGCTCACCCACCGCCGCTACGGACGACCGTCCTCAAGACCGCGCCGCCGAGGATCGCGACAACGATGATGAGCGCGACGACGACGTCGATGAGGAAGAGCGCGCGTGGATCTGTACGCTCGTGTATCCTCTCTCGAGCGGGTTTGCGCAACACCAACAACACGGATATGGAGCTGGGCGGCAGTCGACGGACAGTACCAGACCGCCGCCTCTTTCTTCTTCTTCTTCTTCCGCCTCTCACGCCACCGCCGCTCCGACCTCACCGCCATATTCCTCCTCCGCCTCCCACCCGCTGCCGACCACGCGCCGTATGCACCTCGCCACTCTCCAACCAGCACCTCACCACCCCAAACTCGTCTCGACTCTGCTCCTCCCCCCGACGTTGCCTTCCATCCCGATCGGGTCCTATTCCCCTCAGCGCGGGTTACTCGGCGGTGTGCTGGGGCCGGAGGACTTGCGTGATTTGGCGATGGTGACGGCTATGTGGGTTGCGGTGAGGGAAGGACTGGGAGCGCTCGAGGGGGTCGTGGAACAAATGGTCGGGAGTAGCAACATGGCCACGACGACGACGACGACGACGACCGCCGAGGGAGTGTCGGGCACTGCGCCGTCGTTTCACTACAACTCGCATCATTCGGCGCAACCCGTCGGCGAGCCGCGGACTTCGATGTCGAGCACCGCGGCAGCAGCAGCGAGGATGTCGATCTCGGCCGAGGAACAAGAAGCGGCGAGTCCTCCTTCGGCGAAAGCGCCCCCGGTGGTCGTCGTCGCCACTTCTTCTTCGCCTCGCAAAGCTGCGACTCCGTCCCCAAACAACAACAACAGCAGCAGAGGCTCAATCTCTTCAAACCGGAAAAAGGGCGCAACGGGGATCGTGAGTGGGTTGTTTGGCGGCGGCGGCGGTGGCGGTGGGAACAACGGCGCGAGGGGCTCTACGCTGGGATTAAGGGAGAGGTTCGCTGCAGCGACGGCGCGGTGATCTTGGTTGGCCCTCGCTATATACTCTCTTTCTTGCGAATTGACTATACATACTGGACCATCGAGCCCTGACGGCCGAGATTGAGAAACGCATCGAGTTTTTTTCGCTCCCGCTGTGCATAGCTTGCAGCTTGGTTCCGGATCAGAGGTCCTTGGAAGAGAGGGTGTTCCTCCGTCACTGAGTGCATACACTCAGAAGTATATATGCGAATTCAGAGTGCTGACGTGTCTGTGCGCCCCACTTTTCGAGATGCGCTCATCCGCTCCGGAACCGTTGAGTTTAGCGTCTCCGAGCTCTCGTCCTCGAGGACGCCGATAACGTGCGGCGCGGGTTCACTTCGTTCTCTATCCCTGACTTCAAGAAATGGCACCGATCTATGAGCGCGTGCAGCAAGTGTGCGACGAGGAGCAGTCGAAGCGAGACCTCGCCGCCAAGGACTCGTCCAACTCGGACTCGAGCGCGAGTAAGCAGTCGAATTCTGCGACGCACGCGTACAGGAGCGCCGTCGTACGCGCCGCACTCGTCACCGGAACCGTCGCCGTCGTCGCGCTCGCGTTGACCACGCTCTGCGCCGGAGGGTTTGACCGATTCGTCGCCCCAGCTTCTGCCAACGAAGGCAGGGTTAAGCTCGACTTGGGCGAGCGCCGACGCGTCAAACGCGCTCAAGTCGACGCACCGACCTCCAGCCAGCCAAAGTACAGCTCGTTGACCACCACCGGCGAGCAAGGCGAACCGACGACGCAGTCCTTCATCTACACGACCCGACCCATCGTCAACCCCGGTGAGCCCGACCTTGGTGACAATTTTCGCAGCGGTCTTTGAGAACTGAAGATACATCATCAAACAACAGGCGGCTACACGATAGGAACGCTGACCGGCTACGTCCAAATCACGGCGACGCCGACCAACAACGCCACTTCTTCTTCCTCTCACCTCAACGAACCGACCCCGACTCCGACTGCAAGTTCAACGGAAACAGCTGCTCAAGAGCCAACGAGCACAGACTACTCGCGTGTCCCGTGGGTCTCTCGTGACCACGAAGACGACGAGGACGCGTCGACCGCTCCGACCGCTCCGGCCCGTCTCGCTAAGCGCGCCGAAGTCATTGACGACGAGTCGGCGCCCGAACCGACCGTCACCGAGGCAACGAGTGCGATCGCCACGACTCCGAGTGCGACGGACGGTGCCGAGTACAGCACGAGCACCGATCGTGCCGGAAGCGTCCACACCTTGGTCAAGACGACTCGTCCCATCGTGCGTTCCTTTCCTCTTGCGAAAGGGGATTTCTCCCTCGCGCGCAGATTTTTCCGTGCTCGAGACTTTTCGCTGACATCATGGACCTGCCGCGTTTGATTGCGCCGCTTGCCTGCAGGTCAACCCCGGCGGTTTCACGATCGGAACGCTCGACGGCGCGTGGGTCGACGTCGCCAAGCAGACGCAAGCTGCGAACCGCAAGAAGCGCGCCGCTTCGTCTCCGATCGCGGTACCCAACTCACACGACGAGCTCCGGCGCCGCAACGTCGTCGATCTGGCCGCGTCGGCTTGAGGTCGAGGTCCAGCACTGCGCCTGAAGAACTCCGCACTGCTCTTCTTGTTCATAACACTCACCCGAAACGGAAAGTCTTTCCTTGAAGGAGAGACGCAGACAGCCCTGGTGGCTGTCCCGATCCCTTTTCCGCATCTCGAATGGCGCCGCACAGACACTCCTGTTTTTCCACTGCAACGACCGGCGCAGAATTTAACCCGCTTTGACGCATGCATGCCTCATCTGTTTTATGGTTCGCTGGACCTCGGGAGGCGACAGAGGGATCGGAAGATTTGAGAGATCATGACAAGTTGCACATGCCAGTGTCCGTTCGCTGAAGACACCCATGAACCGAGAGACGAGGGAGGGAGAGCGCGAGAAGGACGGGCTGAACCCCGAGAGGTGGAAATACACACACACGCACGCACACGGTCAACCGAGAGTGAGAGGGAAGGGGGTGGGGCGGTGGGAAGAGGCAGAGAGGGCTCAAAAGGGCAAGACAACATGGAGGAGAGAGAGGGAGAGAACAGAAACCTGGGAAGGGTGGAGGAAAGACAACGAGAGAAATGTATAAGAAAAAGTCGGCGATGCGAGCCGGTTCGAGAGCTGAACGGGGAGAGATAAGTCGTGCGTGGGCGAGGGGCAAACAGGTATATCAGAAAGGGAGCTGATCGAGGGACACCATCGTCATCATCATCATCGTCTTCGTATCCGCGCAGTCTCGGCTGCAAAGGCCGAAGTCAAAGCCGACAGGACGGTCCCGTTGATCATGGTCGAAGAGGCTGCCGGCACTGGTCGGTTCCCCGTCGTCGCCAGAGTTGTGCCGTTGGCCGGGACCGGGACGCTCGTCACAAAGGTTGCAGTGGTGATGGTCCCGTTAGCGGTGGTGATGGCCGATTCGACCACGATGGCGCTAAGTGACGTGGTCGACTGGGGGTGTTCGGACGTATAAGACGAGTAGAGAGAAGAAGGGACGACGGTGCCTGTCGAGCCTATACTCCGCGAGCGAGACGTGCGCGAGCTGGTCGAGTTTCGGTCGCCGGACGCACCGCCAGACGCGGCGAGGTTGTTGGATTTCCCGCTGTTGTGTTGGGACAAGCCGACGCCGAGTCCGACGGCGAGCGCGATCCCGATGATGACTCCGATCACGAGCAGGAGGGGTAGCGGTCGCAGGAACCAGGGCTTCCGTCGGCCCGAGACGGCGGTCGTGCCCGAGTTTCCTCCGCTAAACTCGCCGCCACTTGCTCCTCCTGTGCCGCCGCCGCCTCCTCCCGGGTACTCTTTGTTGTACGCGACCGGCCCACCACCCGCACTGTCTATCCCGCCATATGCATACTGGGGTCCGCTGCCTACAGGACCGAGTGCGATGCCGCCGGCTCCTGCTGCTGCTGCTGCCAAGGGTGCGCCGGCGCCGATGCCGGGTGCGAGGCCGTTCCCGTGATGAGACGCGACGGGGGCGACTGCGCCTGCTGTGTACTTTTCTCTCCCGCTCAGGCTGTCATCGTCCGTGTCGTGGCCAGTACCCGCGGCGGCTGCGAGGTCGGTCGAGTAGCGGCCCCTCGGACGTGCATTGAGCAACTCGACGTCGTACCCTTCCTGCCTGTCCTGTTCGGTGAGCGGTATCCCTGCCGTCTGCGCCAAGAAGGGATCTCGTTCCGACGCTGTCCCTGCGCTGGCCGAGTGCGCAGGCGAGCCAAGTCGGCGCGGCTGCTGTTGCGGCTGCTGCTGCGATGGCGGTGGAGGCGGCGGCGAGCTGGCCCCGCTGCGGGTCGACAACGGCGGCGTGGGTGAGCCAGAGTGCCGCATCTCGCCTTGTCTGGCGCGCTGCCTTGGTGTCTCTCTACACTCGTGTGCGCCAGGCGAGGCGTGCGTTCTCGAGGCGCAGCTGGCGGCGAAAACTCGACGAGTTTCGCCCGTTTTGAAAAGGGCAAGGTCGAGAAAGCCCCGGCCCCGGCCCCGGACACGCCCAGAACACCAAGTTAGGTTCTCTGCCGCCTTCTTTGGATTCCAAGTTTGGGCCAGCTATGTACAGTACGCGGACCCGCGCCAATTCCGAACTTTTGGGCGATCTGCTCGTCTTCCTTCCACTCCTCCTCATGCGCACATCGTGCACGGTGTACAGTACGCGCTCGGATGAACCGCGAGGCACGGCTTCTAGTCTAGCGCGCGCGTAGGGGCGTTCTCGCTATGTGCCGATGCGGTCCTCCGTGGCCAAGGCTCGCTCTCCACGCTCTGCGACTTCTCCCGCGGGCGACGGCCGGATCGCTCTCTGCACCTCAGTATACACATATCTGACCAGCTCGAGCAATCTATAGCTACGTACGAATGTGCTTCTCACGCCGCGTCATCGTCATCCAGCGACCGACTGCTCGCCCCGCTTCGTTGGCCAGCCCAAAGTTCTGCTTTTATCGCCACCGAACATTCTGTCGCTACCACATAGGACGCCGCGCGAACCGCATACTTCCTTGCCACTCTGGCTACCGGCATGGTCACGTTCTCCCTACAGCTGTGCTGGTTGAGGCTATCTATCCAGGCGAGAAGCGAGCGTTCAGCCGCGACGGCGCCAGCGCGCCTATTCTGGTCCGTGATCTGATTGTGACATGCAGACTTACGGAGACGGCATTCATATTGCAGCTTGTCGTGAGTATACACCCTCTCCGAAGCGATGCGAAGGCAGCAAAGGTGTGCGAGCAATAGACTTGCTCTACCCAGCTCGCTAATCGCTGGGAGGTGTCCCGCTTGAACGCAATTCAAGGCCGTTCAGAAAGAGACTCGCTCAAGTGCATGTGCGGCTTCCATGTATTCGTGACGGGAACTGGCCGCTCACGTCGCGAGTTCAAAATCCGGCGTAGGACCATCTGGCCAAATCTCGCACGCACCCTCCACATGCTGGGTCATGGAATAGCGAATGCAACGTTTACGATGTGCATGGCCATTGTGAGGAGCATGGTGAATGTACAGATTGAGGGGAATAGTACGCAGACAATGGATGGGTATCACTATCTCGTCTACAAATTCCTTCTTTGCCTTCTCCTCATGAGGACCGCTTCTGCCGATCCTAGGCTGGGCGGTTCAGTTCTCTTCCTCCCTCGCGCCGGACACTGATATGGACCTTGTCTCAAAGCTTGAACTTGTCCTCGGTCCACTCGAACTGGCCGGCGCGGTTCTCGGTCGTCCAGCCGCGATACGGGTTCGGCAAGCTGTCGACGAGCTTCTGCACGAACGACATCTGCGCGCGCTTCTTCTGGCGTTCGGCACGGCGCTGACGCTCGGCGTGCGCGACGATGTAGAACAGCGAGCCCTGCCCAAAGTCAAATTCCCTTGAGTGTCAGTCCGGGTTGCTGCCCACTGCGAGACATCGACCGACACGACTCACGTCGTAGACAGTGCGGATCGACTCTTTGTCACAGAGCTGCGCGAGTAGAATGGAGTTAAGTCAGCCTGTGCTATTTGTGGCATGAGGAAAGGACAATGAGCGTACGCCGTCCTGGGGCCAGACTGTGAAGCAAGGACGGAAGCGTCAGTCGCGTGGGATGACAGAAAGGGCAAACGAAATTCCTTACTGAGGATGTAGGTGCTCGCCCACTCGAATGCCTCGGCGCACCATCCGATGGGGTCAACAGCCTGGCGCTGAGCGTGGATCATCTGCAAGGGGCAGGGTGGAACGATACCCATGTGAGTTTATAGAGTTGCTCCTCGGACTACCTAGAGCATAAGCCGATACGAAAATAGGTCCCGAGAGAGTATGCGGCCGATCCCAGCCTGCCTGCTCGTTCATCCGGAGGAAATAACTTACGTGAACGCCCTCGCGGAAGGTCAAACCGCCCTTGTTGCCCTTGTCGAACCTATCATTCCAGCGAAACTCGTCAGCCACGCTAGAGCAGCTGGCGGCGAAAGCCACAAAGACGTACTTGGTAAAGATCTCCTCAAACTTGGCCGGGATGAAGCGACCTTCCGAGTCGTACACGGCCGTGTCGGAGCCGTGCTTCGAGCGGTGCCCGTTCTTGATAAAGACGCGGAAGAACGGATCCGGGAGGACACCGGGCGCCGTGAACCACGAGAAGAAGAAGTGAATGACACTGGTGACAAGTCGGAAAGTCAGATTTTGTGCGCGCGGACCATGAGAAGAGTCGGGAGGGGCGAACGCACCACATGGCGAACGTGCACCAGAAAAAGTTGTAGCCCATCTCGCGGAACCCGCGCCAGGTGTCGAGAGGCCAGAGAATGTTGTCGCCGTCCTGCGAGGCGCTGGCGCGTGAGTACACGCTAGCTCTGACTCGCTGAACTGAGCCTATCGCGCTTCGGGCGACTTCGTGTGTTCACGCGGACTCACCTTGTCGAAGAAGGCGACGTGCTGCGCGAGGACAGGACGGTCCTTGTTGAGTTCGGCGTAGTTGCCCGCCGTCGTGCCGTACGGGTGTTCGGGCGTCGCGGCAATGTTGGCACGCGGTACCCCTGATATCGTCGCGAAAGAGAACACGCAGTATTAGTTTCTGCGGTATCACAGGTCCGGGAAAGATCGCGAGGTATGCACGCACAAGGCTGGGCGATGCGCTGGTCGAGATCGGTCGGGACATAACGCTCTTCGCTGACGGTGCCCTTGATGCTCTGTGCGAATCCAGCTCCCGGCGCTTCCTTCTTCTTCTGTTCGCCTTCCCCAGCCTTGGACTTGTTGTTCGATTTCCGCTGCTTCAAGCCCGATTCCGAGTCGGCCTCGCTGTGCTTCTTCGAGCCGAGCTCCTTGTCGTGGCTGCTCGTCTCGCTCGGAGGAGTCAAGGGAGGAGTGTAGTCGACACCCTCTGTCGTCGCGCCCTTCTGCCCCGTGGTGCGCGGCGCGATCTTTCGATTCGCAGGTTGCATGCCGTCGAGGAAGGCGGGGTCGGGTTGCGGGAGCTCGTTGGCAGGCACGAACGCGGCGGTCGCTTTGGCGTAGCTGGGCGACATGATCGACTAGCGTACACTTCTTTGAGTCTGTAGGACCTTTCAGTGACTCGTAGAGAGTGCTGGGGGGAGAAGCGAAAGGCCGTGACATCTTCAAGTCGACCCCGCAAAAATCCAAGACGCGGCGATCGGCTCTCGCGATCGCTGCAGCTGGGCCAGCTCTCCTCCTCGGTCTCTCATACAGTGCTCGGATGACCTTGAGCGTTCGAGTTTTAGAGTAACACAAAGAGGAAATTTGACCGCACTGAGCAGGCGACTGGAGGACACGGGAGGCCTATTCTCCGGAGGTGTCCGATGGGCCAGAGATGCGCATGATTCACGGAACCGAGACGCCACATTCTCGAGATGAGAACCCGCTTACACCTGTCGCTTGAGCCTCGGGATCTCGACTAGCTAGACCGTGAGAAGGTACGAGCGAAACGCTGAGCCTCCAAAAGGCGAGGTAACTATACCTCCTTGCGGCTCGAAGTACGGAACCGAGAAGGCCATTCTCACGTTCGAACCGCCCTCGCGGCAGACAGGGAAGGTTACGAGGGTTTGCAGGCTAAGGGGATACAAGGTGGTAGAGAAGGAGCCAAATAGAGTTATAGGGGGGCGGGAGGAACGCGAGGAGGATGGGCAAGATAAGTTATGGGGGTATCGCCAACGGAGCTCGCCGGCTCGAGAGTATAAAGGCGGCACCATTATAGGGGGCTTCGCCTAAAGAGAGCTGTATATGGGAATGGGCGATAAATAAGGGCGGGGGAATAACGGCTCGGCACCAGCCGGCGCGTGAGGGGGAACAAGGTGACCAAATATGTTAGGGACGCTGGAGAGAAGAGGAGTCGGAAGAAGGAAGGAAGATCCGGGCTGCGATGTGCGTGCGCAAGAGAGAGATCAGGTGCGCTCAGGCGAAGAAAGCGGCGCCGGCCGTGAGGGCGACGACGGCCACCAACGCCTGGCCGGCAGCGCCTCTCGGAGCGGCGCCACTGGTCTTTTCGTTGGTCGACGAGACCGGTGCCGCCGAAGCCGCAGCGGCCCGCGCGGACGAGGCGATGCTTCCCGACGCGACCAAGGAAGGGACCGTGGCGGTCGAAACCGGCGCGCGGGACGGGTTGTAAGTCGCGAGCGGAGTGGACGTGATCGAAGCCGGCAGAGAGGTCGAAGAGGCGGTGGCGGACGAGGCCTGTTCCGTCGAGGTGGCGGTGAACGACGTGCGTGCCATCGACTTGGTCGAGGCGCCGACTTCGACTGTGCCGGTAACGCTCACGAGGCCTTCTTGCAGGCACAGGTTGACGAACGAGCTGTTTTTTCGAGGTGGTGGGTTCTGCTCGTCAGTATACATGCTCCTGGGGCATTAGAGATGTCGACGGTGGGGCGACTGACTTGTAAGCGCTGACGACGGCGGTCGAATTGGAGTCGGACTTGGTGGTGGTCGAGATGCAAGATGCGCACGCGCGAAGGTCGCCGAGAGTCTGAGCCGAGCACGCGCAAGCCGCGATCGTGGCCTGGCTCGACAGCTGGGAGCAAGACTGCGAGTGTGCGAGAGGGTGTCAGTTTTCCAGGGTGTCGTCGGACAGGAGTCGACCATCACAGCAAGGGGAAGAGAAGGTCCACTCACGTCAAAGTCGCCGAGGCTGACCTCGCAGGCAGAGCTGCAGCGGGGGGTCTCCATCTGAAAGACATCGCTCAAGAAGGTCGAACTCGACGGAGACGACGACGAGGTGTCTGCCCGACGTTCCAGCGACCGGACAGCGTGCGCAATGTGAGCGTCCGGTCCGGCCCGCGCGGCGACTTGGCCTGCAGCAGGACAAGCACAAGAGGTCGTCAGCGCTCGATCAACCAGCTGCAATGCGTCATGTATGCCCAGCGGTGCGTGCGGTGCGGACCGTTGCAAGTGATGGAGCGCACGCGGCGCGATTGCCACTCACGCCGGCACGCGGGGGAAGGCGAGGGCCTGTAACTCACCGATACAAGCGGAGAGAGCAACGAAAGCGACAGTAGAAACAGCACGCATAGCTTTATAGACTCGTCCGGATCGGAGTGGTACAGGTGTAGAAGCAGCGAGACGGACAAGGGAGCCTGTCCTTGGCGCGAGCACGCACCGCGCTCTCGCGTCTCTCGCGCCCTCGAACGCGAGTGCCCCGAAAAACAACTGTCGATCACTAATTTCGGGGTTCGGGCCGGCCGCCTTTCTCTCGGCACGTGACCTTCTTAACCAGGCAAGCCGCAGGGGGGGGGGGGGGGATCTGCGTCCCTCTTTTCACTCGCTTTCCACTCCCGGCCGGCAGGACCCCATACCGTAGTCTGGCACGTCGGAGTCAGCTTCGCGCATGCAAGTTCCGAGCTTGCCATCCGAGCTTCCTCGAGCTCGCCCTGGCGCCTCGAGACGCCAATCGCCAGCTTACAGTGGCGGACGGCGCCATCCCTCGCTCTCAGCATGTGCCCTCAAGCAATGTTCGCCCCGGCGAAAGCGCGAGAGTGCTCGAGTGGCCCACGGAAGTTCTCGCGATCTGCGCCTCGACACTGTGGCGCAATCCAGCGACGAACGGCTTCGCGACCAAAGTTTACTCACTTCTTCTTGTTTGTGATGACTCTCAGTAGGTCTACGTGCTCGAGATATAGCATACGTATCGATATATTTAGTGCCACCGAGTCTTCTGGTACTCGGCGAGCGATTTGGCCATGTCGAGGCTGAGAAGAGCGAATCCAGGTCAGCACGGTTGAAGCTGCACAAGTTGCGCGTGCCAGTCACACGCACACAGTGTCCTTGTCGGCAATGGGTTGCCAGTTGAACGTCTTGCGGACCTTGGACGTGTCGATCGTGTTGGCCTTGGGCTTGGGGTTGCCAGGCTTGCCGCGCTCGGCGTTCGGAAACACGGACTTGACGTCTTCGGGGGCGTACTCAAAGTACAGGTCGAGCAGAGGCTGGTACGACGAGTCAGCTGTTCGCACAACAGAAATGGCCTGGTCAGACGGGATTGCCACAAGACGCGAGGAAAAGAACAGGACGAGAACACGCGACTCAACTCGTCGCGACAAGGAAACGCTCGTTGCCGGCCTTGTCGTTCAACAGCGACTCGACGTGAATCTTGGCGACGTCGCGCACGTCGACGAACGAGCCGAAACCGACCTGGGCATCGTCGGCGCTCTTCTTGCCGACGAGGAACTGGTAAAAGTTGTTGACGCTCGTGTTGAGCTTGTCGGGCGACGGGACTTGGTGGATGACGGGTCCAAAGATCAGAGGGGGTTGGATCGTCGTGATGTCGAACGAAGGCTTCTCCGACTCGACCCACTTCCAGGCGGCGCGCTCGGCGTACGTCTTGGAAGCGCGGTACGCCTGACCGCCGTCGACGTCCTTGCCCTTCTCCTCGACCTGTAGGCGCAAGTTTAAGCCCGTGTCAACTATCGTCGTTTCGAGTCCAGTGGAAGGTCCCGTTGTTTCCAGTGCCGGAGGAATGGGGGACTGCCGCAGTCGAATCGGGGATCGGGACGTACCTGCTTCAGACTGTACTCGTTCCAGTCCTTCTCCGTAAATACATACGTGCCGGGCTCTTTCGGCTCCATGATGCACGCAAAGCTCGCCGTAATGACGACACGCTGGACTTTCGGCTCGGAAGCGGCCGACTTGAGCGCGTTCAGGGTGCCCTGGACGGCCGGGTTGATCAAGTCCTTGTGCGGGTCGGTGACGTTGAAGTGGAACGGAGACGCCTGTGTAGGTTTCACCGGGGGGATTAGCGAGGAAAGCTGGTGGCAGGGCAGAAGGTCCCGTTTGCTTACAGTGTGCAGGAACGCGTCGACTCCCTTGATCGCCTCATCGAACGCACCGGCCTACGCTCCCCCTTTCTTGCGTCAGCACGCGGTATACGCGCTCGAGAAAACAGGACGGAGGGAGAAGGGGCGGACGCACGGCCTCGACATCCTCGACGATGACAAACTCGAACTTGTCCTCGCCGTACCCTTGCTTCTTGAACAAATCGGCGAGGTACTGCCCCTTGTCCTGACTCCTGACGGTACCACGAACACGGAACCCATGCTCGAGGAGCTGCTGGGCGCAGTCTATAGTACAGCATGGATATCCGCGTTCATTCCGGTTCGGTTCGATCGGCCGAGAGTGGAGCGGCGCATTTGCATGACGACAGGGTCGGTTCAGTCAGCGGAGTTGTGGATGTAGAGCGGGCGTGTGTGGACTTACGAGCTCCCAAGAAGCCACTAGGGCCAGAGATCAAGACGAGAGAACCTTTGGGAACAGTAGGCATTGTGGGACAGCGCGTGTATGGGGAGCAAGAAAGTAAAGGAGAGGGGAAGCAGCAAAGCCGCGGGTCGTCGGCGCGCAGCTCTGCCTTTCGGCAAGTGGAGTTCTCTCGGATCAAAGGTCTGCCTTTTCGGCATGGGGGGTATATATAAGGCTTTTTGCTGGACCCCGAGTGCTTGCAGACTATCTGTACGTAGTCGATACAGATCAGTATGCAACCCGATCGAGACGCTGGCAGGCGAGAAGAAAAGTCGTTTCCTTTTCATTCCGCCAACGACGGATCCGCAGTCTCTATAGGTATTCCTTCTGCTGCCGGGGTCTCTTCAGAAGTCTCGGTCTTTGTTGCTGTTTCCGTCGTCGCTGCGGCAGAATGTGTTGACGGTGCGGCTGCCGCCTTTTTCCTCTTTCCCTGCGCGAGCAAACTCTCGCGGAGCATCTCTTCCCTGACTTGACGGGCCCACCGCTCGGCGAGATCATCGTCTGCGCCGGCATCGGAGTCGACTTCTGCGTCCTGATTCTGACCTGTCGGTCGATCTGTTGTGGGTGGTGGTGGTGGCGCTGGCGGCGACGAGGGAGAAGGAGCGGTAGGCACCACGGCGGCGGTCGCTGTCGGTCTCGAGTGCACGAGGAGCGCATGCGCCTCGACGCCGAGAATCACCAGGAGCGAAATCCGAGTCGCCCAGTTCCGCCACCGCAACACGAAGCGCAACAGACTCCACGCGACCGCATACACGGCGGCTCGTTTCGCGTACCGGGCCCGAGTCGGTCGTTCGAGCTTGTACCGGTTCCAGCTCGGTCTCGCGCGGAGGAGCCAGTAGACTCCGAAACCGACGAGGCCGGCGAGGCACCACGCGGCGGTGGCGACGAGGCCACCCCAGAGTGCGAGCCAGGCCAGGGCGGCGACGAGCCAGGCGAGTGCGGTCCAGAGGTACGAAGCGAGGTAGCGGAGTGTGGAGAAGAGGTACGGGGACGAGAAGCGGACGAGTTTGGCGCAGGCGGTGAAGACTGCGAGG
Organism: Rhodotorula sp. CC01; assembly: GCA_021654155.1. Lineage (NCBI taxonomy): Eukaryota > Fungi > Basidiomycota > Microbotryomycetes > Sporidiobolales > Sporidiobolaceae > Rhodotorula > Rhodotorula sp. CC01. The sequence continues at coordinate 105,353 of JAKEZK010000051.1, forward strand.
CGGAAGAGCCACGGGAGGAAGAGGGCGCGGAAGGACGACGAGAGGAAGCGGAGGGTCGAGGCGTCGATTTCGGCTTCGGCGTCGACCGGAGTGGCGATCCCGAGATTCACGTTCGGAGGTGGTTCAGATTCGGGGTCGCTGGACGGCGGCGGAGGGACGGGCCGAGTGGGTGGTTCTGCTGCCGCTGGATTCGGTGCGGATGACGGCATCGTTTAATGCGGCCGGCTCGCGTGCAAGTTGGACAGGTGTGGCGGATAGAGCGCTGCCGTCAAGAGCTTGTTTCTGAGTCAGCCGCACGTGCGAGCTCCATGGCTCGGTCTCGTAGCTGCGAGTTTCCGAGAACTGACCTCGACTAGAAGAGGAGCTGATGAAGAGCAACTGACAGCTCTCACCAGCAGGAGACGTCTCGAGGGCAGCCGTGGTATCCGACTGTGTAGAGGCGAGCAGAGAGCGTTTGGCTTTACAGTGCGAGGGGCGGGTCGTGGCTTCTGCGGTCTCACAGACAGACAGACGGAGAGAGACGAGAGAGGACTGACCGCTCCTGGTTTCACCACTCTCGCAGCGGGCAAAGCAGTCTCGAGAGCGCTGTCGACTGAGAAAGAGAAGGCTGTATAGTGCTTCGTACGCAGCGAGCAGCTCGACACAACTCTCGCCCGCCGCTCTGTCCTCTCTCTTTCTTTTCCCCCACAACACACGCCATGTCGTACCTCGCTCAAGTCAGTGATCCCGAGAGACCGGTCAGGACACGCAGACACTGACGATGTACACACCCTCACAGAACTATGGCTACCCCGCCGCGCCAGGTCAGCCCGGTTCCATGGCCGCCATCCTCAACAACCAGGATTCCTTCTCGGCAGCCGTCGCAGCAGCTCAACAGCAGCAGCAGCAGCAGCAAGGATCGCAGGCGGGACAAGGACAAGCCCAGCAAGGACAGAACGGTGTAGCAGGCGGCCAGGTTCAGCAGCAGGCTCTCGTCGGCGACGAAGAGTACAAGTTGCGTTTTCGATTCCGGTCTTCACCGCCAGCACGCAGACTCGGACTGATCCCGTTCTTCCATCTCAGCCGACTACTCAAGAACTACAAGCTCGCACACTTGCGAATCGAAGAACAGCGATCAGCCATGCTCGAACAGGAGAAGCAGGTGCGCCCGCCCAACCCTTGAATCGTCTTCGACGAACGCTCCTTGACAACCAGGACTGACGAAAGCTTGACGCCACACACAGAACGCAGCCCTGAGGAAACATATCATGCTGCTCGAGGGAGGCGATTCCGGAGGCGCGACTGTCATTGGTGTGCACTCGGCCGGAGGAGGAGGTGGAAGTACCGTCGACGACGTGCGTGCCTGCCCATCATGTCGCCCGCCCCTCCCGGAGGTGGTCTGTCTTCCTCATCTCTCGAGAGTGCTGATCTCTTTGGCGCAACGCACAGTTTACGATCAAAAACTCTTCGTCGTCGCTCGAACGGCGCATCAACCGCTGGGCCGCCGACACCCTCGCCGCGCATGTCCGCTCGGCACCTCCCCCTCCCGCCTCGGCCTCGGTCCCGGCCTCGCAGTTCGCCCACCTCGCCCTGATCCCCCTCGCCGAAGCCCTGTTCCAAGACGTCGAGAACGCGACCGCGTCGCCGTTCCTCGTCGGCTTGGAACAGATGAACTTTGATTACCCCGGGTTGGGCATCGTCGTCCAGAGTTTGTTGAGGCACGTCATGAGTCAGCTGTTGTGTGAAGGGATCGTCAACAAGTTGTTGGTCACCAATTCAGAGGTTGCGAATCAGTGCGTGCCACGGGGCGATTACAACCGGAATCGCAGAAGCTGACGAAAAAACCTCTCCTCCCTCGACTAAGGGAATTGACCAAGCTGCACGAGCAACTGTTCCATCGTGAGTTTTCCGTTCGTGGCTCTGATTCATGCCTCGTAGCTGAGCAAAAAAAGAACCCATTGCGATGACCCCCAGGTGAACCGCTCGTCGCCTCTGTCTGGCGCCGGCAAACCTTCTCCGCCGCCGTCGACTCTCTCGACCCAGAAATGTCCCTCTCCCTCTTCCGCGAACACATGCCCCACGTCTTTAGCCTGATCGGCAACAACCCGGGCGCGCCCAACTCGATCGCGCCCGAGTTGGAAGCCGTCCTCGACGCGAGTTATCTCTACAGCCGGATGCTCCACAAGAGTTATTCGCCCGGAGGGGCGCTCGAAGGCAGTGGGTTTTATAGGAGCTTTGTGTGTCAGGTGGGGAGTCCGTTGGACCCGACTCAGTTAGGTCAGTCGTCTTTTGGGGTGAGAAGGGATATTGTTTCCCCTTGAGCTGACCTTGCGCGGCGCCCGCCCTACTCAGAGCTCATCAAGAAGTGCTACCGGACGGAACGAGGTGAGTGACTTGTCTGCCCTTTTCAGCGGACTCTTCCTTTCCTCCGGGGGAGAGCAGGCGCTAAATCTCGCCGACCATTTACTTTGTCACGCGGCGCGCGCGCAGGCGAACCCGAACGAGTCGGCGCGTGCCTCTTCCCCGGCCTCGTAAAAGAGACCGCAGTCGACACGACTCCTCTCCCGCACATCTCGATCCGACACGGTCCGGGAGCGCACAACGCCCGCACGATCCAGAAGAAACGCGAGACGCGGACGCTCGTCGTCCGTCGGGCTCAAGTCATCTGCGAGCGAGTCCTCCCTCCCTCCTTTACTTACTCGCTTTTAGTATAGGCCGAGGCTGACCCGCTTATTGAGTCTTGGCAGGTGCGCGTTGGCGGCCGCGCATGGGATCGCGACAATGCCACGATCGGCCCCGGCAGCAGTGTCCGATCCCGCTTTCGCAGGTCAACCTCGATAGATATCCGACCACTTTTCCCGACCTCGTTTTCCCCTCGGATGTACCTACTACTACGGCTGTACCCTTACTCTTGTCATTACGCCGCATTCTCCTGTCGGCATCTCTTCCAACGCGCGCCGGACGCGCGGAATTCTGGGCGCAGTTTGTTCTTTTCTCGACCCTCTTCGCAACCAAGATACCCTCTTTCTTCCTCACATCTTATACCGTACCTTCCGAGCAGCTGTCTCGTTGAGTTGTTGCCCGATGTTCACCATATTTTACAGCTGCATGGGCGGACGCTCGGCGGATGCCGAACTTCGTCGGCATGTCCGCGGACCTGCTCTCACTCCCTTTCCTCCACTGCACTATACCCACATGGGCATGCGATGAGTGAGTATGAATATGAACAATACAGTGCTGACCCTATGAGCTCGCTCGAGGAGGGTCGAACAGTCCCACAGCAAGACTCGCAAGCGAAACGGATCCTGCTCGCTTCATCTGACTCGGGACATCGACGGAGATCGTCGTCGACAATCCGTTCCACTGCGCCGTCCTCGAGCCCGTCGCACGAGCTGGAAAAGGGCGAGTTGACGGACTTGCGGCGTAACTCGGCGACGTTGTCGACTTTGACACTTCCGAATGCGGTCGCGGCGACTGGTCCTCCGCCTTCCGCGAACGAGTCAGCCTTGATCACACCAGCATCGACAAGCCTTGTGCTTCCTCCGCCTCCCGAACCGGTCGAATCTGTCTACGAACCGCCAACTCCCCTTCCTGTTCGATCCAGCCGTCGTCCGCTTCCTGCACTGCCGGATGCGCCTCGCTTCGTCCCTCTACACGGCTTGCCGCCGCCGCCACCACCACCTTCAACTGTCTCGCGACTGAAAACGGGCGGGAGCGAAGAATTGACTACGGCCGAGGAGGAGAAACGAGCTTACGCCCGTGCGAGGGGAATGGACGATCTGTTCGAATCGCGGTCTGCGTCGACGAGCAATGATGAAACGGGGCCGCCCATACCCAGTTCGACAGCGACTGAGCTACCAGACTATCCGGCCGGTGGGAGCACCTCTCTCGTTCGCGGGCAAAGCATACTCAAGCGAGATCAGCACGACGCCACGATTGCGGAGAACGACGAGGCTCGAGCAAATGCGGACGAGGCGAGGCAGCGTATCAACGCAGAGTCGGAGCGGCTCGTTGAGCTGGACGCTGCCGACTCGAAAGCGGCGGCGAGGCGGCGAATGGAAGAAGCGGAGGAGCAAAATCGGCAACAAGGCCAGCAAACGTCACTGGACGAGCACGCACGGGCCCGAAAGCGACGGGACGAAAGTGTTACTCTCGACTTCGACATTGACGAGATCGATGGATTGGAGGATCCGCCACCGCCGCATGACGCCGTTCCGGCGTTGATGCCAGACGATCTCTTACCTTTGACGGATTCAAAGGCGACGTGGCCCGTCGAGAGCGAACCTGCCACCGTCTCGTCTCGGTCCGTTCCCATCGTGCCTGCGGCTTCTCTTTTACCGCCTCCGCCGGCCCCGCTCGCCATCGCATCCGCAGACCCTACCTCCTTCCCTCGACCGTCGCTCTACCAAGCTCAGAACGAACGGGCCCTCGCATCAGCGCCGGACTTTCTTCCGACTACCAGGCCACAAGTCCGCAGAAGCACAACGGTGGCGACCCTCCCCGTCACGCACCAGGAGTCGCTCTTTTATCCGGGGGCAGTCGCGCCCTTACCGGCAAGTTCGCACTACGTCTCGCCGCCGTCGACAAGCTCCGTGGATACTGGGCGAGGAAGGGTCTACCGCACGACCTCTGTCGATCCGGCTGCGGCGTTCTACACATCGGAGGTCGGTGGCGCTGTGAGTACGGTTCGCGTCCAGGAAAAAAGAATGGCAAGAGACAACGGCGGAGAGTTGACCTCCTAGTCCCTATGTGACAGCTTGACCCGGGCATAGATCTCTCTGGCTCACAGAAAGGCGGGAATCCGTTCCCCAACAGCGCGAACGCCGTCCCGTTGACTCGCCCAGATCCTATCGCCTTTCGTTCCTTTCGAAATGATCCCTGGACGACTCCTTCTTCGTCGGAAGGGTTTCGGTCGCTGCGTGCACGACCGTCAAACTCGACTCTAAGGTCCTCCGAGTCATGGCCATCGGGTCAAGCGAGCAGACCTCGGGAACAAACCTACTCGAGCATGATGATGACCTCGCCCCTTCCGAGCCAAACGAGCGTACCTGCCTTTTCGGCCGCCGCAACCCTTTCGGCTTCCACCCGTTCCGACTTCTTTCCGTCCTACGGGCACGGCGGCGCATTACAGGAGCCGACAGCGACCCCTGCTTTTTACGCGGCCGTCTCGCCTGGCGGACCGCTTCTACCTTTTTACGCCTCCTCGCCGTCGACGAGCGGTGGTGCGGTCTCCTACTATACGCCAGCCGCTGGAACAACCCTGCCTTTGCCTCCCGGTACTTTCGAGTCGGCAGCCGAACCCGCAGCACTTCCGCCAACTCTGCCATTCGATCATCAGCGGAGTTTGTCGGCTCCACAGCATGTACAGCAGGTCTTGGGGAGGCACGCAATCCCCGTTGCGTCTCGCGCCATGTCGACGTCGCCCTCAATCTATGATCCGATGACAGGATCACAGGTCGCCACTCGGAGAAGGGAGTCGTCGTTCGGGATCTGGTCTCGGTCTGCTTCGGCGGGTGCAGCGCAGACGCTCGAACCGAACACTTGGGCGGCTGACTCCACTTCGGAGTATGGCGGTGTTGCTGGGCAGGGCGGGGCGGCAGGCGGGGCAGGCAAGTGGCGCCGGCTGCAGACCATCCGAGGCCTATTTGGGAGGAAAGGACCGGGCAGTGTTTTCGGAGAGGCGGCGGAAGGGCGGGATCGACTTCGTGAGTCCGAGCTGTGGGAAGTTTGGAAAGGCGTCGTGTAGAAACGCGGGCGTCGGCGGACGACGTCGTCCTTATTCTTGAGAAGTTTTCACGTGCAAACACGTGCAGATGATAAGGCAAAGATGATCTTCCGCTATACTTTGAGATCGAAGCGATTCGCCCATGATATACCTGCGAGTAGGGGGGTGGAAAAGCTTATACACAGCTAGAGGACACCTGGACTTTCGACTAAGCTGTCCGCGGCCGAGGTGCGGCCGGCAACAGACGGCTTTCAACAAGTCGCACTTCCTCCCTCTTGGCGCACTGCTGTGCAAGCTTGTCGTACGCGCGCTACGGAGACACTACACACCACCTCTCTGGGGCCAGCTACCTTCGTGAATCGCACGCGTCTCCCTCATCATGGTGGGGCCGCTCTCGAAACTCGCACCGCACGGCGTGCAGCCTCGACACCCGCCAAGGACGTACAGAGGTGTGCACACCATAACCCTCTACTATACTTGTGAAGCCCATGACACTGATCCTCGGCAAACATAGGTCATCGCCGTGCATCCTGGGTGCTCGAAGATCCGGATGCGCTCATCGAGTTGCGGGCGCGTTCGCGCACTTTCGACGGTGCATTGAGACAGCTGTCGTGAGCGGGAAGAGCTGGAGATGGTTCGCTGACGCTCCTGCCTTCCGACCTGTAGGCGCTTACACTAGGACCGCACTCGGTCAGTCGGCTTCCCGCGATCAGTTGTGTCTGCGATGCTTGAAGCACCGGCTTACCAAGTACTGATGCCAATCCCTCACGCAGGCAATCTCTACTACTCCCTCATCGTGCTCAAGGTCTTTTCCTCCGAATTCGCTCGGAGTACGTCCTCCTGATCCGTATAGATTCTGACTACTCCTTCCCCTCGCGGACCGGCTGGGCTGACCTCCGCATGTCCCCTGCAGTCGGACTTATCTACGTGATCATGTCCTGCCTACTGCTCTTGATCGCCCAATTTCGGAGAAGGCGGAGTGACCACGACTTTTCGGGTGAGCTGGCTTGACGGAAAAGCTCTTCGCCTTTTTGCGTCCTTGAACACGCTTGAGCTAAGCCGTTCCTGCTGGATGCCTCACAGACAAATACCGCACCGAAGATCCTATCGCGCTCCCTGGAGTGAAAGCGAGCGAGCGACTCTGGGGCACGAGGCCGTTCCGCACGAGTGGCGATATCATCCTCCTCCTCGGCGTCGTCTGCGCCGCCCTCTATATCGCCATCTTTGTCATGATCATGCGACTCTGAGATGAGGTATGGCTCGTCTCGCGACGCAAGGCCAGGATACACTTCGGAACTTGGGCTTCAGTTCGCGCTCGAACCGCTTTTTCACCTTCGCGCGCTTTGGCCCCTTCTCCTCCGCCGGACTTTCCGGGTGTCCGTCGTCGTCACTATTCGCCTCTTGTCTTTCATTCTCTCTTTCCTTTCATCTTTCCGACTTCCTCGCTCTCGCGTCGTACGGGCCTTGCCTCGCCTTTCTCGGCAGAAGATCCCCAGCCAGTCTGCCTTCCTTCTCCTCCAGACCGACGACTCTCTCCGCTTTTGCCTCTCACCAATCCATCACTCCGCGCGAACTCATCCTCGACCAGGTGCCTGTGTGACCGCTGCATCGGGGCAAGATGAGTGGTGACCGAGCGAGGATGAGCGAAAGAGACGCTCTGCTCCGGCAGACGGAGACGATTCACGTCTCGAAGCAGGATGTCCAGGTGAGTCTGTTTGCGGCTGTGAATCAGTCCGTGTAAGACTGATTTGATACCGCTCGTGTTCCCAGGAGGGCTATGATATCGATCTACTCTACTCGCAGCCACGCGGACTCGGCTCAAACAGCCCGTCCGAGCCAGCGACGACGATCTTGCCCGTACCAACTCGGCCCGACCTGTCGCATATTCCCTCGTCCCCATCCGCATCGGTCGAGACGACCATGACCGAGCCGGTTTCGCCTTTGCCGACGTCTTCGTCGTCGCAATTCGTCGCCGCTCTTCCCTCCTCCACCCCATATGACGGTCAATCCTCGCCTCGCCGCGTCCATTTGAGTCGTCCAGCTTCGAATCACCCGAGGAATGCTGCGCAGTCGTATGCAGCGCGCGCCCGCGCAGCCGAGTTCGCGCACGAAACCAAGAATGAAGAGGACCGCCCGGCCGGGAAGTGGTGGGCCTTCTGGACGCGCAGCGGAGGCAGCGGCCCCGATGCTGGGTACAGCGAGATGAAGCCGGAGGGAGACGACCGCGTCGATGAGGATGGCGACGAGAAAGAGCGGCACGACTACTCCGGACCGGAACCCGTTGTGGGGTTGGCAAGGAACCGCGTGTGCTGCCGTGTCGAGCACCGCATGTGGCTGTGGATCCGTGCGCTCGTCCTCGCGTGTATCCTCACTGGCGTGGCAGTCGGAGTTGGCGTCGGTGTCGGTCTGAAAAATCGACACGGAGACGGCGAGCCGGAACCGGACGCTGCAATCCGTCCGCCTGTGTTCGGAGGACAGACCTCGGCGACGACACCGCTGTCCTCAGTTTTCGATGAGGCGGAATCTTCGGTCGCAGCTTACGAGTCGTCGGTCTCGGCGGTCGATTTTTCGGTCTCGGCTGTCGCGCCGACCTTCTCGGCTGTTGAGTCGACCTTCGCTCCGTCCGAGCCGGATCCGTTTTCAACTTCGACTGAAGATCCGTGGGCGCCAACGGACGTCGCGTCCCGAGAGATGCCGACTGGGGCAGCGTCCCCGGAGGGTCCGGACGAAGGCGAGTTCTCGGAGGCGTGGTGATGGTCAGGAACTGCGGCTGTCGATGGAGCTGAACCGCACCGTAGCTTGAAGGCATGTAAAGAGTCTCCAGTAGTCTCCTCGTGTCCGGGCAGGCCAGCTTGCATCTAGAGACTGTTGCTTCCTGATCATCGAGCACGAAGTCGTCGCGCTTTGCTTTGTTCGCTGACGGTGCACAAATCGCTGTGTGGCGAGTGTGTCCGAGACGGTACTGCAGTCTCTCTAGTCTACAAAGGACCAACTGACCTCAAACTGCAAATCATACTATTCAGTCGCCTGCGGAAGGCCGGCCAACTGTGAAACGGGGATAGAACGCACCATTCCTTCGTCCCGCGTTCCGAGCTTATCATAGGCGCCGGTGCTCAAGTCTTTATAGCTATCTCCCTCGCAGCTGCGACAAAGACAGACTCTGGGGTCAGTTTCCGGGGTTAGGAGGAAACATCGGAGAAAACGTGCGCAGGAGTTTCGAGCGCCGGAGATCGTGCGTACTCACCTGGGACATTCGTCAGCTACAGTGACCATGATTTGGCCGCCTTTGCCGCTTGTCCGGGTAATCTGGATCTTCCTGCCGCAATGTTTGCCCTTGGCGTACATCTTGGTTTGCAGGGCACAGATCAAAGCTTCGTCCAGGTTGACGTCGCCGCATGCTGTGGGTATGCCAGCCCGTCAGATCAGTGGCCGTCATCGTCGATATCTGCAACGTCCAAACAGCTCTTACCTCCTGGGTTTCCATTTTGCTGCGCGAAAAGGTGCTTCAACATGAGAAGAGATTGAACAACAGCAGCACAGCTTTGAACCTCGAAACTCACGAAGTAGAATGTGGATTTTCCGGTGTACGTTTGGGCATAACCCTTGCTGCCGGTCTGAGCAGCTTGCGTTGTCGTCTGTGACTGTTGGGAAGCCGAATAACCGGATTTTCGGCTGCTCGAGCTCACGCTCGCGGCGCCACCGGTCTGCGTCGACGGATTTGCAGCATTCTTGGATGCACCCTCGCCGACTTTTGTCGCGCCATTCGCCAATCCTGAATTTACGGGTGTGATCTTGTCCGCAGTAACACTTGCAGCGGAAGGTATCGACGTTGCAGGCACGGCGGGCATAGATGCTGGCGTGCTCGCCATCAAGCTCCCGGTATCGGAACCGGAACCGAAGAAGAGGTAGTACACCAGTACTCCGATCCCGAGTATGCCGACGGCGATACCTGTGTTGCGGATGCGGACGGTGAGCAAGTTCTGTCTGCGCTCCGCAGAAAATGACGGCGTACCACACCACACCTCCCAGTTTATCCCCGACGAGCGTCCGGAAGCCAGGGCGGGTCGACGCTTGCTTCTGTGGGCACTGAGGTCACTATCGGAGTCTGTTCCGGAAGACGAACCCGAAGAGTCGTCATCTCGATGATGAGCCTGATGCTCACAAGAAAGCGGAGCGGCAAACCGGTGAGCGCTGCTGTCACCGGCTCTGGTGCGCAGTACAGCTCACCTTTGCGAGCGAATACAGCCGTCTTCTACCTTTGGATCGTCGAGAGCGACCTCTGACAAGCCGCGACGCAGGTCCCACGACTGCGCTCATTCCCGGCGATCGTCGCAGATGTGCCTGAGCCACAGGCCTAGTGGAAGGTAGACTGCTGCCACACCGAGTGGGACGCACAGCGCCCACATGCGCTCCGGACTGAGCAGAAACCCGGGAAGTGCTGAAGGGCGGCAACTGAAGTGGATCTTCGGCTTGTCCGCGGATTCATCGGGCAGCGCACGGTCCTCCGATGGCGACGAGGCCTGGTCTGCCGTGGCCTCTACGCATGGTACACTATCAGCATATGCGCAAACAGCCCCAGGAGATGCAGCGCAAGCAGCGATGCACGCATCCTATCTGCAGTGAACTGGAACGGAGGTAACTGATTGGCTGTGAAGGAAGGGGTTACAATGCGAGTGGCTAGATAAGATAGGGTAATCGATGAACAACAGGAGAGAGAGAAGTACAGATTATGCCCGCTCCTTCCAGCGGCGGCCTTGCTGTACCATCTGCGTCGGCGGAACCTCGCCGAGCAAGTGGCGCTTGACGTACTCGTTCGCGAGGACTTGTTCAGGGTCGACACGCTCGCGGACGGCGAGAAAGTCGTCAAAGCGCGGGTACAGTTTGCGCAAGTCGGCGGGTGTCAGAGTGTGGGTTTTCGCCCAGTGCGGTTTGCCGGAGAAGAGGGAGAACAGGATCGATGAGAAACGGGCAAAGTGGTCGCGGTAGGGCACGGGAAGATTAAAAGGCCTGCACGGTATGACAAATTGCCATCAGCGAATCGTTCCGGCACGGGCGCAACCTCCGCTGCAAAAGACTGACCTGTACTGGATCGCTCCGAGGTAGCATCCCGGTCCCGAGCCGGTCGGACTAAGCCACGCCTCATCCTTAGCCGCGTATCGGATCTCGACGGGGAAGTGCGCGCGGAGGGGGTATCCAGGCTTGGCGAGCTCGTGGGTATGCCAACGGTGCAGCTCGTTGAGCGCAGCGCCAGTCGTTTCGTACGGAATGCAGGACTCGTAGGTATATTGCGGGCTGTAGGTTGAGGATTGTCAGCAATGGGAATGAACCCGGACGCCCGAGGACGAAGAGTCACGTACAAGCCACAGTCATAGTTGAAGATGTTGACGCCCCAGTCGACGCGGTAAGTCGGCTCCTCCTCCAGGATCGGCCACAAGAGGTTGGCCGCCTTTGCGCGCCGCCCAACCGAATCGGCCTTGTGCTTCTCCTCCTCCTCGACGAGCACGGAACCCGGCATGTCGATCTCCGAAGAAGGGGAATCGGGGCGGACAGGCGCTGAGGCCCCGGTCGGCGATTGGGTGGCCGGCGTGTAAGGCGGCGTGAGCACGTCGGCGGGCTGCTCGAGCTTGCCGTGTTCGGACGCGTCTGCGACCTTTTCGAGGGTTGCATCGATACTCGGGAGGCTGTTCGGGTTGACGGGACGGAAGGGGAGGTTGGAGATGGCGGTTTCGCCGACAGACGACAGCGAGTCCCCGTCCGAATCAGCGAGTTCGGCGCACTTGTCCTTTGTCGCATCTTGGTCCAGCTCCGATATCCGGGGCCAAGGTCCGCCGGTCGCGCTGCCGCTGAACCTTGCCCAAACGCCAGCGAAGAATTCCCGCCACCGCACGGGTCCAGGTTGTTCGCGGAACGTCCACATGAACCAAGCGTGGTACGGAAGGAATGACGGGAAGTAGCGTGCGGCGGAGAGCACGATGGCGTGGATGTGCTTGGCGAGCACGACATCCTGCAGGTACGAGACGACGGCGGACGGTCGGGGGGTCACAGCCTTTGCGTAGGGGTCCCAACTTGCGTCAGCCAGCAGGAATGGAATGGAGACTCGCTCAAGAAGCACACCTTTTTCGTCCTGTTCAGCCTGCTGACCTTGACCCGCGCAGCTTGTGGATACCACCAGCACCGGACGTGCTCGGAACTCTCTGCGATCTCCTGCCACCGCGCCGTGAACTCGTCGAAGCGCATCGTGAACAGCTCTTCCTCGAGCTTGAAAGTCCTCTCGGCGCGCATGCCGACGCCTACGACGATGCCGACCGCGCCGAGGCCGCAGAGCGCCGAGTGGAACAAGTCGGGATCCTGGTCGGCTTGCCGCGAGACGCGCACGACGGGCGCGTTCGGGAGTGGGAGAACAATGTCGAGGAAGGTGGCGTAGGTCGAGATGGACGAGTAGGTGACTCCGGAGCCGTGCGTCGAGGTCGACAAGGCACCCGCGAGGGTTTGGTCCGAGATGGAGCCGAGCGACGAGAGGGCCAAGTCACCGCGTTCGAGTATAATCGGGTGCAAGTTGCGCAACAGGATCCCACCCTCCGCGTGAAAAGTCATGGCGTCACCATCGACCTGGGTACAATAACGAGCAGATTGCGGAAAGAAAGATCGCCGCGGTCAGCCAGCAAGTTTGGTGAGAGATCGCGGGTAATTAGTGCGCCAGAGGGTAATCGGTCCCCGCGGGACGTACATCGATGACCTTGTCGAGTCCTTTGAGGTCGAGTATGTAGCCTCCGGTGCAGACGATGTCGCTCGGCGAGTGGCCAGCGCCCGCGGCGCGGATCGTCCTCTTATGCCTTCGGGCGAGTTCGACGGCGTAGCGTACCTGCTGGACCGAGGTCGGGCGGAACACGGCCGTGGCATCGGATCGGAAGGTGGTCGCCCAGTTGCGGAACGTGAGCGCCTTGCCGGACCTCGTCGTGACGGGATCGAGCAGCTGTTCGAGATCGCCGACCGAGAGGTGGTCCAGCGCTTCCGAGGCGGGTGGCGCGTTGACGATCGCCATAGCTGCTCGCGTACTGACAAAACCCCGCTATAGTCCGAGTCCGAATCCGATCGCGGTAGTGCCTCGAGGGGCGAGGAGGGAAAAAAGTCGCCGAATGACAGAAATCTCACGTGCAGATCGCCGCCGCTGCTGCGCCTGATCACGATCTGTCGACGCCTGATGACGTGGCACAAAAGGTTAGTTAGGGTCAGCGGTGAACTTGAGACCTTTTGTAATGAGGGAATAGCTGCGCGCAAATCAACATTGCGCGGGTTGACATTCCCGAAAGAGGCCCCTCCCCGCTCGAGCAGTTCGACTTGCAGCTGCACACGCGTGCTGAGCTTGAGGACCACCGACGAGGACTCCAGAGAGCAGTTCTCTTCTCGAGAGGCAGCTCACTCCGACTCTGCGATGGCGTCAAACAACGCCAGACCGTCGATCAACCAACCAAACAACAACCTGCGGCCGAGGCGTGGACTGCAGCCAGCGTCAGCTGCACCGCGCCGTACCGCCACCATGTCGACTACGGGCCAGACTCCAGGTGGACTGTTCGCCCACGCGGGGCAACGCGCTCAGACGTCGCCGAGGAGGACTCCCCGTGCCTCGCTCTCCGTCTCATCTGCCGCCGCCGCTCCCGGCACGCGCCGTACTATGGCTGCGCCGCTCACGCCCGCACTCTCAAACGCACAACTCAAGGCTCACCAACTAGTTCGAACTCCGGCGAGCCGGCGTCAGGAACGGATCGCCACAAGCATCGCCGGAAGAGGAGGAGCAGGAGGAGGCGCCGCCGTGGCAGGGACCGCCTCCAAGTCTAGGTGGCGGGCCAGTCTCGCCGGGGTCACCGGTCCGGAAGCGGCTGCGAAGCTCGCGGAGCGGCAAGAAGTCGTCCGCGTCACGGCGAGCGACGCCCTCGAGGAACTGCTCGAAGTCGGACTCGACGCCGCCGGCGATGAGAACGGCTCCTATACGATTAGCGACAAGACGCAGAGTCTCGTGACGGTGTTCCAAGGTGCGAGCTGTCAATGTCCCGGACCTCGCGAATCCTTCCTGACCTCCGTGGTCGGCTTGCAGGCTCAAAGAGCAAATACTTGTCCGACGCGCCTTTCCTCGAGACGGGCGCCATCGCGCACGTTCTCCCGCAAGAAGCCAACGACCCCAACTCGCGACTGAACGCCCTCGTCCGCATCTGCAACCTGACGACGTTTGTGCATCTCGTCTTGTCGGCAGCTCCCGATCCCGCAACCGGCGTCTCGACGCGCGACGGTCTCAACAAGCTCCGGCAAGCGGCAGACGCGATGCTCCGTCACGTCAAACCTCCTCAGGACCCGATCAACGATGCCACCCTCAAGCTCCTGGTCGACCTCAAGTGCCAAGTACGTCGAACGTACTGGCGCCGGACGTCCGTTCCTTTCGTGCGCTGACTTCCGAGATGTTCTCCCCCAGATGTACATCGCTGCCGCCTCGCTCGCTCGTGGCCAAGTGGACGCGACCCCGTACTTCTCTGCGCCGCTCTCTTCCCACCTGCCTCACGCTGCCTCGATCGCCATGACAGATCGCAGCGCCACCGCCAAGTTCGCGAGCATGCAGAGCCACGCGCTGAACACGATCACCGAGACGGGAGGCGACTGGGTCGTACTCCGGACCAAGTGGACCTGGTCTGCTACGGTGACAGACACTCGCAACTGGGTCGAGGGCGTCGTGCTCAGCAATGGGCTCGGCCTCGGCGCTCCGTTGGCAAACTATCTCGAGCAGGATGCCGTCCGCGAAGATTCGCCCGTCTTTGAAGACCGCGAGTCGTCAGCTGGAGGTGATCCGTTCGGCACGCCAACAACCGCTTTTGCGAACGCGCCGAGCCAGGAACCGGCTGCGATCGCGGCGGTGGCAGACGCGCCCGAGGGGTCCACGACCGAAGAGGATGCGGAGAGCGACCTCCTTGTCGTCGAGGAGGTCCAACAAGTTGAGATCGTGCAGGTGGCGGAGGAAATCGAACAGGAGGAGGACGACGACGCGGGCGACGTCAGCGATTCGCGGAGATCAGCGAATATAAGTCTGCGGGACTCGGCTGGAGGGGAGGATGACGAGCTGGCCGGTGCCGAACAGAGGCAGGCCTGGGAGGCACCTAACGACTTTTCGGTGCAGCACTCCCCTTCCGTAAACGGGGAGGCGGGCTCGTCTCCGGCCCACGGCAACGAGTTGTCTGTCTCGGACGACCCTTCCCTCGACGACGCTGCTGAAGCGTGAGTCTCCCTTTACACGCTCCTGCTGAAGGTTGGTCTGACTGAACAAACGAATGCATTCGCAGCGCGCAAGTCGAGTCGTTCCTCCAGCTCTTTACGGAGCTGCGCCCGGAAGAAAGCCTCGGCGGCGTCGCGACAGGACTGGGCGAGGCCGCTCGTGATTCCACGTACGTTTTTTTTTTCCTGCCTCAGCGTGGACAACGGGCTGAAGGGATCGTCTTATGCAGTTTGCCCGGTACTGCTGCGGACCACGTGCAGCAGGCGGATTCCGTCGAAAGCGACTTGGAGGATGAGTGAGTCTGCTGCCTGACTGACCCGGCGTGCACGCCACGGCTACTCACCTACTCTTGCGCTTTTCAGGAGTCCGGGTACGCTCGAAGGCGAGCTTTTTGAGATGTTGGGCGAACACGGAGACGATGAAACCGTGACGGCAAATTCAACTCGCGACGGTTTGGCTGCGGGCGCTGCTACGACAACCGCTACCGCTCAAGGCACTTTGCGCTTCAATGCTGAGAATCAGCTCTATAGGGATGCTGCTCCTAAATCGTGCGTCATTCGGCGTCAATGCCCCAAATGCGTGCACTAACGCAGTCTCTCTCTCACAGCAAAAGCGCTTTCTTCGACAATCGACTACCAGGCGAGAAAATCCAATTCGACTCGCAGTCGATCGGAGCGGAGGATGAGCAGCCCGTGGCCGGTCCAAGTGGCACGAGCCTCAAACGACGAAGGCGAAGCGCGGGCTCAGAGCAGCGTTCGCCTGAGCAGTTTCGAGGGCGCGAGGAGCGCCTTGCGTCTCCCTTGCCGTCGCGGCGCGTTCTCGAGGACGAAGACGAAGACGACGATGCGCCTCGACCGGCTCCAGCTGCTGTACCCCAGCACGATTCGCAGGCCTTCGATGCCCACCATTACGCGGACGAGTTTGGCGGCGGGTTCGACGAGGCCCTCGAATCCGACCGAAGCGAGATTGCAGTTGCACAACATGCGAGTCGTACGCACGACGGCCGCGCGTCCAAGGCTCGGCAGCGGGATGCGCCGGGCGCAAAACGTCATGAGAAGAACGCGGCCAAGCGACCGTCAGCGCAGGTCAAACGAGCTGCGGCTCTTGCGGGGAGTTTCGCTGCTGGAGCATCTGCTTCGTCCCGCAAAACGACCGCCAATCCGCTCTCCGACTCGTCATCATCAGATTTCGACTCCGTCAGTTCTTCCGACAGCGACACGAGCGTCATCGGCCGGCGTCAAATCTGTCGTCCTTCTTCCCACAAGCACCAGGCAGCATCGAATCGGAAACGTCAACGAGTGGATCGATCGATCTTGAGCAGCGACGACGAACCTGGCGACCGCGAGAGAAGCCAGCCAAAGCGGCAGCGGCGGATCGATCCTCCGAGAGCGTCCGGTTCCGGCAATCTTTATTTCCAGGATCGGAATCAGTCAAGCGGCCGTCTCAAATGGACGGACGAAGAAACGCGCCTGCTGCACAAGTACCTCAGAACTTTTGGCTGCGACTGGAAGAGGATGATGCAGCTCTCAGGTCCGAACGGCACGAAGAACCAAGTCTTCCGACACCGCACCAACGTGGGCCTAAAGGACAAGGCGGTCAACGAGAGGCTTGCGCTGGAGCGAGAGGGTCTGGAAGTGCCCGACTACTTCGTCGGCGGTGAGTCCCTCCTCTTTCCTTACCGCGAACAGGTATCGTGTACTGACAGCTCAGCCGATACTTCCATTACCCACAGTAACTGTCCCCGCCAGCAAGCTGTCCAGAGTCAAGCCGCAGCTTCGTGCGATCGAGACTGACGACGAATCGGAGTAGATCACAAACGTCGCCCTTCATACTTGGAAATTCTTGCATTGCGTTTTGTCATTCGGAACTATGCCAACGATTTGCTCTTGTAGAGCAAGATGTACGCGCAATGGTCCTCTCCTGGAAACAGACACGTTATACCGGTCAGCAACGAGAGATCCTGCAGCAGGGACAGGCCGAGTTTTTTTTTTATTCGACTCACCGCCGCCTTCGAGCGCGAGGATCTTGTCCCGAGATACGAGCGACACCTTGTCGTCGTCAAACTTGTACCATTCAGTCTGGTCCGGGTCTACGTCGGCGGCGTCGGACCCCGAGGGGGAAGCGGCACACCAGCCAACGTAGTGGCCTGAGAAGGAGGGTCAGAGTCAGCCGTCCGTGCTATCAGAGCGAGTCCAAAAGGAAGTACGCACCGCCATCGGCGCTGGCGCCCTTGTGAGAAACGATACCCGCGAGCTCGTACAGACCACTGACGTTGGAGCCCTTGTCTGCTTCTAGGTCGGGATGAACGAGCGACAGCAAAGTCGCCAGTTCTTCCTCGCGCTTCGTCTCCTCATCGGGCAACTCGCCCGCCGCGACATCGCCGGACGGGCCGTCGGTGAGCATCTGCTCGGGCGGGTCGTCGTTCGGATCCTGCGCCGGCGCAGGCTGGCCTGCAGCTTCCGCCTTCTTCGCCAGCTCCTGCTGCTCAACTCGTTTCTTCGTCTTGCGACGAGTCTTGGCCCGCTCGCGACGGTCTCGGTCGATGTCCTTCAGCTTCTCGTTGACAGGAAGCAGTTTCTGCTTCAAGCTGTCGGTGACCAGTTGGGTTGCGTCCAGCTCGAAGGGGAACTTGACGCGACGCATGATCTTGGTCTTCTTATTGATGTCGCGTCGCCAGTAGAAGCGGACCATGTTGACCGTGAGGTAGGACGGCAGCCGAGAAACCCGGGTCGTTTCGTGGTACACAGCTTGGCGGCCGAGAGACGGGCTGTTCTTTTCGATATCTTGCTCAAGAGACTGCAGTCAGATGTCGCGACATGTCAGCATACGTGCTTTGACGCGAGGCCCCCGCCAGAGCTTGCACGCACCTCTGCAATCCCTTGCATCATGTAGTTGGTCGACATGGAAATGTTGCACTTGAGTTCGAGGAATTTCTCCTTGGACACAGTCGGCTCCTCGTCCGGCGCCTCTGCGCTCTTCAGGCTGTTCAGAAAAGCACCAGTTTAGCCGAACTGTGTGCATGGGAAGGTAGTGTGAAGGCGGACCACACTCACGTCTTTTCGAATTCTCCCGTGAGTGACTTTTCCACAAAGTTGCCACCTTCCGCCGTCAAGGCGCTCGACTTGGCCGCCTGCAAGATCGCTCCCCAGGCTTCCTGTGCATCCTGTTGAGCGTATTGGCCGGTCTGGCGCGACCGTTCGGCGAACTGCGGCGCGTATTGGCGGAGCATCTGTACAGGCGATGTTAGTGCGCGAGGTGTGAGGATTGGATTCGCTCGAGACGCACATTAAGGAAAGAGAGTGGCGGGAAAGCCTCCGTCGTGCGCTCCATAGACTGGTAGAGGTCGCGCAATTGCCGAGTAAGCTGCGCATCGGGCACGCTTGCCGGAGCTTGCAAGCTTCAGACGCAGCATCAGCCTGCGAGCCCATCATACGAGGAACAAGTCATCGCTTACCTGTTGAGTGCAGACTGGAGCTCAGGAATTGCTCGCAAGACCTGCACCGTCGAGTTCATGTAGCACGTGTTCCCTGTGATTGACCGCAGTTCTGGAGTCAGTGACAGCCGCGCAGTGGTGGGGACAGGCTTTGAAGTACACGTACCGAGATTCTGAAGGCCGACAGGGTACTTTGCCTGAGAAGACGAAGGAGGAGGCTTCAGGTCAGCAACGCAGACCTTTCCGACGCAGGAGACTGGCTTACAGATTGTGCAAGCTCGACCTCGGACATGTCCTCCATAAAGACGATCGGTTGTGCCGGTGCTTGCGGAATCGGGCCAGCAGGACCGATGACCTGCAGACAGTTCACGGGAAGAAAGAAGTGGTCAGTGAACACGCCCGTCCGGAACGTCCTCGCGCGGAGACTTGCCATGACAGTCTGCCCCGGCTTGAAGCCGAGCTTGTTCAAGTCGGCGTCGTCCTTGAGCATGCCGCCCTTGACGGGTACCTTGACCTTGTCGGCGGGGACACCGGTCAGGCGGTAGATCTGGTCCTTGAAGACGGTGGCAGGCGCCGACGGGTCAAAGTCGGGCAGCGTGTAGCTCTTGCCCGCATGTTTCAGAGTGAGCTCAAAGGTGCCCATTGCTCTTGACTCGGCACGCGTGAGCAAGTCTGCGTCGAAGTGTGCGGTTCACTCGACTAACGTCGTCAGCGTTCCGCTGACGGTCAGATAGCGAGTGGCGAAAATCCAGAACAGACCCGTATATCGCAGGTACTCATTTTTACAGGACTCAACAGTGTGTTGTACGAGCAGGGTATTGATCTGCACGCTAGATCCGGAGGTTTTGCTATAGAGAGATTTCCTCGGAACTAAGCGGCGATGCCCGCACCCGGCATCTTCTCGTCGTCTTGCGCTTCTCCAAAGTGCTCGAGCCTCAATCGGACCAGCAAACCGTTCAGTCGCTGTCCGGACACACGCAGAGCCACTTGCGCTATCGTACCGCGCCCTCCCAACCCGTGCGTTCTCCCTGCCTCCTCCGTCTT
The DNA here is from genome assembly GCA_021654155.1 of Rhodotorula sp. CC01. Classification (NCBI taxonomy): domain Eukaryota; kingdom Fungi; phylum Basidiomycota; class Microbotryomycetes; order Sporidiobolales; family Sporidiobolaceae; genus Rhodotorula; species Rhodotorula sp. CC01. The sequence goes on from JAKEZK010000051.1 coordinate 124,790, forward strand.
GGTTTGCAGACACGCACCGCCCGCAACTTTTTTGTCGGTCTTTCAGCCAGTCTCTGATTCGCGGCAGAGCGCAAGATCTGCCGGGATTTCGTGGTCGCATGGGTTTCCTTGCTGAGCTCTCTGCTGACGCCTGATCGAACCCCCGTCCTGTCTCGTTACTCGCCTGCATCCATTCCCTACCCGACTTCTCGACGATGACAAATCCTTCATGGCTGGTTTCGCCTTCCTGCCCACCAGACCAATCCATCTACCATGGAGGCCCAAAGCATCTTGAGCGACACGAGCTACCAGACGGCGTACGATGAGTACGGCGACAACTTGCGCATCGCGGCGGTGAGTCAATCCTTCATCAAGATCTCCAGGACCGTGACTCTGGCAATGCAGACCGCTGATCGCGAATCTATCGTCCAACACTCTGGCCATAGATTGAGCCTTTGATGCAGCCGGCTCTGCTCCGGTCCGAAGTTCCCCTCTCCGACTCGTCGATGCGGACCATCGCAAAGTCGCGCGCGCAGGTCGCCGAGGTTCTCCGAGGCGAGAGCGACAAGATCGTCGTCATTGTCGGACCCTGCTCCATCCACGACGTCGATGAGGCCAAGGAGTACGCCGCGCTCCTCAAGGCCGAGATGAAGTCGCTCCCGAACCTCGTCGTCCTCATGCGTGCCTACTTCGAAAAGGTCAGCAACGCCACCGCGGGCCTGTCCACGCTCTGACTTCGGTCAACTGATAGCTTGTGATAAACAGCCTCGCACTACTGTCGGATGGAAGGGACTCATCAACGACCCCGAGATCAACGGCACCTTCCAGATCAACAAGGGGTTGCGGATAGCGCGCACGCTTCTTGCCGAGTTGACCGCGAGCGGCGTACCTGTCGCGTGCGAGTTGCTCGACACCATCTCCCCGCAGGCACGCGTATTGTTCTACTCTCTGCCGTCCGATGTCAAGTGAGGTGACGCTGACGCACTTCTTGACTGCAGTTCCTCGCCGACGTTGTCTCGTGGGGTGCCATCGGCGCTCGTACTACCGGTGCGCCGCCAGACCGTCTCTCTGGGGCTCCGAGCACGGTGCTGATGTTGCATAACCACACAGAGTCGCAGCTGCACCGCGAGCTGGCTTCCGGCGCTTCGTTCCCGATCGGTTCGTCCTCGGGTTCAGGCTTTCGGTGCCTTTGCAGTTCGTGGGGATTGACCTCTGTGACATTTTCGCAGGCTTCAAGAACGGTACCGACGGCTCTCTCAGCGTCGCTGTCGATGCCATGCTGTCGGCCGCCCACCCGCACGCTTTCCTCGGTGTGACAGAGTCGGGCTTGGCAGCCATTGTCCGCACTGCTGGTATGTCATACTCGCGTGCACTCGGTTTCGGAGGTACTGGCGGAGAGCTGAACATGCGGATACCAAAATTCAGGTAACCGGGACGTGCACGTCATCCTCCGCGGCGGCTCAAGGGGTACCAACTACGATTCGGCAAGCGTCAAGAGCGCTGTCGAGCAGGTCAAGAAGATCTCGAAGCCTGACCTGCCCTTCCTTCCTGCCGTCATGGTCGATGCTTCCGTGAGCCGTCTCCTCCGCGCTTCTGGAGGCCTTGCCTGACTGGTCGAATCCACCTTGAACAGCACGCAAACTCGCAAAAGGATCACCGGAACCAGCCCAAGGTATGCACCATGGTCGCTGCTCGCGGCCGCGGACACCGCTGACCTGGCGTCCCCTGGCTACGAACAGGTCCTCGCGGACGTTTGCCAGCAGCTTCGCGCCGGCGAGCAGGGCATCATGGGCGTCATGGTCGAGTCCAACCTGGCTGAAGGCGCTCAGAAGGCGCCCAATGGCCGCGAGGGCCTCAAGCGCGGCGTCAGCATCACTGATGCGTGCGTGAGCTGGGAGACGACGAAGCAGTTGCTGCACGACCTTAACGACGTGAGTCCATCCCCACCGTTCTTTGCGCTCTCTTCGCGAGCTGACTACGCTCTTGTTCCCCTTCAGGCCGTTGCCGCGAGGCGGGAAGCGTAAATTGCAGTGAAGGAGATCGGCATGGGCAACCGTGGTGCCGCAGAGTTTTGGAGTAGACGAACGAAC
>JAKEZK010000052.1:0-116418 GCA_021654155.1 Rhodotorula sp. CC01
TGGCGAACAAAGTCGAGAAATTCGAAACGGGAAACTAAAAGTCCGCGAGTTTCCACAGCTTCGTACCTCGACGTGTAATTCGACTATGATTTCTATGGGCTGCCCAAGTTGTCACCGTCACCGCGCATCACCTCTTTCGTCCCCGCGCGGCGCGGCGCTTCCCAGGGTCAGCTTGTCCCATAGGTGGGCAATCTACCAGAGCTAAGCTGGGTCGCCCGCATGTGCAGGGTTGCGTGCACACAAGGTATGGAGAAGTCCTCGAAGAGGAGGGAGAGACGGAGAGAGAAGGGGGAAAAAAACAGGAAACGCAGAGATTAGGGGGCAGAGAAGGCGCAAGTAGTGGCAGGGAAAATAGTGAGTGTAACAGAAAGAAGAATAACGGAGGCAGGTGAGATTTTGGAAGAGAGCGTGGCCCGTCGGAGAGGGGAGATGCATCGGCGAAGGAGCGTGGTGTTGCAGAACAAAAGCCTGCCGCGTTCCTGGACTTGTGAGGGGAGCGGTGACTCGCCTAGGCAGCTGTTGATGCCGTGCCCGATGGCGAACCCGGTAACGTCGACACCGAATCGGGGAACGGGCACGCCGGAAGCCCAAAGAGTCGCTGCTTCTCGCCGGAGATGGCGATGTTGGCTGCCCCGACCCCGTCGTGGTGCATCATCTTGTTCTCTGCAGCACAGAAAGCGAGGCGGCCGACCGTCGATCCGTCTGTTCGTTTCGGAGCGATCACACTGATCTCCGTCCAATAAGCGGTCAGCGTCATCCATAGCGGGTCTGAGAATCAGCGATGGAATTTGTCACTCACGGGTTTCGCTGGCCTTCTTCATTGGTGCAGTGCGCACTCGGGCAGACGCTGCTTGTGTAGGCCTCGTTCGTCCGCACAAACAAGCACCGTACTCGTTGCCGCCTTAATTCGACCTCGAGTTGTCGCGTGATCGCGGCACCACTTCGTGGACCGTGCCCTCCGTCCGACCGGACCATGGAACCCTTGCCGACGTAGATGAGGGCCGCCTGAGCCTGCTCCACCGTTCCGACTCCCTCCTTGGAAGCGGATCCCCCGAGGATATGCCTCGCTAGCTCGGCGGCCGCTCCCTGCTGCTCGGCCGTAGAGCGGAGACGCGAGCGCTCTTGCTGATGTCGGCTAGAGGCAGAAGAGCTTGAGAGGGTGGCGATGGCGATTCTTGATCGAGGCTCGGTCGATCCGGTCAACGGTGCGTTTGAAGGCAACAGGACGCGCTGCCGTTTGGCGAGCAGACTTGACGCCTCGCGCGAGCTGAGTTTCTGCAACTCGAGCAGGGATCGTCGACTATACAATGCAACCCCTTCAGCAATGGCGCCGTCCTTGGCGTAAGGCGTACTTGTAAAGAGGGTAACCATCTCGACCTCCCCGATGTCGATGCCGGCCGTGCTTCGGTCCTCGTTCGTGGTAGCGAATTCACGCACGCGCGTGATTCCGTTCGTCTTGTCCGAGTCGGGCCAGGTGATGGGTAAACCCTTTGACGTTCGAGGCGGCTTGATGTACCTCCTCACCGGCGGTCGGATTCGGCGGATCGCGCAGAAGCTGGGCGTTGCCGGGTTTTGCGACAGCTTGGCAATTGGGAGGTTGGGAGGTCGGGTCCCGTTTTGGTAGGGAATGATCGTGACAATGCGTCGCTCCTGCAGCACCGATCCTTCGGCAGAGAACTCTGTTGCAAGGTTGTTCTTGAACCGTTCGGCATACCCTTGAGGGTCGAGATTCGACCATCGTGGGAAGACGCGTTCCTCCGTGCGCGAGAGAGCACGATCGAAGAGCCAGCCAGCCGAGATGGTATCTGCCCAGACATTCAAGAGTCAGTAGAGCTTAAAGCATGCAATTGTCCCAATAGCAACACCACTAACCAAGATCGAATCCGCGAGTTTCAAGGTATTGGGCTCGATTGTGTCGAAGGACCGTCATGCGGCAGCCGAACAAGCTGATTGAGGCTGGCGAAACGCTCATTGCGCCAGTTGGAAGGAACCCCCGAGGGAGGCGCTCGGTGCGGCAGAGTACATTGAGGAACTCCGAGGTCGCACCGCACCTGCTGAGCGACACGAGCACTTTTTTGCCGAGGCCGAAGATCTCTTTGATCTTGAGGACCGTCGCTGCCACGGCTTTGGACTCGTCTCGTCGGACAACAAGCTCGACCGGCTCGGGTACGACGATCTGGCCGTAGCTCTCGCCGTCGAATTTGACCTTTACGACCTTGACTGAGCAGATTGCAGACTTGAGTTCGGCTCGTCTCGATGATCGACTTGCGCAGTTTCTGGTCTCGAAAAGGTCGAGAAGCGGTTCGGCGACGGCGAGGCGACTTTTCTCAGCTCCCGGCACGAGCGCAGGTGCGAGGTCACGAATGGCGCTTCTGGCGAGCCGTTCTGCCTCGGTACACAGATCGTCGTAGTGGTCGAGGGTGGCGGCAAGTTCTTCGGCGTCGAAAGGAAACGCCTCGAGATGCAGGTTCTATGCCACCATGCCTCATTGTCAGCATGAGGTTGCAGGAGTTCATCCAAAGATGGAGTGTTCGTCAGCTCACCGGCAGCAATCGTGCGCCCAGCATGCGGCGGATCAGGAGGTGCGCCCCGACCATGTACTCCTTCAGTCCTTCCTCGGCGATGAAATCCTTGATCTTGGCACCGTCGCACTTCGGCTTGACATTCTGCCCATTCTTCGTCTCATAGATGAGTGAGAGCAACCCGTCTCGGAACTCGAGAATTCGCTCGATGGTGCGTTGAAGAGAAGTGACGAGCTGAGGAGTTGTCGGCGAGAGCCGCGCAATCGCTGTGAGAACCGAATCACTGAGCGGCGGTTGGCGTTGTCGGTCTTGGGCTTGGAGGTTCGCTGGAAACGATGTTGTCGGCTGAGGGATGGCTCGCCCGCGATTCGCGCTGAGCAGTCGGAACGGCCGTTTGCGTAGGAGACGGCTCATCGTCTTGCCAAGCAGATCGTGGGTCTCCGGGACTGACGACGCCAGCCATTGAGCCAGGGAAGGATCGAGGGGACTGGTCGTTCGGGCGAGCCCGAAGTTGGCGAGCACGTCGTGGCTGCGGACAAGATCGCTACCGAAGCTCTTGCCGAGTTCGCCGAGGTTGTCGATGAACTTTTTTGACTCGGAGTGGATCGCCGTGTCGTACGGGCGGAGGACAGTAATGAAGAACTGCCGCCTGAAGTTGGGTGGACGAGGGTGTCCCGCTGTTGTTGCCACTCGGCGGAAGGTTGCGAATCTTGCCTGCATCATCATCTGGGAGTCAGAACTGTTGGTTTTGTGTTGCTGCGTGCGGTTGACAGAACGCACCTTCTCCTGTGCATCCTCTCTTCCACTTCGTGCCTGGGCAAGCATCGCTCCAATGTGCGCCAACCCATCTCTCCCCTTCGTTTCCAGTGTCGCCGATCGGATTGCCCCTTCTTGCGCCAGGCCGCCAGCCTGCTGATCGGATACCGATGTCGCCCATGCAGAATAGGCCGAGCGAAGCCATGGAAGGCTCTGCTTCACGCAGAAGTCGACGAGGCGCAAGGTGTACTGGACAGGGCAGAGGCGAACCAACCTGGGTGGATCGGGCACCTGCGTTCGCGGCGGCGACGACGACGAGCGAGGCAGCGATGACAAGCGAGGCGGCAACGATGACGAGCGAGGCGGGGGTGACGACGCTTGAGGCGGCGACGACGATGAACGAGGCGGCGAAGACGAAGGAGGCGGCGACGACGAACAAGGCGGCGACGACGAGCGAGGCTGCGACAACAAGGGCAGGCTCCTCTTGCCATACACGTACCCTCGCCGGCGGCCTTCGAGCTCGTTGTTGCCGGTGGCCATCTCACGCTCTGGTCCTTCGACGCCGCTGGATGGGGAGTCCATGTCGACGTCCTCGTTGTCGACCCCCTCATCGAGTTCTTCCGCTTGAGCAAGCGCCTGCTCCAACAGCTCGTCGCGTCGAATCGTCTGCTGCGTGCGACGACGCGCCTGCCAAGGTTGCACGCCACGTCGTTTCCGACGCTGAGCAGAACCCGAGAGGTGGCGTTTCCGCCGACGCCGACCTTTGAGCGGCTCTTCCTGCTCGATGAAGCATTCCGGGACTAGGGATCTCTCCCAGGTTCCGTGTATGAGACGATGCGTCGAAGCTGGCGCATAGTCAAAGGTCGGCTTGCGAGCGCGGGTGCCGAAGGAGCCGGGCTCCTTTTTCTGAGCAGCAGCGCGCTTCGTGCTCTTGGAGCTTTGACCATCGTCTTCTTCTTCTTCGTCTTCTCCAGTCTCCGCTTCGTCTTGGTCTTCTTCCTCCTCCTGCTCCTCGTCGTCGTCGTCGTCTCCTGCTTTCTTCCTCCGACGAGTCTTTGACGTGCGGGGCTTGTCCGGCGGAGCGTCTTGATGACCTTGTAGGACGGACTCTGACTTGAGGAGGGGTCGTAGTCTGAGCCTTGGCGAGCGGGCTGGACAGATCTGTCCTGCGCGAGTCGGGTCTTTTGGCATTCGAGGGCTCAGCTTGGCAGGGGCCAAGGGGTGCCGGTCCACTTTTGCCGGGTGCGCGTCGGGTCGTTGTGCCGTTGGCCATGCGAGTCCTGGACGCTGGAGTGGTGCATCGGGTTCGACATCGAGCTCGGCGTAGAAGGTGGCGATGTCAAAGACCGGAACTCGTTCTCCTGCCCATGTGCGCAAGGCGAGGTTGAACTTTTGAGCGGTCTCTGCTGCCGCGTCGACGGGTGTACCGGAGCCAAAGTAGCGAGCAATCGCTGCTTGAAGGGCCGGCAAGTCGCCCCAGTCGACGTCCAAGAGAGATTTTGCACGCCCACTGTCGATCGTCTTCTGACCCGCGCCGTAGAGACCTCGGTCGGAGTAGTCCTGCCCCAGGAGAAGCGATCTCTTCATACGTCGCTCCCTCGAAGCCGTGTATAGGCGGTCGAGGCCGGGGGCGAAGAACAGGATCGTGTCTGAGTATGGGCCCGATTTCTTCCGCCAGGTCTCGTCGGCAGGAGACCCGCGTCGGCGGTACGCGACGCCGTTGTTCCAGCCGACGAGGATCGACCACTTCCTCTCCCGCGCAGTATTTATCGCTGGCTCGTCCGTGTCTCGTCCGATGACGACAATGCTGGAAGGGTCGGAACGGCAGACAAGTCGCTCTGCCTGGAAGACATCGAGCTCGCCCGATCTTGGCAGCTCAACGTCGGCGTCTGGGTCCGGCAAGTCGTGACGTGCCGTGAGGACACGATTGAGGGCTCGGTCTCCTTCATCGTCGGCGATCAAGATGTAGTCGTTCGCTTCGAACTGCAAAGAAGATTCAGTCTCCTTCTGAGTGGCAAGACCTTGTCTCTAGGCAAGTCACCAACTCACATCGGCCTCGGACCTCTCGCCTAATCCCGACATCATTTCGTCCGGGAACCGCCCGCACTTCATCCTGCCATACTTTTCCCTTTCCTTGTTCCGCCGTTTCCACCGCTTGCGGATGGTCGTCCTCTTGGCTTCGGGTCGCAGCGGGCCGTCATGTATTTCGAGAATGCAGGTGTCGCCGCCTAACGTGTCGCGGATGATCTTGGCGTCCTCCCGTCGTTTTCGCTCGACCGCGGTGCGAGCTTCGGTCCGCGCGGTTTCGGCGTCTGACTTGTTGCGGGCGCCGAGGATGCTGCAGAACTGCGTGGAGTAGTATAGGGAACCGTAGTCGAGGATAACCAGAAAGGGGTCCGCTGTGGTACCGTTCAGAATGGTCAGTCAGGACCTGGCGAATCGACTGTGGAGTAATGCAGTGCTGCTGTCAAGCAAGTGCACTTACAGCTATCGCGCTCGTCCAAGATCTCCTTCAAGGCGTTCTCAAGGCCATGGTGTGTCGAGGTCGCCCAGCCGAGGCCATCGAGCTGGAAGTGCTTGGGTAGCCAGCCGGTGACGCCCATTCGCCAGCAGTAGCGGGTGAGCTGCAGGGCGGCAAACACTGTCAGCTGGGTCCAGTGATTACAGACGACCTGCGATGTTCCGTCTGCACCTGTCCGTGCCTGTGCCTGCTCATCCAAGGCCACATTCAGCCTGCGGTGTTCCTCGGTCCCTGCCCCCTGAGTCGACACTGCATGCGCAGGCCCAGGCTGCACACGGTGAAGGCTGATAGGGCAAAACTCACTGGCTAGAGTCGATGTTGCAGGTCAAAGTCCCTGCAGGTGCAGGTCTGATCAGCGAGAGAGAGGCAACGGCGGCATGACGGTGAAACTTGGGGGATCAAACGGTGAAAGAGACTCGGGCCGGACTTCCCTGCAAGACTCCTGTCTCCTCCTTAACGTCATAGCCTTTGTGACCACCTACTAGACTTACTTATACAGCTTGACTCTGTCCTTTGACATGTCCGCGGCGTGTCCGCAGTGTTCAGCTTCACCTGAGTGGCTGAATGTTTAACGAAGCCTCTAAAGTTAGCTAGCCTTCCATTGCTTGAGTAAAGCATCCCCGTGGTGCTCGAATCGGGTAGTGTTCAGTACGGCAACAATGCCACTCAGTTCGACCCGACACAACTCTTTGCGCAAAGTCGGCTTGTCGTGCGAAAGGTCGCAGCGCTGTTGGTGGCGAGTGCAAATACTGAAGCTTGCAGCTCTTCGACTCTACTACAGTCCTCTGTGTCAGGAGTTAAGGCTAATGTCAGGCACTGGGTAGCGGGGAAGCGAGAGAGGCAGGCAAGTGAGAGAGAGCGGGACTTCTGATGGGCGTCCACTTACAAACAAATCCGGCTGGGCACTCTAGCCTGCTGCCTTGTCGATGCGCCATCCCGACGCTCGCATGTTGATCCATCCTGCTTGTCCTCCTTCTTCTTCTGCAAAGCAGATCCACTCCGCCTGGCGTAGTTTACCCCACTTGTCTCGATAAACCTTGCACAGGATGTTCTCGAGGAAGATCGGCGACGAAAGGTCGAGACCAATGGAGAGGAGATGCTGCGGCACAGCAGACTGTCAGTAAAGACCAGAAGAAAGCCTCCTCCGGACGGAATTTGACTCACCGCGCGCAGCTCATGCGAGATCCCACTGACTGCCGGATCGAGGTCATTCACGACCTTTGCGAATCGTACGAATGCTGCTGCGACGCGAGCCGTAACTGCATCGTCATGCTCCCGCCGAGCAACCTTGTCGGTATCAGGTCGTGCCGGGAGGTCGTCGAGGGCAAGGAACCCCAAGTAGCGCAGGCCGCGAACCGCGCCCTTACTGAGGCGAGCCACAATGTCCCCCATCTCTTCGTACGTGGGAGCCCGGATCACGCCGTCAAACGCAAGGTCGCCTGCGTATCAGCCTGTCAGCGAAAGACCACCCGAGAGGAACAAGAAAGGAAAATTAGATTAACCGGCCAAAAGGAGAGTGGAAAGTGTTCCGGCCGTCACGCAGCCGGGAAGCTCTGCCTGCCTGATCGCCTGAACACCCTCGGCAAAGCTCTTCTCTCCTGCCGACCCGAGGGCGCGAGTGAACGAGGCGAGCTTGTCCTTCGGAAGCCTCAACTGGCACTCGTCCCAGCCGAGTTGCCTGCATGGTTGGCCGTATGCGTCGATGCGTCCCCATCCGCCGCCACCGTCTTCGTTGCGCGCTCGATAGAATGGCTGGATTGTCGGGAGTTGGAGCCAGCTCGCGAGGCGGTCTGCACCGATCCCGAGTGGCGGAAAAGCGCGATAAACTTGCTCGTCGGCGCCGATCAGTCCAAGCCGGACCTGAACCGTGTGCTCAATCTGCTCCGCAAGTGAGGCAGACTGGCCTCTGTCCATGAAGGACGGCTTGAACATGCGGTGCGGGTGGGTTTCTCGATGCAGTTGGAACTGTTTAAAGTCGCGCGGTCAGCTCCCGCGCGAAAAAGGCAATCTTTCGACAAACAACTCACCGCGTATGGGGTTGTCCTCAGCTTGGTCTTGATCGCCTCCAGTGGCGCTGTAGTTCCGGCTGCCTGGCTCGCCTGCTGCAACTTGGCGACTGCGTCTCGCAACGTGGACGAAAACCGCAGGTCGTTCGTTCGTCCCTCACGCGCCTCTTGGGCAACAACGCAACCCATCGTAAAGACGACATTGATCTGTGGTGCCCAATAGTCAATTTGTGTAGTCAAGACAAGAAGGATCAGGCCAGACGCACAAATCGTCGTGCAGTTGTAATCTCCTCCCGGGTCGGATCACTCGAAGTCGCCGTCGACTTCCTGGGTCGCGGCTTCCGTTTCGATCGCGGCGCGTCGGACTTTGCTGGGTCAAGCAGAGCCCTGCCCGACGAGCCTGATTTCGCAATCGCCGCAGGCCAAGGAGCCAAGGCGCCGTTGCCAGGGGCTGTTGCGAGCAGACGCAGGTGTGGACTCGCCGAGGTGGCGGTTGCTGTACGAAACGCCTCCAGGAAGTGGTGCAGCGCTCCATCCTCGGTCGCGAGAGCAGCGGCGGCAGCATCCTTGATCGCGGAAGACCACGTGCTAAACGCCGACGAAGTCGCGAAGCGCTCATGCGCGAGTTGAGTCTGGCAGAGGCGACGGTCGGCAACAGCAGAATGGGGATGGGCTGGACACATGTGGCGTATCGCTGGGGAGAGGAAGATAGCGAACGATCCGATGGCGCATGCGAGGGACGAGGTGACAAACAAAGCTGCCGAAGCGACGCGCAACCTCTCTTCCGCGTTTTCCCGCTTCTGCAGCAGGGTGGTGACGGGGAGAGGGTTTGCTTCTGGAAAGCGGAGGGTCAAAGACATGCTGCGAGAGCATTGCAGCAATGGACTCACGGGTCAAGTCGGTCTCGTCAATGATGCATGCGTGGTTTTCGTACAGCGTCAGAATCGAGAGGTCAAAGAGCGCGATCGCAAGACGTCGCTCGGGCGAGATCTGCTCCGAGCGGAGAGGCAAGCAGACGAGCCTAGTCGGATCGGTCAAGAGCGGCACGGGGATGGGCGCGTCTTTTGGCGAGGAGAGGTGGTTGTGCAACGCCTTCCCGACGATCGACATGGCAAAGTCCTCGCGAGTGACAGACTCGACGATCTGCGCCCAGACTACGTTGCGCAGGTAGATGCCCGCCTGAGCGACGAGGGCAAGAGCGATGGCCTCGATCGTCTCGATACCGGATGCGCTGCCAAGCGCTGCTGCAATATAGGAAGAGGAGGCGATGCCGGCAGCCGATATGTGCTTGATCGATTCACAGACATCTGCGCCAACGTTGGTAGCAGACGGGAAGGGTTCGGCGGTCGGGACGGCGCTGCACTCAGAAGCACTCTGGAGAGCGTGAGGCAAGTCGGACAGGGAGGGCGGCAGGTCGAGGCGAGCAAAGACGCCTGCAAGTTCCTGTTTGCGTATCATGACAAGCTCAACGTCCGTCTGCGGATCAGTCAGGGGATCAGTCCTTGAGCCGTTCATTCGACCCGGACAACAACTGGGACTCACTCAGCGAGACGCGCAGGCCTTGACCTTTTTTGCAGCGACACTGCGATCCGTCTGGGGGAAGGGTATCAGGATCAGCACAGCAGCGTGGCCATGTAGCCATACAAGCTCACATTCTCAGCAGCGTCTCCGGATCGTTTCGGTCTAGGCTTCGAGTTCGGAGTCGCCACCACAACATCTCCGGCTTCTGCGCCGGCTCGAGCCAGGGCGATTGCAGTGGTGGACGAGAGGCGTCCGTATACGCTACGCCTGGCAGTAGAAATCGTGATCGGCGAGGCGGCTGATCCCTCTTGCGCGTGTGCCAGCTCTACTGCCGCTGCAGTACTCTTGTTGGTGACTTCGAGCTGGAAGAGTGGGGTGGCGGCGGACGGGAGAGGCGGACAGAGTGCCTGTCTCATGAGGATCGGGCAGATCAGAAGAGACATCCTGTGCAGATTGCAGCTCTCGAGACTCACCGTGTCCCACGATGGGGTCGCATCGACGGGCATGTTGAGCGAAATCACGGGCAGATCTGACCGATCCCTAGGGACCGAGCCGGCGTAGCGAGTCCATTCGACCGAATCGTTATTGCGGCGAGCAAGTAGAGACGGGCGGAAGAGGTGCTCGTGCGCCGAGAGTGGCGGGACAGGAAGCTCGGGTGCGCGGGTCAAGTCGCGGGTCCAGTCTCCGAGAGAGACCTCGAGATGGGCGGTCGAGAGATTGTTTGCTACGGCGGTTGCAATGACTTGAGCAGCTGACAACGGACATTGCTGCTCCTCGAGGTATTGCCGTAGCGGAGCAGGATTCGTGGCCAAGATCGGCCGAGCCCATGCCTGCCGCCAGGCAAAGACGACTCCTCGTTCCGATGACCTCGCGGCCTGGACCATCGTTCGTCCTGATACGACCGAGTCTGCGGCAATCTGAAAGTAGTCGTCTGCTCGGGCGAGCTTCTCATCACGTTTGGACTTGGACGCCCACAGCGACGACGTTTCCCTTGCAACGAACGCAAAGGGGTTGCCCCGAGACGCGAGCGCCTGAATGCTGGGATGAGTCGGATCGGCGTCGATTGACCACGCCTGGCGTCGTACAACCGATGCCCACGTCTCGCCGTGGTCGTCGGCCAAGCGGTCGAGGTGAGACGAGACCATTTGCTCGACTTCCCGGTTGAAGCTGCCGGTGCTCGAAGCGAGACTGCCCATGCCCTCGTAGTCACGAAAGCGATAACGCCGTCGCAGTTCAATCTGGAAATGCTGTCTCGCGCGATGTGCCACGATCGTGACTGAAGCGGCGACGGACCCGCCGGCGGAGGCATGGCCTTGCTGATCGCCGAGGAACGGTATTCCGGGATGGATCCCTCGAAGCAGACCGCGCGTCGTGAGCAGGTCATGGGCATCAATCGCGACCGGAGCGTCTGGCTGGACGGCGAGGCGAGACGGGTACCCCACGACGACGGAACGGGAGTAAACGCGACCGGGTGGCGGCGGCAAGTAGACCGGCGGCAGCGTGGCTGGCGTGCCGACATGGGAATCGGTTCCTCGGAAGAGGAAGACACCTAGGTCTGATCCGTCCCATTCGATGTACGAGCCGGACCGAGCATCGAGAAAGGTCCCCATGTGTGACCCTGGAGGCAGGACGCCGAGCGGGATGAGGATGGAGAATGCGCCCTCGTCGTCCTTCTCGTCGCCGTGTATGATACCGAACCGCAGCCCAAGCTGAAGTGTCATGTCGCTGTCGAGCAGATCGCGGTTTGCCGATGACGGCCCTTGGTCGGACGCACGCTCGGACGCACGCTCGGACGGGTAGATGTGAGAGTTGAGTTGGCGATGATGGGCTGCATCAAGCGGGGAGTCAGCACACAGTGTCTGCAACGCGCGAGTAAGAAGCAAAGACCTACTGAAGTAGTTGGCGAGTCCATCCGAAGCAGTGCCGTGAACGTGGTCTATCCATGCCTCGTCAGCACCAGCACGTTGTGACGAGGATCAGGAGTGGAAGCATGCTTACGGCGGATCAGGAGCGCCTCTTAAGCGTCGCAAGGCAGAGTGGCGATGTAGGCTGCCTTCGTCACCTCTGCTAGGAGCGCGTTAATTCGCGTGTGGGTGTCGAGATACCGCGCAAACTGGTCCCCGACATCGGTACAGCCTGCGAAGACTCGCTCAAAGTCGGCGGCAGATGCGAGACTTGCCGCAGGAGCGATGACCCCCTCGGCAACATCGCGTCGAGTGAAGGAGATGGAGAACGACGAGTTTCCTTTCCCGTTCCCGCCGGGCGACAGGAGTGGCTGGAGTGCGAGCCAGCAGAGCAAGGTTCCGTCACTGCGTCGGAAGAGGGGGTCGTTGGCCAGCTTGATAGCGGCACGGTGATGGCCTTCGATCGAGTCGAGAGCATGGACGGCCGCCAGCGTGCGAGGGTCGACATTGTCCGGCGACGAGCGCAGCTTGGCACTCCTGGCTCGGTTCGCCGACGGGGTGAGATACGCGGCAGCGAGTCTGTACTGGACTGGCTTGCTGGCTGGGGCAGAGAGGACGGCGTGACCGGGTTTGATGCGATGCAAGAACGGAAGGTGTGGCGCTACACTCTTCCAGGATCTGCAAGAAGCAGTGCGGGTCAGCGGGTAGAGAGAAAGGCACGCTCCTGCAGATTGCGCACCCGGCAACCGGATCCCACTCGCTCGGGGTTGCGTCAGCCCCAAAGACTGTCCGTTCCATGCGCTGCTGGAGCTCGCGGCGGCCCTGCTCCGAATCGTCCTCGATAATGACGACGTGCTCTTCAACTCCTCTACCCAGTCCGCCCACAAAACGCTCGTGCGTCGCCAGACCTGCGTGACGAGCTCGAGCCAGCGCGCTGCCCTGGCAATGCGCTTGCCCGTCCGACGAATCACACCAAGCGAGGGCAAGGGAGCGAAACGCCTCCACTGTCCCCATTTGATCCGGCCGAACTGGTAGGAGAGGAAGGTCGTGTACAGGCGGCGGCACCGAGGACGTCAGAGGAGGGGCATGTGGCGGTAGCAGACGTGGGATGGCTTCGAACAGATGGTATGAGTCGGCGAGCGAGACGATGCGGGTGTTGGCCGGGTTCTCAGTCGGTTCCGGTCCTGGTTCAGTCGCGGCGCGGAACGCAACTGTCGGGTCTGGGATGTTGGAGTGCATCGCGCTATTGTTGAGACAGACGTGGTTGACACCGCGACGGTAAATGGGGTCGAGTTCGTGGGAAGGCGAGCCGCGACAGGCAAGCTGGTAAAGAGTCGGCCTCAAAGCCGACGCCACGTCAGCAGACCGCAGATTTTAGCTCCGGCAGCTGTAAAATGTGCGGTCTGCTGACGTGTCGAACAGGGATTGGACGATCAATGGCTAGGCCGAGAAGGCGTGCTGGCACGATTGCATGCGACGAGCTATGAGAGAGGAGATCGAGATAGGGTGAGGGGAGAGGGTGAAGAATGACGGTCAGGTCCGATCCCTCACTTGAGTGTCTAGATTTGGCACCACGGCGAGACTCACAGCGTCGATGGGTCTATGAAGTGTGCGGATGCGATGAAGCCGGGGGGTCGCTATGGGCGGGTCGGCGAAAGGGCAAGAAGCACAGCGCTGGCGCTATGGGCGCAAGAGTGTCCTCGCTGTAGTGGCGGTGCCCGAGTCTTCAGTGGATTCTGCCTATCAAGGCGTAGTAAGGAAGAACGAAGTGCAGAGGCGAGGAGGTTCCTTCCGTAACAGTGAAATCTGCTGCAGTTGAGCTCATCGGAAGCAGCATGATCTCTGAGTTGGGGCGGGACAGGTGTAGAGGCGTCCGTATATGTATTGCTCTACAAAAAATTCAAGTACATTTATTGCTCTACAAAAAATTCGATAGCACAGCACTACTAGCCCTTCTCTCCCTTGCGCGAAGTTCGCATCTTCCCGAATCCCGTCAGAGCATCACCAATGTCTAGCCGGCGACGTCCCCGCCATAAACAAGGTCGGCTAAAGGGTGTGGTTGGCGCTCATATTTGCGCGACCTGCTGACGGTGCCGCAGTCTCGACCTGCAGCGTTGAGTGCCCAGTTGACGAGCTTGACAAGGTTCCAACTGAGTCTGACGGGGATGGCGTCCACGTGGGCGAGCTCATCGGGCGAGCTCATAGCAAGCCGACAGGGTGAAGCCGGTGAAGAGCTGTTGACGGGGTAGGACCGAGTAAGTCAAGGTTTCATCCCGATCGACTCGCGCCATTCGGTCTGCTGGCGGTGCATCTCGATAGCGCTGGGGAATTTCGCGTTGTCAACAGATGCTGGATCAACAGATGCCGGAGCTAGCATGCTTAAGATGAGCCTGTAGGTGCCCAGCGCGACCTCGCTCCCCATCGGAGCGGGCGGAAGCGGTGGCAAGAGCAGACGCCGAGCAAGAGATCGCGAGCGAATCGGATCAGCGGGCCTGCGGGGTCGCATCAGCGGGCTGATAAGCAGGTACACTCTAGCTCATTCACCAGCCTATGGAGTGTGCGTGGTGGAACAGCTTGGTGTCGACCGAGCACGCTCGCGTTCGCCTGCTTCCGCGCGACCCGTAGGGCAGCAAGTCGTCGTGTGCTGCCCCGCCTCCTGTAGGTAGCTGCTGACCGTGTCGGAAGCTTGGCTCTCGGACTCGGCGCTGCCCGTGGTCGCGGGGTGAGTCGGGACGAAACAGCTGCTGGAGTTGGCCGGAGTTCGGGTAAGCAAACATTGGACGGTCAGCACCGCAGCCGGCCCGCGCTGGTGCCACAAGAGAAAAGTGCTCGGCGTACTGCGTACCTCTGCTACTGGCCCGGTCGCGCAGGGCGATGGCGGCGCCGGGTCGTCATCGCAAGTCGCAAGTCACCGTCGGGGAAGATACCAAGAGGGACCGAGGAGCCGCGGTTGCTGCTATGCGGGAGAAACTTGCTGAGTGTGCGTCTGGAGCAGCGACGTAAGGCATAGTCAGCATATGGAAACAGAAGGTGGGACGCAGAGTGAATCAAATGCGATGACGTGGCACTCGCCTGAGGAGTCGTTGCTTTTACGCCGACGAAGTAGTTCGCGGCGTAAAATCGGGCGCGCGTGAGGCGAGTGCCACGTGGCAGGGCCCGAGCGGGTACACCACGTGCAGTGCGAGCGGAACGAGCACCGCCGAGCAAGGATGCAGAATCGAGCAGCTGAGATCCGACCTGCTGCAAGTAGTGGCTCCAGGCAGGGCAGGAGCAGTGCGGCCGAAACAAGATGGAGGGGGAGAAGAGAAAGAGGAGCTCCCAACCGCCAGACGATCGGATGCAGAGCCAAGACGACGTGGCTTGGCATCGGCAATGCGAGCACAGCCATAGCCCTTCGTTCCTCTGGGCGAGACTCTGCACTCGAGCAGCACAAGCTAAAGTGGGAAGGGCGGGCATGCCGTGCGACTTGAAGACGCCGTACTCGCACCTGCTCCCGTCCGACCACGCGTCCTTGTCGAGTGCCGCCGCGTCCGACTCCTCGCGGTCAAACTCTCCCGCCCCGCTTCCCGCCGACGATGCCCGCTAGGTCTACTCGACCCAGCTCAGGAGGGACGAGCCAGCGTCGATCGTCGAATCCGCCGCCCACCACATCCCCTTGGTCGACCTCAACAGCATTCTCGGCTATTTCGCTCCTCCTCCTGCCGCCCGCGACGCCGATCACCACCACGCGTTTGTGCACACGGCCCCACCCCTCACCCTGTCAGCCCGATCCGCCACCCAGTCCATAGCCCAGACCTTGTCCGCCTTGGGCACCTCGTCCTCGTCCGGTTTGAACGCCACGAAGGTGCGCCCCGTGCGCGAACTCGCCGACGCCAACGAGTCCCAAGTCGAGGCCAAGGAACCGACCTTTGCTCCAGCTTGTCGTCAAGGTTAACGAGGATCCGTTGATCCTGCTCCTCGCGAGTGCCGCCGTCAGTGCCGTCGTCGGAGACTATGACGCCGCCCCGAGCATCCTCATGGCCATCGCCATCGTCGTCACCATCGGCTTTGTACAGGAGCAGAGGTCCGAAAAGTCTCTCGAAGCCTCAACAAACTCTTACCGCACTACTGCCACTTGATCCGGTACGGACCTCCCCCGCCCGCTCTTCGGAGGAAACAAAAAAAAAAAAACATGCGTGCTGATCACGACCGCCACCACTACTGCAGAAACGGCTAAAAGACGACCGTCCTCGCCAACGTCCTCGTTCCCGGCGACCTCGTCACCTTCCACACGGGCGACCGCATCCCGGCCGACGTTCGCCTCACGCCGGCGCACGGCCTCGAAGTCGACGAGTCGGCCCTGACGGGCGAGACCCGCCTGGCCAAGAAGCACACCGAGGCGATTCCCGAAACCGGGACGGGGATGGGAGGCGTCCCGATCAGCCAGAGGCACAGCATTGCCTTCATGGGGACGCTGGTCCGGAGCGGACGCGGAGAGGGCATCGTCGTCAGGACCGGAGTCCAGAGCGAGTTTGGCGTCGTCTTCAGCATGATGCAAGAGGTGCGCTCCCTCCCTTCCCTGTGTCTTGATCAGGTCCGGCGGGCAGAGTCCTGATCCGCTACCACCCTTGACAGGTTGGCGAGAAAAAGACGCCGCTGCAATTCTCGATGGACGAGCTCGCCAATCGGCTGTCCATCATCTCGTTCGCCGTCATCGGCGTCATCTGCCTGATCGGCGTCATCCAGCACCGCAGTTGGCTCGAGAGTGTTCACAATCGGCGGTGAGCCGCCGTGTTCGCCCCGTTTTGGGAAACCCTGTGCTAATCACTTTCCGGCAGCCAGTCTCGCTCGCTGTGGCTGCGATTCCAGAAGGGCTGCCCATCGTGGTGACGGTCACCCTCGCGCTCGGCGTCTTGCGCATGTCGAAGCGGCATGTGATCGTGAAGAAGCTGCCGAGTATTCACACGCTCGGAAGCGTCGGCGTGATCTGCTCCGACAAGACGGGTACATTCGCCTTTCGTTTCGTTCTGATAAAGGCGCAAGATTGACCCTCCTCTCTGCTTGGACAGGAACTTTGACGACCAACGTCATGACCGTCACGAAGGCGTACACGGTCGATCACGGCATCTTTGACCTCGACCGCGGCGCGATGACCCTCTCCCCCTCCGATTCTCGCGCGCCGATGTTCCTCATCGGCAACCTCTGCAACCACGCCCACTCGGACAAGGGCAAGTGCCGCGGTCAAGCGACCGAAGTCGCGTTGAAGAACGTCCTGCACCAAGTCGGCCTCGCCGATCAACGACCGTTATTCACTCGCAAGTCCGAAGTCGCTTTCAGCTCCGAAACCAAAACTCAGACCGTCACCGGCTCGTTCACGCACGCACAAGCGGCCACGGGTCCGGACTCGACCTACCTCTCGGGCGCGCTCGAGCCCGTCCTGGCGCGGTGTCAGACCTACCTCCGCGAGGACAACTCGACTGCGCCGCTCGACGCGGGCGTCGCCAAACTCGTCGCGAGCAAGGCGGTCGAGCTCGCCTCGCTCGGGTTGCGCGTCGTCGCCATGGCGTACGGACCGGATCCGAACGCCCTCACCTTTGCTGGGTTCCAAGGGATGATGGATCCGCCCCGGCCTGGGGTCGCCGACGCGATCACGAAACTGAGCGCGGGCGGGATTCACGTCGTTATGATCACCGGGAATAGCGAAGAGACAGCCGTCGCCATCGCGCGGCAGCTCGGGATCCGGACCACACCGGGTGGCAACCACCACCACAACCGGATCGGCGTCCTGACGGGCAAGGAGATTGACGCGCTCAGTCAGAGGCAGTTGACGGATCGGATCGGGGGCGTGACGGTGTTTGCGCGAACGACGCCGCGGCACAAGATGGCGATCATTGAGGCGGACCAGGCGAGAGGGGCAGTTGTCGCCATGACGGGCGATGGAGGTGCGTGTCGTCTGAAGTCGGACTCTGGAGGCGCTGCCGAGTTCCGCTGAGCTCATCCCTGCGCTAACAACTGCAGTCAATGATGCGCCGGCTTTGAGGATGGCCGATATCGGCGTCTCGATGGGGCGAGGCGGTACCGATGTCGCCAAGGATGCGGCCGACGTGATCCTCGTCGACGACAACTTTGCTGCGACCCTCTTACCAGCGGTCGAGGAGGGCAAGGGTGAGCTTTCTTGGCCGTGCTCTTGACTCGCGCACCCAGCAGGAGCACAGTCAGAACATGCTGCTGACCAGAAAACACCCCGCAGGCATCTTTGTCAACATCCAAAACTTCCTCTGCTTCCAGCTCTCGACGGCCGTCGCAGCCCTTTCCCTCATCACCCTCTCGACCGCGCTCGGACTCCCGAACCCGCTCAACGCGATGCAGATCCTCTTCATCTATGTCATCATGGACGGCCCGCCTTCGCAATCGCTCGTAGTCGACGCCGACGACCGCGAAGCGATGAAGCGGCCACCGCGACCCAAGACGGCGCCCATCTTGACCGAGCGCCTGCTGTACCGAGTCGCCTTCTCGGCGAGCGTCATCATCTGCGGGGTGCTCTTCATCCTCGCTCGAGATCAGGGCGACGGGAGCGACCTCGCGCGGGATCAGACTATGGTCCGTCGGTCGGGATACCTACTCTCCCACTTCATGTGCGACTCTAGCGACTAGCCAGATGACCCGTATCGCGCGCAGCGCGCAGACCTTCACCTCGTTCGTTTTCCTCGACCTGGCATCGGCGCTGCAAAATCGCGGGCTGAACGTGCCGCTCTTCTCGGGCGCGCCGAACATATGCTCTGCTCGCCGTTTCGGTCTCGTTCTTCGTCCAGCTTTCCTTTATCTATATCCCGTTCCTCCAGTCCATCTTCCGAACTCAGGCTCTCAGCTTCCGGGACTTGTCGGTCCTGCTCGTCTTGGCTGGCGCCAGCATGATGATCCACGAATGGCGGAGACGGTTCGAGCGAAAGCAGCTCGTGGAGGAGGTGTGGAGTAGCGCGCAGATTGTATAGACTATTTGCATGGGAGGGCAGAGGGGCATTTTGCATAGAGGATTTATTGCATTCACAAACCGAGCTGCCATCTTTACCATGCCGGAGCTAAAAGGCGCTCCCGTGCAAAAAAAAGAGGTCACATATAAAGCGAGCCGGATAAAGCGAGAGCTCAGAGCATAGAGCGTATGGACGGTTTCAAGCTGGAACTCGTCGATTTCCTTCCATTTCGCGCGAGCTTTCTCTTTGCGATGCTGCTCACCTCGAGCGGGTCACCAAACCCGATTGAGCTCTCGCCACAACCAACGGGCCGGGGTAGAGAACGCACCTTTTCTGTTTCCACCAGAGTCTCGTCCGCTAGGTCGGTTTTCCGTGACTGCTTTCTTGCGCTTTCCGCTCTTCGCAGTAACCCGAGTGCGCTCCCGGACCGGAGCTTTACGAGGTGTCGACTCGGAGGCGCTAGCGTCCGAAGAGGTGAGGTTTCCAGAGGACAGCCGGGTGTGAAAGTGTGCGGGGAAAAACTCACCTAGAGTCGCTCGGATCGCTCGGATCGGTGCTCTTCCCGTTGGTAAGGTCGCGACCAAACTTGTCCGCGCCCTTGGACAGCTGCGAGGAAGCCGCATCGGGGGGCTTGTTCTGGTCGGCAAGTTCAGGCGTGCGCCCGGCACGCGTCGCCGATCGTCCAGCGGCAGAGAGCGTGCCGTGTCGAGAGCTCGTTCCCGCCTGTCCTGGCTGCGAGCGCATGTCCACACGCTTCAACGATCATCAGCTTGCGCAGCCGTTAATGCGTGGACCCGAACGAACAGAGGCGGCCGTATTGGTCGCGAGCAATTGCGGCAGAAGATGAGCGGATGCGTCATTTCCCTTCGCCGAAGGGGACCCGAGTGAGATGATGGGAGGTCGGAGAAGTCAGGTAGCGTCGCGCGAAGCAAGATTGACGGACCGAAGCATCGTATGGGATCGCTGGGGGTCATAACGTATGCAGGGCACCTTTCGAGCTGGAAGAATGGGCCTTGCGCACATAGGGGGAGGACCGACGGAGGAGACCTGCTGGGCTGTCGGAACTTCGGCAGCGCCTCCCGAAGAGTGGAGAGCAGCGTAAAGCATCGCATGGGTTCAAAGAGGTGTATCATGCCCAGCAGCAGCTTCCCTGAGGGCTATATGAGCCGCACGAGGTGACGGGGTAAAGGAAAGACGGAAAGTAAAGCAAGGTTTTCACGGTGACAAGACCGGCGTGCCATACATTTCCGGGCACGTGCACTCAATTCAGAAGTCTAAAGTCACCTTCCGATACACTCGCTCCGATACATAGAGACGCAGAGGAACGCCGACCTGTAGCGCTCATGTTTTGCGGGAAATAAACTCGGGAAAGTTACACTCCAGTTTCGACTTCTCCGGCGTTACTTTGTCCTTCGTCGACCACAGCTGACTTTCAGCGGTCGCCGAGTAGAAGCGACTCATTAAAATGACCGCCGTCGTAGGTCCCGGTATTATCTCGCCGTAGCTCAGCGAAGTCGCGGTCCCTTAGACTGGTCCGACCCACCGACCGATCTCTTCTCCAACCTTGGAAATGTCTAGAATGTCAGTTGAGCATACCGTAGGGCGGGGGACCCGGGTTTGCTTCGACAGCGTCGAGGACGTGCTGAAGAGCGCAGGGGCGATCCGACTGACCTTGACTAGCGTCTCGAGCTGCGCACCGCGCGAGTTTCTCCCCTCCGAATTGCTCAACAAGTCCTCATTCCATTCGACACACCCGGGCGGGAAGACAGCGACGATGGTCGAGCCGCCGTAGGCAAAGTAGCCGACTTCGTCACCTCGCTTCAAAGTCTGTCCGGGGCGGGCGGTTTGCCGAATGGAAGCGACGAGCAGAGCGCCGACTTGGACAAAGGCGATGCGGACGGGCTGACCGGTTGCCGGATGTCGGCTTTCGAGAATCGATACTGCAGAAGGCCTCTGTGAGTCAGAACGACGGGTGCCTTTCGTCGATTGGAGCCTGAAACGGGGCGCGCGAGCGCTCACCATCGCGCTTGTTGGCGGTAAAGACGTCGAACCGCTTGTCTCGCACGATCATCGAGTTCACAGTCTGCGGTCTTGGCACCTCAGCAATTAGACCTTGTCTGGCATATAGCAGAGCTTACATAATATGATCCGGGAATGTGCCAAGTCGCGCCCATCTTGCCGGCGACGGGAGAGTGGTATCGGTGGTAATCTTCCGGCGCGAGCCGAAAGACGGCGACAGATCCTCCATGAAGCTCTTGAGCAAGTATTGAATCTTGTAGGAGCTTCGAGAGGTTGAAATGCCGTCCCTGTATACGGCGGGGGCACCGGTTTCGCGAAAACGGTCACTCTCGGTGTGCTTCGGTCACGTTGAGAAAACAGTGTGGACGAAAAGGTGCAAGTCCGTACCTTGATCCACAGCTTGTGTGCTTCGTGGACGCTGCGAAAAACCGTCAAGCGGCAGTCGGCTGCGCTCGAGACGACGAATGGATTTTTCGGTTCCGCAACTGGACGGGCATCTTTTCGGAGACGTCTAGGAGCGAGGGACAGACGGAGGCCGTCAGTTGCGGCACATAGAGGCACTTCCAACGACCTGGGGAGGAGAGATATTGCTGACCGGTAGAAGAACGTGTTGAGAGTCGGATAGCGCGCCAGATCCGGTTCGGCCAACTCGCTGCAGTCGACTGCATCGCAAAGCCGCCGAAACAGTTGTGAGTACGTGCTTGCAAGTGGGTCTATGAAGACAGGTCGGACTCACTGCGGTAGGTTCGGATAAAGGCTATTATCTTGCGCGTGGCGTTGGTCGGATCGTCATATCTCCTGCCTATGATCAATTGCTCGTGAGCTTCTCCGACAGGAACGGGCTTGTTATGCAGGACCAACCTTCACGATCGGACCAGGCTTTCAGGAGCTGTTTTCGAGGTCCGCACAAGGAGTGAGTGCTGGGAGATCGCGGGTCGAGGAAAGGAGGGTCTCCTTACTTCTTCGACATGTCGAGAGCGGACGAACCGCCCCCGGTCGACTCCGTGAAACAGCAGCCTCATCCCGATGCGAGTAGGGAAGCCCATTCTCTGTTGATGCATAAGGTTTCAGCCGCCGTCTGAAGGCGAGCTGGAGTGTGGAGAGTGAATGGATTCACCTCGAGGAAAACATCGACCTCTCCATCGCGGCCGTAGTTTCGTCTGGCAACGAGCACGCCGGTATGTGCTTTGACTGATCCCTGTAGCTCGCCAACTAATGCTCAGCTTTTTCTCCACTGCTGCGGGGAGCGTTTCGAGCGAACGCTCACCTCGACTAAAGCTGGATGCCGGCTGAGGAGCAACAGCTTTGGCACCCTTGCAGGCACGTGT
Organism: Rhodotorula sp. CC01; assembly: GCA_021654155.1. Classification (NCBI taxonomy): domain Eukaryota; kingdom Fungi; phylum Basidiomycota; class Microbotryomycetes; order Sporidiobolales; family Sporidiobolaceae; genus Rhodotorula; species Rhodotorula sp. CC01. The sequence goes on from JAKEZK010000052.1 coordinate 21,528, forward strand.
CGGTCCCTCCGCTCAGAGGGTGGACTGCGTGTCACATCAGGATCGGTGAAAGCATCGTCGTCCTCCCAGAGTGAATCGTCCCCTCGCCCCAGCGGAAAGTCACTTCCGTCTGCAGAATCACCACCCGTCTCTGCGGCGTGATGCTGCTGCTCCCACTCGTGTAACAGCACGAGCGCATCAGCCGGAGGTGTGGGCAGGGGCGGAAGAAGCATTGCGGGGGTCCTGTTTTGCGCTGCTGCGAGTCAAGTCTGGGTCGACAAGGGCCGCCAAAATGTGTCAATCTCGGATTGACCACAGAGTCGGTATTGTGTAGGAAGCAAAGAGCATGTCGAGTGGGTGAAGGCTCGAGCGCTCGACAGGAGCAGGCGCAAGTGCAGAAGCTCCGCGGACAAGCCGAGACCGTCGCCAGCTCGGTCCGCAGTACTGCTGTGTCCAACCGCACTTACTCTCCTTGAGGTGTCACTTGTACCTGGAGAGAGCAACGGTAAGTCGAGGTTGTGAGATCTTCCGCAAGGTCGATACGTCTGAGCACCGGGGCGGCGTGTGAAGGAGGTGATGAAGGCCGGGTGGGACCGCAGGTTCGCGGGGCCCATGGGCGCAGAGCCCTTGAATATGGCTAGCCTGGAAAGAGTAGAGACAGCCTGTTGCTGTGCGGTCTTGCCACGCTCCAGCACGCGGGCGTAGCTGTGGCCTCTGGTCGAAAAGCAAACCAAAAGTGTGCCGACGAAGCAAAAGTACTGCTGTCAAGCGGTGTAGGCGCATCGATGCGACCAGGCGGGCCAAGCGGAGCTTGTCTATAGCTCTGCACCGCTGCCATCGTTGGCCTCTTGGATGCATAGCCTGCTGTGAGAAGCCGAAGAGAGTTCGCTCATTCAACTTCTGCTCTTGACGTCCTCCTGCCGATACCTTTCGCTTCAGCACTCCGCGGTGTGCGAGCCGTGTCCAGTAGGAAGGCTAACGGTACGCTCACCCGTCTCGGGCAAACCAAGTCGACGCCTCGCTGCGAGAACCGCGCGAGAGAGGGGACAGCTCTCGGATTCCCGTCGCTCTTCATCGCCTCTACTCGCGCGTGTGGAGCGAGGAGGCCTGCTTGCGAGAAACTACCCAGCCTCTTTCACCATGCCAAAGTCATGGAGTACGTTGGCGGACGAGTCGACGCCGAGTACCGAATCACCATGTCCTGGGATTTCAAAGCCAAACTTGCCTCCACCCTGCCGCAAGAATCGATTGAGGTCGCGCAAGACGACCTTGGGTCTGTGCCTTTGCGCGGTGAATGGTGCTTGAGCGTTAACAGCAACGGCGATGATTTGATCATCAAGATCAAGCACGGTGAACTCCCGGTCGGTGCCTTCGGAGACTGCGTCACGGTTATGGGCGAATTTGCCTACCTTCTCGACAACGGAGCGTTGCAGCAGATCGACGCCGGAATACCTCCGCAAAGTGAGCAGCCGAGGCGGGATAGCAACGGATCATCGCACCGTTCTTTCAGGTTTTTAGGGTCGAAAAGCAAGCTCGCCGAAGAAAAAAAGCTGCCGCACGCCATCCAGAAACGCACTCAGCAGTACCGTTTCTCGATCACCTCGGCGCAGCGGCCCAGCGATAGGCTCGAGCCGAAGCCTCATTTGAGCAAGGCTTTGGCGAACCTTTCGAGTGCGTCCAAACTCTACTTGCGATTCATTCTTGTCGTCGGATGCTGATCGAGGTTGCATTTCAGACCTTGCCCACTCGCCGACGAGGGACGTCCGCTTGCTCTTCAAGCGGTCCGCTGACAACCTCGAACTGGAGCTCTGGACGACGCGGATTTCCTCGCCAAAGCCTCCGAGTACTACAAAACCTTGTTCGCTTCCGGCGGCATCGAAACGGTCGTCAAGAGCAGGAAGAAACGTCAACGTGATGTTGTCCCGACCGTCGCCATCGAGCAGAAGCAGCTTCCCGGCTCCCGGTGCCACGCCCGCCGTTGACCTGAGTGTCGATTGGCAAGACTCGGACGACGAGACGGACGCGTTTCTCGTCGAGCGTGACTGGATGAAATGCACGACCACGAAGCAAGACACGGCCGAGTTTGACTATCAAGAGATCGAAGTCCACGAGACCGCGTACTCGACCATGTGTGCAGTTTTGCTCTACCTCCAAACCGGCCACATCAAGTTTGCGCCCCTTCGCTCCTCGTCGTCGCACGGTTTCTCGCCTGACGAGTTCATCAAGAAGCGGAACGCTTCGCTCACGAAAAGTCTCGAAGGACAACCGACTTTGCCGCCCGCCATCTCGCCGATATCGGTCTACCGCCTCGCGCACCTCCTCGAGCGCAACGATCTCCAGCAGAAAGCGCTCGACGCGCTCGCTTCCAGCTTGACGATCCTCGGTGCCGCCGACGGGCTCTTCAGTCCTGTTTCGGTCGCGTATGACCAAGTGCGCAAATTTGTGTTTGACTTTGTCGTCAAGAATTGGGACGAGGTCAAGGCGACCGAATCGTGGCGGGCGGTGCGGAACAATGTCGCGCGCGGACATGGACAGGCGGCCGCGGAAGGCGCTGCGCAGATCTTGTTCGACTTGCTCGCGGCGATCAATGACAAGTGAACGGGAAACGGGCTCGATGGGAGGACGTTTGCTTGCTTGTCGCTTCAGACTTGAAATATCTATTGGTCTGTCCTTCATGGTGACACGCCTTCCGTTCTCACGACAGCGCTCTCAGCCATTGTGTATCTAGGCTTTCTTCGTCTGCGAAAAGGCACCGGAAGAGAGGTAAAAAGATCCAACTATTCGGCCTTTTTACTACCTCCTCCGCCGGAGAAGAACTCTTTGAGCCCTCTCTGCTTCTCGTCGTGCGCCGCGCTCCCCACTCCCCGACCCGTACGCTTCAGCCCTTCGAGGTGATCCGCCTGCGCGAACGTGACGACACGGTGTCGCAATTTCGGGACCGGTTGGGAGAGATCGTTCGCGTACGGCCATATGGGTGGGAGAGAGGGGTGCCTCTCGGGCACGGCGGGGAGTTTGGGGAGGAGGGCGTGAATGTTCGGAGACATGCCGATCGAAGAGGCTTCTTCGGCAGAGATGGTGGTTGTTGTGTTACCGGTCGCTTCCGACGGCGCGGGGGGCGACGCGAACCGCCCGTTCGCGGGCGGCATGTCGGACTCGTCGACGCCCTTGTCCGCATTCGATAGGGCATGCTGAACCTTGGGGTCGTCCAGCTCGATCTCGATGCGAGTCCAGGCCGTGTTGGCGTAGCCACCGCTCTTGACGTACCGCACGTGAGGGTCCCCGGCTCTCTTGAGCGAGAAGAGCATCTCGGAGAGCCAGATCCCATGGGCAAAGAGCATGATGTGGTGCTGCTCCGGGTACGAAGCGTCCGGGGGCAGGGATGCGGTCGCGAGGACGTGAGGAAGGATAAAGTGGCGGAGGACGAGGTCGGCTCGTTTCGCGACGTCGTTCAGGGATTCGGCGTGCGGTGCGATCCTGCAATGCCAATGCCAAAGGGTCAGGTTCACCGCTGTTTAGGTTCCCCGCGGTTGGACCGAATTGCACAGAGAGGAAGAGTTTGAACTCTGGACTCACTGGAAAGCGCGATGGTCCTCCCACGGCAGGTGCGCACTCGAGTACTTGCCCGCGTCCCAGGCTGCCCCCTCTGCCTCGCCAAAGAATTGCTCTCGCAGCAGGGGCGAGGTCGTGAACGGCACTGGGTTGCCACCGTTCTTTTCGGCGTTGGCCTCCCAGACTCGGCGCGCGGTCGTGTTGGCGCGGTTGAGATCGCTGGCATAGATGGCGGTAATGGGCACGTCGGCAAATGCCTTGCCCAACCGGACCGCCTGGCTATGACCGTGGTTCGAGAGGGGAGCGTCGCGGTGTCCGGCCCACAGCGAAGTCGTGTTGTCGGTCGACTCGCCGTGGCGGACCATGGTCACGATCAGCGGAGCCATCTTGTGGCGCTCGCAACCGCTGCTCAGAGCGCGAGTGTAGAGTGAGAAAAGTCGCGTGGAATGACGCAACCGCGAGTGAATCTTGGGCAAGACCGATCGACGGGCTAGGCGAAGCGCTGCGTAGTCTAGAGAGCTTCAACAAGTCCCTTGAATCGTAAACACGCTGCTCCGGAGCAGACCAGGCGCGTGACAGTGTAAAGGGTCAAGAGGGGAGAGCGAACAACCTCAATCAGAGAACGAAACTGAAATCACACTTCACAGATCGGAGTAGGTACTCGAGTCAAATCTATACACGAACGGGGGCACCCTTGTTTTCCGACTTCCACCACAAGCAAGCAAGCCGACTAGGCGTGGGTGATCTCGAGGATGAGGTCGCCCTGGTTGATCGAGTCGCCGGCGCCGACGACGATGCGCTTGACGCGACCCGAAACGGGAGCCGTCACGTTCGACTCGAGCTTCATCGCCGACAGCGTCGCGAGCGGGTCTCCCGCCTTGACCTCGTGACCCTCCTGGACCATCACGTTGACGACGACGGCCGTCATCGGCGATCCGACCGAACCGGGCTCCTTGCTCGCGCGCTCGCGACGGACAGTGTCGATCGCGGCGTTCTTGTCCTCGATTTGCATCAAACGGGCCTGCAGGACAGATAACGTCATGAGTGGCGGCGTCTCGAGAGTCTTGGCGAGAGCGCAAGAAAGGGCGCGTACCTCTCCGTTGAGCTCCATGAGGACCTCGCGCACGCCCGTGACGGGGTTGACCGGCGAGACGGCCACCATCTTGATCAAGAGCGTCTTGCCCTGGTCAATGTCGACGGCGATTTCTTCGCCAACGGGCGGCTTGGCGAGGAAGTAGCGCGTCGGGAGGATCGACAGGTCGCCGTACTTGAGCGTAAACTCTTTGAACTCTTCAAACACCTTCGGGTACAACGAGTACGACAGGACGTCGCAGGACGTGATCGACGAGCCGTACTTCTCGATGAGCTCTGCGGTGCGTGAGATTCGTCAACTACCTGGTTCGCGGATGGATGTCTTGCCACGAAAAACCTTTTTAGGGAACTCACGCTGGCGAACTTCGGCAAAGGGGTACGGCGGCATGTTCTTGCCCGGGCGGTCATCGATACGCGGCTTGTTGCGGATGATCTTGGTCCGGAGCGGCTCGGGGAAGCCGCCGACCGGCTGGCCGAGCTGGCCCTGGAAGAACTCGACGACCGAACTCGGGAAGTCGAGCTTGTCGGCTTGTTCAAGCACGTCTTGCTTCGTGAGCTTGTTGGCGACGAGGAACTGGGCAAAGTCGCCGACGACCTTGGACGACGGCGTCACCTTGACAATGTCGCCGCACAGGTCGTTCGCCTCGATGTAGGCCTTGACGACGGCCTTCCACTGACCCGACAACCCGAGCTGCTGCGACTGGAACATGAGGTTGGTGTACTGGCCTCCGGGCATCTCGTGCTCAAACACGCCCGAGTCGGAACTGCGGACGTTGGCCTCGAAGCACTGGTACAGCTGGCGGACGTTGGACCAGTACAAGTTGAGCGCCTGGATGTTGGCGTACGAGATGCCCGTTCCGAGCTTGCTCTGCTCGAGGGCAGCGCAGACCGCACCCATCGACGGCTGCGAGGTCATGCCCGACATGCTGTCGATCGCGACGTCGACGACGTCGGCGCCGGCAGCGGCGCACGCGAGCATCGACGAGACCGAGATACCGGCCGTGTCGTGCGAGTGGACGTGGATCGGCATGTCGGGGAACTTTTTGCGGAGCGCGCCGACGAGCATCGTCGCCGCCTCGGGTTTGAGGAGACCGGCCATGTCCTTGATCGCGAGGACGTGGATGCCGCAGTCGACGAGCTCCTGTGCAAAGTTGAGGTAGTACTCGAGCGTGTACTTGCCGTGACCCTTCGGGTTCGCGACGTCGCCCGTGTAGCAGATCGCCGCCTCGACGACACCGCCGGCCTTCTTGGCCGCGTCAATACCGAGGCGCATGTTCTCGATATAGTTGAGCGAGTCAAAGACGCGGAAAATGTCGAGACCGTTCTCGACAGCGCGCTGCGAAAACTCGTAGATGACGTTGTCCGGGTAACTCGTGTAGCCGACGGCGTTGGCGCCGCGGACGAGAGCCTGGAACGGAATGTTGGGGACGAGCTTGCGGAGCGTGCGCAGGCGCTCCCACGGGTCCTCGTACAGGAACCGCATCGCGACGTCGAACGTCGCGCCACCCCAGCACTCGAGCGCGTACGCGTTCTGCAAAGCGTGCGACGTCTCCTTGGCAATGTTGGCCATGTCGATCGTGCGGAGACGGGTCGCGAGGAGAGATTGGTGGGCGTCGCGCTGGAAATTGCAGTGTTGTCAGACTAGGCTCTTTCTCTCTCCGGCCGCCTGCCTGAAGCGAGCCAAACAAAGAACTGGTGACTCACCCAGGTCGTGTCCATGATGAGCACTCCGGGATATTCGCGAACGGCCTTGGCGAACCCTTCCGGGCCCTTCTCCTTGATGATGTTGCGCCACCCGTTCTGGCACGGCACGCTCGTGTCGATCGGCTTGGCCTCGTCACCGTGCTCATACACGGCCGGGATCGGGATCTCCTCGTGCAAGCCGGGTTCGCCCTGCTGACCCTTGATCGAAGAGCCGTTCACGGCGAGGTCGCCGAGGTAGGAGAGGAGCTTTTGGGCGCGGTTCTGCGACGTGACGAGCTGGAACAACTCGGGCGTGTCGTCGATAAAGGTCGTCCAGGTCTTGCCCTCGACGAAGGCCGGGTGCGACAAGACGCGGAACAAGAAAGGAATGTTGGTCTTGACACCTGTGTGCGCGCGCGGTGCAACAATCAGCTTCCCTTCCTTCTTCAGAGAGTGTCGGAGTGGGGGGACCCCACTCACCGCGAATACGAAACTCGACGAGCGCGCGAAGCATCTTGCGCCTGGCAATCTCGAACGTCGCGCCCGTGACCGTGCACTTGACGAGGAGCGAGTCATAGTGCGGCGTGATCTGCGCGCCGGCGAAACCCGAACTCGCGTCGAGGCGGACGCCGTTCCCGCCCGCCGAGCGGTACACCTCGATCTTGCCCGTGTCGGGCTGGAATCCTTGCGCGGGGTCTTCGGTGGTGATGCGGCACTGGATCGCGTACCCGCGCTTCGTGATCGTGTCCTGCGTCAATCCGAGCTCGGGAAGGCTCGCGCCAGCCGCGATCTGCGACGATGGAGAAGGAACCCTTGTTGTCAGCAGCTGGCTCGCCATCGTGGGGCTAGAGAGCGTTCCTCCTAAGTAAACCGGCACGCTTACCTGAATCTGCGCGGCGATGATGTCGATCCCGGTAATCTCTTCGGTGACGGTGTGCTCGACCTGGATACGCGGGTTGATCTCGATAAAGTAGACGCCCCTCGAGTCGACGAGGAACTCGCACGTTCCGGCGTTGCGGTACCCGACCTCTTTCGCAATCTTGACGGCGCCGGCGAGCAACTGTTCGCGGACCTCGTCCGACAGGTTGGCCGACGGGCCGAGTTCGACGACTTTTTGGTGCCGACGCTGGACCGAGCAGTCGCGCTCAAAGAGGTGGATGACGTTGCCGTGCGAGTCACCGAGCATCTGCACTTCGATGTGACGCGGTTTGTCGAGGTAGCGTTCGACAAAGACGGTTCCGTCTCCGAACGCGGCTTCGGCTTCCGAGACGGCCGTCTTGAACGCCGACTCGAACGACGCGGCTTCGCGGACGACCCGCATGCCGCGACCGCCGCCGCCCATCGCTGCTTTGATGATGACGGGGAAGCCGTGCTCCTTGACAAAGGCGTCGCCCTCCTGGAAGGTCGAGATCGCGCCGGGGGTGCCGGGAACGACGGGGACGTTGATCTTGAGCGCGAGCTTCCTCGCGGCAATCTTGTTGCCGAGGCCGTCAATGACTGACGGCTGCGGTCCGACAAAGATGATGCCGGCTTCCTCGACCTTGCGAGCAAACTCGGCGTTCTCAGAGAGCTGTCGTTTCAGTCGGGATGTCAGCTCTGGGCTTCTCGCTGCAAGCTTGCTCCGTGTCTTCTAGAAGTAGAACGAGCACTCACGAATCCGTAGCCGGGATGGATCATGGTCACACCGTGCTAAAGAGTCGCGTGGGTCAGGCACCTGCTGTCGGGGGCAAAAACTCTGGAGGAATCCAGTCTTCTCCTCTCACCTCGAGCGCAACCTGGGAAATCGGGGGAGGCCGATTTGTCAGTACAAATGACGAGGAAATACATGAAGGGCCGGGTATGCCACTGACCTTGATGATGTCGTCCTGGGCGAGGTAAGCCGCGACGGGCGTCTTTCCCTTTCCGACCATGTAGGCCTCGTCGGCCTTGTTGCGGTGCGCCGAGAAGCGGTCCTCGTGCGAGTAGATGGCGACGGTCGTCATGCCCAACTCATGGGCGGTACGGAACACGCGGATCGCAATTTCCTGTTCATGTTTGAGGCGGGGCCGTGGATATCGGTTACCGGCAAAAGGGGCCGGAATGGAATAGGAAGAATCGCAACAGCAATCAGCACATGTGTTGTTTGTTTCCTCTCTGATTACTCTCCAGGCCGAGGGTCCCGGCGCTCTGGACCCGGGCGAGGCTAGAGCAGCGAGGGGCCGCGAGTCAAAGAGCAGAGAAAAATAGCCGGAGCGAAGAAGGACTCACGCCACGGTTGGCGACGAGGATCTTTCGGAGGGGCTGGTTGGACCTGCCGAGACGGCGGAGCGAGTTGATACTCGGGGTCGCTGCGCCAGGCGAATGCGGCCTCGAGGGCCTGCGAACGCGGTAACATGGGACGGGGTCCGTGTCAGCGAGTGGGGACAGGGGGCGGAGAGAGGGAAGCGCCTACTGAGGAGTCGCGAGGGCGTGAGGATCCATCTGGGCTGGCTTCCTTTCGACTCGGAAGAGTTCAAGAAGAGGTTACGGAGGGGCAAGAGGAGGCGAGAAGGAGAGAGCGATCGAAAGGCAACCCGTCGACTTTTTGAGCAGGCTTCGGTTCCTTATGCGGTTCTCGAATCTCTGGCGGGTGGCTTGCCGATTCGCACAGCTGTCTGTACGCCGAGTGTCAAGGCTCAAGAGAACTCGCTGCCTGAAGGACAGGCTACAGAGGACGACGAAATCGACCATCGATGTGCTGAGTGGGGCCGAGAACTTGGTGAGGAAACTTTTCACCCTCGCGTGTGTATTGCGAGGCAATTCCTCGGGCTATACTCTCTGTGCGCGCTGCCTCTCTCTCCTGCCTCCCACACGGTTCACCCCGTTCGCACGCACCTGGAGATGCGGCTGCTTAGCATTCCGAGCTCGAGGCGCTCCGATGACGTCGCCGCTAGAAGCTCTCGACGAGGAGCAAGAGATAAGAAACGCCGCGATAAGTGACGATGGGAAAAAGATTCTTGATGCTTGTAATAGGGGGGGGGGGGGGGGGGGGGGGGGGGTCCAACAGCTATATAGAACAGGACATGAAGCGTGTATATACTCGGGGCGCAAGAAATCAGGGGCACTGAGGATGGGGCGAGAGGTGGCCGGTGCTTTTTCAGCGACTGCGTTGACGCCCGCGCAAAGACTGTGACGACGGGTCGGCAGCGTCGCCGTCGACATCAAGGAGGTCCTCTGTCGCCATCATCGCCGGCGTCGTCGTCGTCGTCGAGCTGCTCTTGTCGAATCGCAAGTTGGGCGTCGCCGACGTATCAAACTCGTACTCGGACCCGCGTCCGAGTCTCCCTGCTCCGCTCGATTCCAAGTCGGGGTTTCCGCCGTTGTGGTCGCGGTACGCTGCCGGTTCCGGAACGACGACCGTCCTTAACTTGACGAGGCTGAGCGTCCCGACCGCCACCGCCGCAAACAAGCTCGCGAGCGCAAACACCGCTTCCGACCACCTCCCCACCGTCTGCATGAACAAGACACTGAACAAGATCGGTCCGATCACCTGCGACGCGATCGACTGGACGACACTGAGCGAGGCGAACAACCGACCGGCGTCGCGCGGCGAGGCGTGCGCGAGCGCGAGCGACTGGATCGCCGGACTTGCGCCCGAACCCATCGATTGGAGGACTGCGGCGGTCAAGAAGAGGGCAATGTGTTGCGACGAGCCGCGCATCGAAGAGGGGAGGAGGTAAGGCGCGATGAGGAACAGGGCAAAGCCAAACAGGTCCAGCAAGAGGGACCACCGCGCCAACGCGAGGTCGAAGTGCGAATCGTGCACGACGCGTAACCACCGCTTCTCGTGGTCCCACCTCGTGGCCTCTTTCGACGAACCGGCGGGACGAGGCCGCAACGGGATCGGAGCCGGTTTCCGCCGCACGAGTTTGATCAGGAGCGGGATCAACCCGACGAGCATGACGACGCGCAGGACGCCGAGGAACGACAGGTAGTACCCATCTTCGGCCGCGCCCCAGCCGAACGTGTAGTTGGCGTACACTGTTGTTGGTGACGTAGTGAAGCACAACATGAGCGCGAGGAAGTCAGTCAGGGTTCGCTCTGGCGAGCCGGTTGCAGGAAAAAGCACGCGAGAGAAGGAGGGATAAAACGCACTCAGTTTAACCGACATGACCGCCATGATGCACATGTAGCACGCCCACGCCGCCGCAATCTTGGTCAGAGTCCAATCCGCCTTTCCTCCTCCTCCTCGTCCTCCGGGTGCGCCGAGCATCATCTTGTTCGGGTCCGGCGACTTCCACACCTCTTCCGGGTTCCAATACTCGCTCAGGTGCGCGCCCCATTCGATGTTGGTCCGGTCTTCGGGGTCAAGAGGTGCCGTCGTTCCGGTGGTGGTGGTGGTGGTGGTGGTTCCGGATCCGCTCGCCGTCGCCGCGCCCGAACCCGAGCCCGAGCGTGGTTTCTGAGGCAACAGCAAGGCGACCGGTTTCAGGAACGCGAGCGGCCTCGCAGCGGTCTTGAGCACTTTGCGCCACCTCGACCCTTCTTCACGGTCGAGTCGCCTCCTTTCAGCCCGTTCCGCCTCGTGCCGCTCCCGAGCCGCTTGCTGCCGTTCGTGGGAAAGAGATTCCGGCAACAAGACGGCGAGGAACAACAAGTAGGCGGCGTGCATCGCCAAGGCGGCATAGAAAGGGGCGAGGACGCCGAGGCGCGACGAGCTGTGCGTGATCAGGAACGAGCCGAGGACGGGCCCGATCGCAAAGCCGCCGTACATCAAGCCGCCGATAGCGGAAAAGATCTTGGCTCGAGAGCCGGGCGAGGTCGTGTCCGAGACGTACGCCGCCGTGGTCGCTTGCGCGGTCCTGTTTTCCCGAGAGAGAGACCGATGAACCAATCGGTCAGCGAGAGTTTTTCGAGCGAGAGGTGGAGGACACTACTCTCGGAAACGTACGAGTAGCCGCCGACGAGGCCGTCCAGGATCGGTCCGAGCAAGAGGAAATTGTACGAAAGCGTCGAGTGGTAATAGACCGTTCTGTTTTCGTCCGAAGGGTTTCAGGTCCAGTCACGTTCAGCGGACACTCTCCGGAGGTGCTCCGGAGAGATGCGCTACTGAAAGCGTTGACTCACAAGAGAAAGACGACGTCCATCGCCAAACTGCCGCACAGCGCCAGGATCAAGACGGGTTTGCGACCCCTCCGGTCTGAGAAGGCGCCCCAAAACCCGGTCGTCAAGGACGACAGGATGCCCATCAGCAGACTCAAAAGGAGGGCCTAATAGTTGCGATTTTCCAAGGGGGGGGTGAGGTTCGAAGGAGCAGAATGCAAACGTTTCAGCGTTGTCAGCATGCGAGTAGGATGTGCGTCGCATAGACATGCAGCGGGGTTCAACCAGCCAGTCCATCGAGAAGAGGAGGAAGAAGAAAAAAAGAAGGAAAAAAAAAAACGCACCAATTGGGCCACCTGGGATTGCACGGCTCGAGACTTGTGGCATTGTTTCGCCCATTCTCCGTCCGAGATCGGGCTGTTACTCGCGCCGGCCGCTTCACTCGATTCCGTCGACTTGTGGTCATTCCACTCGAGCAAGATGGCGGAAGTCGAAGAAGAAGAAGCGGAACCGTTGGTCGTCTCATTCGTGTTCAACGGATGCTTGTTCCACACGGGGCTGGTCCCGACTATCCCGCCGCCGCCGCCGAGTTCGATCATCGGAGGAGGGACGGTCACGCCCGACTCGTCGACGGGCAACGCGCGACAGATCAATTGGGTGTAGATCTCGAGTTTCGGAGCGATCGTCATGCCCATCGTCAAAGCGAACACGAGCGTTCCGGGCTGCGAGCGAGCGGGGCAGAGGATCCATCATCAGTGAGGGGGAAACTCGTGCAGTGGTTTTTCGAAGCGAGGGGCAGGAGAGCAACATACGATGAACCAGATCGGAGACGGGCGCTTGTGCCAGGGCATCTTGCGATACCGCGACTTATTCCTTGCGTGCTCGTCTCGGTAGTCCTCTTCCTCTTCACTCTCTCCTGATCGCTGCTGCTGCTGCCGATCCCCGTTGTTGTCGTCGTGGTGGTCGTCGTCATTGCCATCCTCGCGCCGATGCGGCCCCCTCCTCCTCCTTCGATTCTTCGAATCGGAGGACCGCGCCCCCTCGTGAGGAGACGACGAGTCGTGTTGGGGTGGGTCGTCAAAGAGGGCCGAACGCCAAGAGCTAGCCCTCGATCCGATGGATGGTCTCGCAGGGGGATGCAAGAGGACATTGTCGGCGAGGACATTGGGCGCGTCGCCTTCGTAGAGGGCCGTGTCTGACGCGAGGTGGTGAGGCGGCAGATGGAAGCGTGACTCTATACGTTGTGCGTCGTCGCTGTCCTCCGAGTCCGGATGCAAGTCCGGAACTGGATCGGAGGCTGACCAAGCCATTTCGCCCATCGGCAGAGACGGAGATGGAGCAGGAGGAGGAGCAGCCGGAGCAGCGTCGGTGCTGCGGGTCGCCATCGTCACTCCCACAGTCTGAGCTACTGCCGAGCTTATGCAGTTCACAAGGCGGCGCAGAGTGCAAAAGGTTGAAACCGCACCGCGTGGACTTTCGGCGATGACCTGACATGTGGAGCCGACCGATCGGGTCCATTACATTGTCATTACAGCAACTTGTATTGCTGAGGTGTAATCCTGTCGCGGCCTTCGGGCTTGGCGGCTCTGCGCAGCTCGAGTCGAACGATGATAAGCAACCAACTTCGTTCCGGAAGTCGTACCGTTTATGCTCTTCGACGTACTGCCTGGAAGGCGAAACAGCGGCTCTCTCGACGACCCAGACTCGGAGTCTCCGACGCGACTCCGCGGCCGTCGCTTGGCTCGATCGCACACCGACACACACGACTTGAGCGATAGCTGCCCACAGGCTTGCCGCTGTATGCGTCCTGGCTGATGCCCTGCTCGATGGTGAGGCTGAATCGACCATCACCAGAGCAACAAGTGCCGCCACCTCCGATCCGGACGTTGAAGAACCGGATGCAGTTGCCGACGACAACGACCATTGGATCCGAGTCAAGGGCATCGACTACATGCTTTACTTGCTGTGCCTGCGTTTACGGGACAACGCAATCTTGGCTAGATGCTGTCGACACCGCTTGCGCTCTGAGAGAGAGAGAGAGAGCCGCCGTTCCAACCCGACCCACGGCCTGATCGATTACTCGGCATGCTTCGGAGGAGGTTCGGAGTTCATGAGATGCTCGGGCTGGTACCGGTTGGCTTTTACCAGCTGGTCTCGCATCCGCGCAGCTTGGTGGCCCCAGTAACAACACCAAGCAAGTTTCGTTCTGAATCCTCATGCGTCTTTCGCGCTCAGGTTGTTTTCTCTAGCGCGTCAACACGATGCAGGTTACTCGCACGGGGTTCCTCCTCTCGAACTCAGCTCCTATTTGCAGGGCCTACGACGAGTTCGGAGCAGAGGCGGGCCAGGTAGAGAGGCTAAAACAGCAGAGCGAGTGCATCCGCACTACGAAGGTCTCTTGCGCACCGAGCAGGACGTGACGAGGCCTGTCTGTGACGTGATGCACAAGATAGCGCGACTCCTGTTCATCCGCGCCAGCCTCGAATCGAGACTTCCGGAGCGGCTGGACGTTTCGCAACAACGCCACTCGATCAGGACACCTATTTGCCAAATCGATGTAATCGAGAACCATAGGCGTTCCATAGCAGGTCTTGCAAGCATTCTAGTCTGGCGAGCTGGCAGACGACCTCAAAAGTAGAGCGAAGCAGCGGGGTGACTCTCTAGGTGTAATGAGGGCATTTGTATGCACTCATTACAAACCGCTTCCTTCCTGTCATCGCCTCGCCTCCACCGCCGAGGTCTCCCCACAAGCGAGTCCTCACTCTAGAGCGTACGGCGGCGCAAGAAGGGGATAGATGGCCAATTGGAGTGCGACACTGGCGACGCTCGGTGCCCTGGTGCGGCCGCAGTCGCTGCAACCGTCGCTCGTCGTTCCCTCGATCGCTCACCTCGACTGGCACGCCCTCAAACACCGCGCTCACGTCCACGCGGTCGTGATAGACAAGGACAACTGCATAGTCAGAACCCTCATCCTGCCTTTGTCGGTCTAGCCGAACCGGAAATCGGAACTGACGTGGACTGAACGCGAGCAGGCTCGACCGGACGAGGATACCCTCGCCGACGATGACGCCCTCCGCGCCAGCTGGGGCCGCTTGCTCGCCGAGTTTGGACCAGACAGAGTCCTCGTCGTGTCCAACTCGGCGGGAGACCTCCGCAAAGATCCTCTCCGGATCCAGGTACAGCCAGTCCTACCTCCCTATTCCACCTCCAGCTCTCGTCATTGACACGCCCCCTTTACCCGCCCCCCTCTGCAACAGGCCGAAACAGTCTCGCGCAACTTGGGCGTTCCAGTCCTCGTGCATCCGAACCCGAAACCGGCCTACGCGTGCGCGAAGCAGATCGCGACTCATTTCCTCCTCGCGCCAAATTTAATAGACCGCGTCGGCGCCGACGACGTGGTCTATTCGCCCCTAGCTCGCGCGAGAGCTCGAGTCCTCCGGAACGAGAGACGAGCGATCGATCCTGCCGAGACGACGACGACGACGACGGGATCGAGACTGAAATCGCGACTCGTCGATGCTGGTGATGCTGCTGCAGCTACCGCGAGTGGTCCGGACGGCGCAGTTATGTCCTCGCCGTCGTCCTCGTCCGTCTTTCGCGTTCTGGTCATCGGCGACCGACTCACGACAGACATGATCCTCGCGCATCGGCTCTCATCCCTTTCTCTGCCCTTCTCGACTCGACGCCTCCCTGCTCCGTCCCCCACCACATCTGGACCACCCGCATCGTGGCTCTCTCGTTTCCGACTCTGGCCATCATCGTCCACCAGACGATTATTCCCGGCCACCGTCTCGATCGGTCAGGACGGCCAAACGATAGAGTCGGTCGGGATCTTGACGACGAGGTTGTGGGGTCGGGAAGGAGCAGGAACGACGTTGATGAGAGCGGCTGAGAAGATGGCGGTGAGGGCGTTTGAGAAGCGTGAGGCACGAGCTCGTCGACGGGTGGCGGTGACGATCGGCGATGAGGAGAAGTCAGCGCGACCTGACTGGCGAGAGTTTACGACTGGACTACTTCGGGTCGAGTCGCCGCCGCAGGGAGATCTACTTGCCAACAAGCCCGGAGTTTCGGTCGCCGCCAGTACCAGCACAGCTGCCCCGCCTTCTGCTACTCGTTCCCGACCGCTCCGGCAACGACTCCCCTCCCTCGATCTCGCCGCCATCCGTTCGTACCCCTCCCGGATCCCAGCCCTCGCCTCCTCGTTTGTGCACTCGATCCCGGACCGAGTCCACAACTTGACGACGGCAACTTTTCGCGCGCTGGTTCGCGCCCTCGAAAATCATGGTCCGAGGTTGATCGCGAGGTCCGAACGGGGATTACAGAAATTGGTCGATGTGTACCACCCGGCTCAACCCCAGGAGATCAGAGAACGGCGGTTAGTCGTCTCCCCGTCGGCGCCGGTATCGATTGAGCGGGCTTTGGATCGGGTCGAGCAGAGGTGGCAAGAAGCGGGTCAGACATTGGATCGGTACAAGGAGCGGTGGGAGGGGACTGCGACGAGCGTGAGGGCGATGGCGACGGCGGTGGCGGCGAAGAGACGAACGGGAGGAGGTACAGGAGGAGGAGGGGTGGTGGTCCCGGCGGCGCAGGAGGTGGAAGGGAAGGAAGCCACCGCCAGAAAGGGCAGCGCGGTACAATGAGCATTCGCCAACTCGCAACCTTTGCATGCTCCACAAACTTGCACCATCCTCAGGGGAGGGTGTGATTCCTTGTTGGGCGGACCTCGTCTCGCGGCTTGGGCATTCCTGCTGGACAGGCAGTTGGCGCTACATCATCCCTACGCCAGGACAGTGACCTGAAGAAACGATGGAGTTCGTCGTGACATTGTTGAGCTACAGACCCTAGTGGCGGATCGCGCGGACCGCTCGCCGCTTTCTTCGAGCGAGGGAAGCCGAGCACGAAAGGCTACGGGCAGCGGCTCGGCCGGCCCGCCTGTTCCTCGACTCTGATCACCTGAGCTGTAAAAGTCTACAATGTACACGCTCGTTCTGTCAGCCGCCCGCCCGAACGGGCGGGTTGCATTCCGCGACTGCCTGCAGCTGGCTCCAGAGGGACGCGGGCGGCAAGCGCGCCGCTTCCCGCCGCATTTGCCGTCCTTGCCGCCCTCGCCGCCCTCGCCGCCCTTTCTCTTGGCCTTTTCTCCGCTTTCGACGCTCTAGATCTGCAAGACGATCGAAGACAGACGTGCCGGGGGATAGAGGCGGCCCGCTCTGGCGCCTCCAGGATTTCCCTTGACTTCCTCATCTCCCCACTTTTTGGGTTCTCTCTTTCCGTCGCTCTCCTGCTTCTCCATCCTCTATCCTACACTTGAGATCTTCACTCTAGACTGCCACTGCTGCTCCCCGGCTACAAAAATCTCCGAAGCGCCGCTGCCCCTCTTTGAACCAAGATGGCGACGACTCACGCCTCTGCTGCCGCTGGAGACCTGGTCGACGAGAAGGATCTCGGCGCTATTGAGCAGGTGCGTGTCCGGAAGTGGTGTGCCGCTTTTCAAAGTATGTTCGCTTACAGAACAGGGCCCGCTCACGGTACGAAAACAGTACCGTGCCCGTGACGGTGTCGGCGGAAGACGACAAGCGAATTCGCGTAAGTCTTTGTTCTTCGCGTCCTCTTCCTCTTCCGGATGGCATTGGCCGGGTGTTTTCCACCTACGCGTCGGTATACACTTCCCTCTGATCGCGGTGGGCAGGATTTGCGAGGTCTGGGGGGCGGTTGCGGGCAATAGTGAAAGCAGTTGCTGACGCGAACCCGCTTTCCTCGCATCACAGCGCAAAACGGACTGGCGGATCCTCACAATCCTGTGCCTTGTCTTCGGACTTCAAGTGCTCGACAAGAACGTGATGTAAGCATAACCTCTCCGCTCATTTCTAGCTGCGCGACAGCTTTTGCCACTCGGGGTGCTGGCTCCCGGATGGCGAAAACCTCCATGGCCGGAGCTGACATTGCTCCCTATCACACAAACCAGGGGCTACACCGCGACTGTCGGCCTCAAGACGGACGCCAACCTCAAAGGGAACGAGTACTCGACGCTGTCGTCGATCGCGGCGTATGCGCAACTCGCGTGTCAACCCCTCGGCGCCTTTCTTCTCGTACGCTTTCCGATCAATCGACTCCTCGCCGTCTTGATGTTCTGCTGGGGCGGTGTGTTGATGGGCATGGCTGGAGCGACCAACTTTCCGGTGTGTTGTGCACGTCCTTCCTTTCTCTCCAGAGGCCGTGCTTCCTGACATATCCGGGCAATCTCATTCATCTCGACGCTTCTAGACCTTGACTGCGACTCGCTTCTTGCTGGGAGCTTTCGAGTCTCTCAGCATGCCGGCGTTTACGCTGTCGACGGGTTCGTTCTTCTCTCTTTCCTTTCCAATCGAGCTCGTCCGAACCAACCTGACCCTGGCCAGTTTCTGCCCCCGTATAGTCACCTGGTATCGTCGCGCTGAACAGCCTCTCCGCATGGCTCTGTGGTACTGCCAGAACGGTACCGCATCGATTCTCGGCGCCTTTTTCGTCTGGGCGCTTTCGCACGGCTCGCCCAAACTCCACGTCTATCAGATCACTTTCCTCTTCACCGGAGGGCTCACTCTTCTGTTCGTCCCGGTGGCGTGGCTTTTCTGGGATGAGAAACCGGAGAAGGCCAAGTTCCTCTCGCCCGAGGATCGACTCAAGGCGGTCGAACGCCTCAAGGCGAATCAAACTTCGTCCGCCAACAAGAAGTTCGGTACGTCTTTCTTTGGTACTCCCTGATCCTCTTGGTTACTTTGCTGAGACATAGAAAGCAGATTGGTCGCAGATCAAAGAGCTTTTTCTGGACCCGAAAACCTACCTTTTCGCGACGCTCGCTGTACTCTGCAACATCGTCCCTTTCGTCTGTGAGTTGAACTGCATCCTATACAGCTTCTACTGTCGCCCTCCTTCGTTTCTTTCTCCGATATTTCCTCCTGTGCCCTCGTGCCCCTCTTTTTCCCGTCCTTCTCGCGAATTGTGCTGACAGCTGCCCACTGCCTGCAGACAACACCTTCGGCAGCATCCTCCTTGAGACGCTGGTTGGTTTCGACAAGAAGACGGTTCTGTTGCTCAACATGCCCTACGGCGCGCTGCAAATCGTCTGCATCCTTCTCACCTCATGGTGTGCGACCCGATTCCGGGTAAAATCGCTGTTCTTCGCCCTCCTTTATGTCCCGCCTGTGGTACGTTCGTGACGACGTTCCAGCTTCATCCCTTCACCGCCGAGACTAACGTCAAATTCTTGCGCAGATTGGATACGCTCTCCTTTACACCCTGCCGCGCACCGACGCCAACATCGGCCCTCTGCTCTTTGGCTTCTACCTCACGGCGTTTGCGTTCGGCGCGTCGCCGCTCTTGGTCGCTTGGATCGGCGCGAACACGGCCGGCTCGACAAAGAAAGCTGGACTCGTCAGTATTTATCAAGCGTGCTCCGCCGCTGGCAACATCATTGCCCCCAACTTGTTCCGGGCCACCGATGCGCCGCTGTACCGTAACGGTCTCAAATACGTCCTGTCAGTCGGAGGCTTCCCGCCTCGCCTAACACGACCCTCTCAGGCTGACCCATTTATTTTCGTGCATTACTCAGTGTCCTCGTTTGCATCGCTCTCCTCAACATCGCCCTGCTCGTACTTCTCCTTCGGTGGCAGAATGCGCAGAAGAAACGTCAACGTGTCGCTCAGGGCAAGCCCGCCGACGTGAGTCGTCCTCGTCTGTAGCCTTGCTCAATCCGATTGCGGCTTCTAACAGTTGCGGTGCTTTCCACAGCTTAAGGATGCGTCGATGGCTTTGAAGCTCGACAACAACGACGCTCAGCTGCACGGTATCCAGGAGATTCGGCGCGACAGCTCGTCCGAGCAGGGCGTCGAGGCTGACCTCAAGAAGGCCGAAGTCGTTCCGACTCAGGCGGAGGATGAGGACCAGACTGACAGGCAGAACGTCATGTTTATCTATGTGTACTGATTCCGTCTATGTTGCCGTGGCTGTTGCTCCTGTCCGAACCCTTTCCCATAGTCGTCTTAAAGAAGTCCTCGTTGTTGTGTAAGATCATACCGCGCATTCTGCGCAATCTCGTTTGCTTCGGAAGTGGGCGAGTCGCAGAGTCAAACGTCCTGCCCTGCTAGGGAACGTCACTCTGTATCAACCAAGGAAGCACGCGTTCACTCGACATTGCGGCAAAGACCAACTTCAAAGCGTGTCGGTGATATCACGTTGCAAGATTGCAGTCTGAGACTACAGGCAAGTATAAAGGAAGGTGTACATGCTGCTGGAGTTCTATAGAGTCTCTTTATATCTTATTCGAGTCTCCGATTGTCTCCGAAGAAAGGACATTTTCTCAGACACGATTGTCTCGAGCAGCTCTTGCTGCACCGCGAGTTGTTTCCCCCTTCTCGCTTGCGCCATCTCCATCCTTCTCCTTGCGCTCCTGCTCCTGTCGCTCCTCCTCAAGGACTTGCTCGCGCATGTCGACGTCCAGGCACGGCGCGAAGCGAGACATTTGGCGCAGTTTGTACCCGTACTTGTAGAACAAGAACGGCGATGGCGTGATGGCCAAGCCGATGAAGCCAAAGGTACTGGCGCCCCAGCCGATACCGAGGTTGGTGAACCTGCAGGCCGGCAAAAAAAACAGGCGTCAGTGCTGATCCGGAGCAGTGAGCGACCGAGGCAGCGGTCCGGCGCACATTTGGCGGATGAAGAGCGGGAAGGCAGCGGCTGCAGATTTTCATGATTAGCATGCACGATCGAGCAAGTCGCGCGCAGATCCGACGTACCGACTGCCGATCGGACAACAGTGTTGCCGGAAAGTGCGGAAGCCGAGTACTGCGAAGCGGAGCGTTCCAGGGTCATTAACCTTTTCGCGCGCGAGTCACTCGCAAGAACGCACCATCAAGTAGACTTCGACGAGGTACGTCAAGAACGAGATGAAGACCAAGGTGAACGACATGCCGATGAAGATTGTCGCGACTGCCGGAACCGCCCAATGGATACTCGGATAGTCTGAACGGGTGGAATGATTAGCTTCTTCAAGTGGATGGCAGGGACGGGGTACCGCAGCAGACTTCACTCACTTCCAGTCCAGCCGAGCCAGAAGATGCCGACGATCAAGAAAGGTCCGGCAAGCATTGCGCCAAAGAGACTGTTTGGCAAGAATCTTTTGTCAGTCAAGCCCAACCGCTCGCGTATCCATGCGCCAACTGCTTACCGATGCTCGGGCGGCGGGTGTCCGTGCCATTTGCGGAGGAGTTCGGGGTACCCGCGCTGGGTCCAGACGCTGACCGCCGCGCCGATGGTTGTGCCGAGGCCGACGCCGATAAAGACGAGACCGGACTCGCCGGGATTGAAGCCCCTAGTCTGTTGGAATATGATCGGAATGACGCTGAACAAGCCATAGCTGCGAGAGAGGAAGGGGCGAGCGGGAGGTCAGATCTTTGAGATTTGGTAGCGGCGGGTAGAAGAAAGATGCACGAACAGCAGGCCGTAGACCACCTGCAAGGGAGGGGGACCTGTCAGCTTCAAGCTCAGAACCACAAGCGCTGATGCATAGAGTCTCACGGAAAGGTAGATCGTAACGGTGATCATGATCGGCTCGACGACCAGCATCACGAGCGGTCGAGCCAGCGTCCGGGTGATAATACTGTGCAGCGAAAAGTCGGCACGCTCGAGTTCTGCGTACTTGTCGCCGTGTTCTTCGGGGTTTTCTTTGCGCATCCGCTTGGCGCGTTGCTTGAGGAGGATCGGGTGATAAGTCTCGGGGAGGAAGATCGTCATCTGCAAGAAGAAGGATGCCGTCAGCGAGAGCCCGACGAGACGCGGGCTAGAACGGATACTCCGCGACTCACCAGGACCCAACTACCGAGACCCCAGAATCCGATCCAGCCATAGATCCATCGCCAACGAAGACTCTGGTTCATGACCGTCTGTGTGACGAAAAGCAGGTTCAGTCCGCGCTTTCTCGCGACTTTTACCGTCCGATCGTATTCGAAGCACTTACGAAGCCGCCCAGGATGGGTCCAAGTACCGGCCCGAGGCTGGTAGGGAACAAGAAGAAGAAAAAACGGAAAGATCAACACCGGCGCGGAGGAAGACTGGAGCGGTGTACGCGACTCACAAGACCGAAGCCGAAAACAGCGACATACTGCAAGAGAGCGTAAATGCGGTCAGGTGGGGCCTTTTTGGTCCGCCTCGCGGACGAGAGCCGCGCGAGAGGGGAAACTCACGCATCACCACGACGTATCGGGTCCCACATGTCGGCGATCACGCCTCCGCAGTTGACGAGCGGGCTGGACGCGAAAACGGCGGCAAAGAAGCGACAGATGATGAGGGTCCAGATATTTTGCGCGAGTGCGCAGCCGATTTGGAACAGGCCAAAGACGGCCAGGGTGAGGATAAAGATCGGACGGCGGCCCAACTATTCGTCGTGGCGGGTCAGCATCCGACCTGCAGCAGATTCTATACAAGCGACGTACCATCTCGGAGAGCGGCTGTTGAAACGCAAAAATGTCAGACAACTTCGCGGATAAACTTTCGGTGAATCTGGCGCAGAAACTCACAGCCCAAAGAAGCGGACCAGCAACGTCTGTTTCGCGCGCGCGACAAATTGGAAAGTATGAGTATAAGCGAGACACGAGAAGCTGCCGCAAATCCGCGACTCACAGCCAGCCAAGAAGAGCGCGGTCGTCAATTCGGCCACTTCACTTCCCGAGTTGAACTGCTCGGCGACCTGTTGATGGCGCATAAGGTGTTCAGTTCACGTACCTCTCCACGCAGGTGAAGCGTATCCGACTCACTTGGCTAGTAGCGGAGGATGGAGCACTCGACGCAAAAGTCACGACCAAAGTCGCGTGCGCGCAAAGAATGGTGATGATCCATTTGTACTTGACCGACCTGATCGGGCACCAAGATAGGGAGCATCAGACGCTGCCCTCTAGACAGAAAAGGAACAAGGTACCGGACTTGGGCGCACCAGTTTTGCGGGTTGTGCGGGTCGTCGTCTGCCCACTCGACCTTGTTCGGATCCCTCCCGTTCTCTTCCTCCGGCTCTTCTTGGATTCCGTCGTTCCCCGCCTCTGAACCGGCCCGAGTCTCTGAAGATTCGCTGCTTGCGCGAGCTGTGCGGGAACCTGGGAAGGCGGGAAAAATCAAAGCAGTCAGCGCATCCGAAGTTGCCACTCTGGCAGATCCAGCGCTCCCGACTTTTCTTGCCGACGCCGGAACCGCAGACTCACGCTGCTTCGACAAGCGCGAGAACGCGCGGTGAGCGTCCGAGAAGGCGGTATCGACGTGGGTCAATTCTGGATAGCCACCCTCGCTCCAGACAGTTCCGCTCCGAGTCCGTTTCCGGATCGGAGCGCCGGCACGCGGGTCGTTCGCCGTCTCGAGTCCTTCGCCCGGTCGCACAAAGCTCGGAGGCTGGTGCGGTGAGGTAGAAAGGCGCCCCCCGCTTGTCGGGGGATTGAGCGCCGCATTCGAGAAGCCTCGTTTGCGGGGGATGAAGGGCAACGCAGGGGCGTCTCCGCCCCAGTCTCGGATTTCGCGCTCCGCTTCGTCGGTCCTGTAGTCATAGTCGGGCGACACATGCTTTGCAATTTCGGGATGCAGCGCCGGTGGATGTCCGCTGCTCGTCGCGATTGCTGCCGGCGTCTCTCCGGCAAGCGTCTGCTGACCGGTCTCGTTGCTGCCGCTGCTGCTGCTGCCCGTGCTGCTGTGCGTGGTGCGATCCGATCCGGGCGCCATACTCGCGTGCTCCTCGGCACTGTGTGGTGTTTGATCCATGCTCAAGTGTGCGCCACTGCACGCAGGTCAATCAGTCGCTGGAAGATGACGATCGAGCGTCGTTTGAGCTGCAGCTCTCGTAAGCCGCGACCGGCCGACACGCGACCGCCAAACTCCGATCTTCTCGGCCGACATCCTACACGGGCGAGAAATGACGTCGTTTGTGCTGTCCGCTCTCCGCGCGCTCATGTAGGGGCAAAGTATTTTCATATGCAGAGGGGTCACATAACGACGAGAGGGCACTTCTAAGGTAAGGGAAAGGTAGAGATAGAACAAGGGCGAGGTGATTCGTCGTGACGAGCTTCTAACGGAGGTCTCGAACCGCAACGGAGGGCATGGTTGGAACAAGCTTTTGA
Source organism: Rhodotorula sp. CC01 (assembly GCA_021654155.1). Taxonomy (NCBI): domain Eukaryota; kingdom Fungi; phylum Basidiomycota; class Microbotryomycetes; order Sporidiobolales; family Sporidiobolaceae; genus Rhodotorula; species Rhodotorula sp. CC01. Next base: position 45,020 of record JAKEZK010000052.1, read on the forward strand.
GCCACGACGGAGGGAAGGTCATGCAAAAGAGGGTCTGTATACGGTAAAGAGTGGGAAAGCGGGGAGCGAGGAGAGAGAGAGAGAAATTGGACGACCAGCTTTTTTTCGTTCCGGATGATCGCCTCAGCCGTGACCAGAGTTGGCTGCCAGGGCAGAGGAAACGTGTCAGCATACTGTTTTTCATAACAGGAATGAGAAGGGGGCGCGGGCTCACTCTTCCAGCCCCTTGCGCGGTCGACGGCGCGCGTCCACCCCGAGTACTTCCACTCGCGTTCCTGCTCGTCGATCGTCGGACTAAACACCTTGACGTCCAACCGGTTCACCTTGGCGAGTGTCTCGGGCTTGGTCAAGTCCCAGTTGAAGAGGCCGAGGGCGCCGCCGGCGAGGATTGCAGCGCCGAGGACGGTGGATCTGTCAGACAAGAGACGCGCGAGGTCGTCAGTCAGGAACAAAGAGCACCTTGACTTGAGGCATCTGCCGCGGACTCACTCTCGCATCTCTGGTCGCCGAACATCAATCCCGAGAATGTCGGCCTGGATCTGCATCGTCACGTCGCTTCCCGTCATGCCACCATCAACTTGCAACACCTTCAACCCGGCGGGACCCTGGTTCAACTGCTTGTCGTCTTCGAGGCGAGGCGAAGAAGTCGCGACGTCTTTCGACATGGCGTCGAGGATCGCGCGCGTCTGGAAACACGTCGCCTCGAGCGTCGCGCGCACAATGTGGTGCTTGGTCGTAAACGTTGAGAGGCCGATAATCATGCCACTGGTATATTCAGTGGGGAGGGTCAGTTCCGCTCCGGCGACATGCTTTCTTCAAGCAACCTGTATAAGAAGGCTCGACTAACGTGGCTCGGATATCCCAGTAAGGGGCGAAAAGACCTCCGAAACCCTGCAAGTTGCGTTTTTGGGGACATGTCAGTTACCCGCCCGCATAGGTCGCAGAGCTTGGTGTGGGTGCACAAACGCACCGTGACAAAGTAGCATCCGCCCGTATCGGGAACCTGCTCGGCAAGTTGTCCAGCTTCTCGTGGGTGGTCGATCAGGTTGAGGTTGTCACGAAGCCTGATTATCGTGCGCGAGAGCTCGAAAGTCAGCCGGAGACGCCCTTGCAGAAGCGCAGGTCCTGCCGCCTCCTCTTGAAGAAAGTGAAACGACGAGACAAATTCCGGGGACGAGATTCCGGCGAATCAAGAACTCACCAAGTGACGGAAGAACCACCGACGGCGACCGATCCCTCGAGCGCGAAATGGACGGGGTTATTCGGGCCCATCTGGTATCCGACCTGCATGCGTTCAATGATAGCGCGAGGGGGCGAGAGAGATCTGTCAGATTCGGAACGGGCTGCGGCGGCTTCCTCTTCCTCTTGAGACCCGCAAAACTGCGAGAAGACGTACGGTGGTGACGAGGCCGTGTGTGGATTTGACAATGTCGGTGCCCGTGTTGAAAAGCATGAAGCATCCGGTACCTGCAAGGGTGGTTCGTGGAGTGAGTTTGACTCGTCTCTTGCCGACAAGCTGGTGCCGCCGGGGGAGGTCCAGCACAAAGCGGGAGGAGACAAACGCACCGTAGGTCTGCTTCGCGTCGCCCTTGGTCAAGCACTTGTTCCCGACCAACGCCGCCTGCTGATCTCCAATCAACCCAGCAATCGGGATCCCCTCCAACAAGTGACCCTTTTTGAAATGCCCATACACTTCCGAGTTGGACACGATCCGCGGCAACGCCTCCCTCGGCATGTCGAAAAACTCGCACAACTCGTCGCACCAGTCTTGCTTGTGCAGGTTGTAGAACAAAGTGCGGCACGCGTTCGAGGCGTCGGTGATGTGCAAGCCGCCGTCTTTACCGCCCGTCAGTTGCTGCGTGTCCAATGACAAAGGTGCAAGGGGGGATCAGCCGTCAGTTTCGGCCCGAGTCCTGCATTCGTCGCACCGGGAACGCACATAAACGAGCCAAGTGTCGACCGTGCCTGCCATCAAAGTCCCTTTTCTCCGCGCCTCCTTGACCGATTCCACATTGTCCTTGAGCCAGTCCCACTTGGTCGCCGAGAAGTAGGTTCTGTGCGTCCGACAGGCCATGCGCGTAGCCACAATCGGTCAGCGTTTGTTAAGCTGATTGTCGGCGGGGGTACCAGTGATGAGAAACGCACGAGAGGGGAAGTCCGGTGATGCGCCTCAAGCCCTCCTCGCCGACGATGGGTCCGTCCGGAGTCGTGAATGTCGTCGCTTCCGCCCTCGCTCGCAATTCCCGCACATTGGAAGCATTTCGCGCGTCCGGCCATGCGACTGTTCAATAGCGCGGGACAAGAGTGATTGGGGGTCAGGGAAGAGGATTCCGACGGTGGTGTGAGAGAGAGGGAGAGGAAAGCGCGAGACGGACCGGCATTGTAGAGCGGTTCGCCCGTTTCTCGATCCCAGAGCAAGGTCGTCTCTCGCTGAGTGGCGATCCCGACTCCCTTGAGCTTGTCGCGCGAGTGGCCCTTCGTCTCAAACAGTTCGAGGCAAGCGGCGATGCACTTGTCAATCTCGGCGGTGTAGATGGACGGATCGTGTTCGTGCCAGCCCGGTTCCGGGTGCACTGCGTGGTGAATGGAAGCAAAAAAAAAAGAAAAGAATTCCGCGAATCAGTCTCTGCGAGTGAGGGAGTCGCGAGCGACGAGAGCCAGCTGGGAGGGTGGGCAAAGCTGACACTGTTCGAATTCGATCTGGTGGTGAGCGACGACGTCCGCCCACTGGTCAAAGATGTAGAACCTGCACGAAGTCGTTCCGCAGTCGATAGCGCTATGTGTAGAGTCGCCAGGCAAGATTTTCCCGAAAGGTTTGGGGGCGTGGGGCGGACCGACGTTGCCGAAGAGCGTCAGCGCGTTGAAATCCCCCGCGCACGCGCGACTAGAACTCGCTCCATAATATAGTCGAGGGAGGGCAGGGCAGACTGACCCTATGAACTCGGTCTCCTGGGAAGCGACGAGGTCCCTGTCCGGTGCGCTCGACGGCGTTTGCCCGACTTCGGACAGTCGACGCGGTCTCGAGGCGGCGAAGCGAGCTTCTCGGATCAAGCTGCGCTGTCGCTCCATTCTGTTGGCTGTGTGAGCGCTGGAGCTTCAAAGGTTGAGAGGGAGCCGAGTGTTCTTTCGTTGTCTATACGGAGAGAGAGGACGACGGGCGCGGGGAGCTCAACGTGAAAAGGACGAGGAGAATGGGGGGACGCCTCACGTTTTTTTTTTCGAACAGCGAGAGAGAGCCGACGCCGACGTGGCGCTCAGCTGCATCCGAATGAAAACTCTTTCAAACTCGTGCCAAGTGGGGCGCATTCTCGGCAACCGGGTCTCTCCTCCTTCTCCTCCCTCGCTCCTCTCATGCACAAGGTCTATAGAGCCAACTCAGCTTTCGACAGTGCGTGCGTAACGCAGAATCATACGAGTGTCCGCTCAAGCAGGAAACCGCGCGCGACACATGGGCGAGCTTCGGCATCATCTACCGAGTCCCCACGCCTTCTTCTCGCCACAACGCCACACGACTGGCTCCACGGGTCTCCATCCCTTTGGCTTTTGGCGCCACACCGCGACCGAATCGCCGCATCATTAATTGTTGGCACTACATCATTGACTGAACTGAATCAGCTGCCGTCAGTTCCCGCTGCGGCCGGCTGCTCCTGCTCGAGCTCTCGAGTTCGCTGCCTTGTTCATCATCCAAGCGTCTCTGTTGACCGCGCATTGCCGTGCTCTCCGGCGTTGCACGCATAGCACTGTTGCCTTTCCGCGACGTCTTTCTCGTCGTATGCGCATTGACTGACTCGAACCCGCTTCGGAACTGAGTTTTTACACGGCAGCGACTACTGTGTATGCACCGTGCGGAGGACCCTTTGTCTGCGCTCTCGACAAACTGTCTCTGCAGCAATGTTTAGCTCCTGCTGTCCGACGCGCCCCCATCGATTGCTCGCCACTTTTCCTTCCTGCAGCTGTGTGCCCTCACAGGCGGCTGGGCGCTTTGATCCTCATGGTTGGGAATCTCGCCCCTCCTCTTTGGCACTCGAGCACGCCGGAGTCAATGCAGAAGTGTCTCCTGCCCAAGACAAGTGCTTACGGCGTCCTGCTTACGGCGCTCGCCTCCCACGTGAGAGAAGCGGCCTGTTGTGTGCATGCCGAGCTTCTTCTTCCCCGTTCCCCTTGGCTCAACAAGGGATGGGCACCGTATTGCTACCGGCTCACCAGGCGGAACAACCTTGACCTTGGCTGACAAGTCAAGTTTAGGGTGAACGAGCGTGAGGCCACTGGGGGAGAGCAACCCGCGAGATAATAGTCCCGGAGGGAGTGTAACCAAGTGAAATTGGAGTATTTGTATTGGGCACGAGGTCAGCCGGGCAAGCCGTTCGCGGTCCGCTCGCTGCCTCCGCACCCCGCTCTCGCTCCCCTTACACGCACACTAGAAATGGCTGCTGTTCACCCCGTTCCCCCCTCGTGGAAGGACCTGTGAGTGGCCCCTCCTCTCTGCGCCCGCGCGCGTGTGTGTGTGTGTGTGTCGTGTCTTTGGGGCGAGAGCGCGTCTTGCTCCGACCTGACCCGCTCCCCGTCGCGAGAGGCAGCGGAGCGTGCAGGCAGGCGAGGACAGTCTAGACTGACAATGAGCGACAAAACAGTGGCAAGTCGGCCTCGGACCTCCTCAACAAGGACTTCCCGCTCGCCGGCAACGCCCTCGAGGTCAAGGTACGCGTCTCGCTCTCTCTCGGCATTCCTCGCCTGCAGAGGCAAACGCACCGTGCAAGACACTGACACCGGGCTCTCGTCTCTCGTGCGACTACTCGTCACGCGTGCGCGCGTTCAGACCCGCGCGCCGAACGGTGTCGCGTTCAAGGTCGCCGGTCTCCGTGACGCCAAGTCGGCCGCCATCGCCGGTGACCTCGAGGCCAAGTACTCGGACGTCAAGAACGGCGTCACCTTGACCCAGACCTGGACCACTTCCAACGTCCTCAAGACCCAGGTCGAACTCGAGAACCAGGTCGCAAAGGGCCTCAAGCTCGACATCCAGGGTCACCTCCTCCCCGCCACCCAGGGCAAGTCGGCCTACGTCACCGCCATCTACCGCCAGCCGAGCGTCCACACCCGTGCCCTCCTCGACGTCTTCAAGGGCCCGACCTTCACCGCCGACGCCGTCATCGGCCGCGACGGCTTCCTCCTCGGTGCCGAGTCGACCTACTCGGTCCCGTCCGGCGCCGTCACCCGCTACGCCCTCGGCCTCGGCTACGCCGCCCCGACCTACACCGTCACCCTCCACGGTCTCGCCAATCTCTCGGTCTTCTCGGCTTCCTACTACCACAAGGTCTCCAAGGACGTCGAGGCCGGCGCCAAGGTACGCGCGCGCACCTTGTCCTCTGTTGCTACCTGACGCTGACCTTACACTGCGACACCAGGCCATCTGGGACTCCAAGTCGACCGCCTCGCAGGTCGGCCTCGAGGTCGGCACCAAGTGCTACCTTGACGTGCGTTCCTTTTTTTTTTTTTTTTTTTTCTTTACTCTTCCTCGCTTTCTGTATTTGCCCAGAGGTTGATTTCGCACTCCTCTTCTGCAGAACACTGCCTTTGTCAAGGCCAAGATCAACAGCGTCGGTGTTGCCGCCCTCGGCTACACCCAGGCTCGTGAGTCACCCGTTCCCGTGTTTCTTTCTTCGTGCCACCGCTTTCGCGCTCTCGAGCGAAGCATGCTTCGTAGGGGACAGGAGATTGACCGATCCTGTTCCGCGAATAGTCCGTCCGGGCGTCAAGGCCTCGTTCGGCCTTGCTGTCGACACCGCCAAGCTCGGCGAGGCTTCGCACAAGTGCGTCCTTGCTTCGTGCATGCCCCCCCCCCACCCCCCCATGCCCCCCCCCCCCCCCTTTTTTTTCTTCCCTTTTTTCTTCTCTCCCGGCTTTGCTTTCCATAAGCATCTTGACTGACTGAGCTTCCCTCCCTGCTTTCCCCGACAACAGGGTCGGCACCTCGCTCACCTTCGAGGCTTGTGAGTTCTTCTTTCTGCCGTGCTGTTGATGATTGGTCTCAAAGTTAGAAACAAGGAGAACTGGTTACTGACCCGTTTGGTCGATTGCCACCCTCGCCTCCGCAGAAGCGGCGTCTTCTCAACGATACACAGTTTTCCCCGTCACGGAAGGTCGTTTCTCTTTTTCCTGTCAACGCGATGGGAAAAGACGCGCGCTCTCTCTCTCTCTTCTTTTTCTCTTTTTGAAGTGGTCCAAGGTCGTAACTTGCGCAGAAAAGAAAGTTCACACATTACACGCACCAGAGGAAGAAACGAAAAATCGCCCGTTCATCTAGAAGGGTTGCGAGAGGGGAGGCTAACGAACGTGTGGTCCGACAAGGTCCATCCGTACCCTCACATCATTGACCGTCATCTGAGATCTATCTTGACCGGAGAATGCATCTGCTTGCATCGACAGGCTGACTATCGCAAGAAAGGGGGGCCGAATGTCCACATGACGCCGCCGGAGAGAGAGAGAGAGAGAGAGAGGAAGATGTGAATCGAATTGTGGTTGCAGACGAGGGGGTGGCGGCGGCGGCCTGTCTGGTCTGACTTGATCTTACGGCTCCGGATATCCGAGTCAGCGCATCCAGGAGAGAGAGGGAGAGAGAGACGTCAGCTCCAGGAGGCGCTTTGACTCGACTGCGGCGAAGCTGTTTGTTGACCTTCTCACGTTGGGACGGGTGCCCAGCGCCTTGTCGCCGGAGGCGGACTGTATGAGGTTAGAAACACCTTGTCTTGCTTCGTAAGGGTTCAAGTTGTCGTTCAGGCTAAGGCGGGACCGGCAACTTGGCGCTATACGGGAGGAGCAAGGGGCGGGAAAAAAGTTCAAGACCCGATCGAGTCGGAAAGCGTGAGACTTGATCCGGGGTCAGAACCATAGATGGACAGGAGCAGTGACTCTTACTCAGCAGCGCTTCCTGAGATGCTGCTCCTTCGATCCTCCTCCTTTGATCCGCTGCTTTCCCTTCGTCAAGAATGGTTGTGGGCATTCCGGCTCTGAACCCTCCTGCGCTTCGGACCACAACAACAACGACGGCGTCGGCGGCGGCGGCAGAGTCTACTCCGTTTTTGTCCTCCTCCATTACGATCGCAACAGCAGGCACCAATTCGGCGACTAAACCCTTGACGACGACGACGACGAGGACTTCTTCGTCGACGCGCGTCGCCACCATCCTCTGCACCGTGTTCCCCGTCCTGATCGTGATCGGTAAGATCGCCTTCGGAGCGTTATGGTGTCGGCATCAAAGGCATAGCAGGAGGAGCGGGCGGGTCGCATCGACTATCGTCATCGAAGAAGAAGGTCTGTCGGGTCGATATTCCAAGTTGGAATTCTTTCGACCTGCGTGCGTCCGGTGGACTGACATATTCTCAAACGCAGGTCTGCCACCACGACTGTACCACTCTCGTCATCCTCCGCCGCCACCAGCATCAATACCGGCGGAACCTGCTGCAGCTGCTGCTGAACCGCCCTCCTCGTCCGAATACCCTCCGCATCGCGACAGGAGGATCGCGCGGCTAAGTGAGCTTCTTCTCCGCCACCTCGAGCCGGTGTTCCCCCACCCTCAGCAAAGATCACGTTCACCCGGTCGCCGCGTTGGACCCTCGACGAAAGCGACTGAATCTTCCTCCCCTCCCCCTTTCCCTTCCTCCTCCTCTTCGACGTCGTCGCCACTGTACTGTGCCCCGCCGCACGAGCGGTTCATAGATGAGCATCGTCAGATTGCGAGCGGTGCCGAGGCAACCGGTCAAGCTGAGAACGTCGAGCAGCAAGAGGAGGAGGACGGGTATCGGCGAGGGGTGGCGACTCTGAAGAGCAACAAGTTGCCGAGGCTTCCGCCGCCGGTTTATGAGCCTTGACTAGCAGGTCGTAGAGATAGCGATGAAGTTCAGATCAGATGGAGACGTGTGAGCGCAGCTGAGCGGAGCGCGATGCGTGTGGTAGGATGAAAATGCAATGGTCGTACAACAAGAAGGATCAGAAAATCACGACTCTCCCCTTTCTCAGCGTCACAGGACCCCCTCCCCCTCTTATTGCCACAGCTGCTTGGCCTTTTTCTTGAGTTCCTTTTTGGTGCCGGCTTCGGATTTGCGCTTGTCGAGTTTGTGGGAGCGTTCGATGGCGGCTTCCTTGGCGGCCGCTTTGCGCTTGTTGGACGCGGAAGATTTCGTGCGCTTGGTCTTGGCTTTTGTGGCTTGCTCAGGTGCGACGTGCGGTTGCGTGACTATTGGCGCGAGATTCAGATGAAGGAGGTCAGGGGGGGGAAGGGGGGACGTTCCTCTTTGGGAGTAAGCGGTGACTGACCTGCGAGGGAGGGCTCCTTGGGAGTGACAATGTCGGGCAGCGGTTCCTCCTTGCGAGCTTGACCTGTGCGAAGCCGTGGTTGAATGTCAACGCTGCAGAGGAGAAGCTGCCAACGCGAGACCCCAGAGAGCGGGCCATCCGGCAAGGGAAAGGGCGGTGGCGCTTACGTTCTGATTTGGGAGGCATTTCTTCTCTCTTCCCGGTGAAGCTAGCTTGAGGGTGTAGAGTGAGAGCCAGGCGAGTGATCGAGCTGAGCCGAGAGTGCGATCGCTCTCGCCTTCCGCGTCCCACCTTTACGCACACAACAGGGACTGTGCATACAGGCGCGATGAGCACCAGATAGACACTAAATTATCCTCTGCTCTCCTGGCGGCATGCTTTCCTCTTAGACTGCTGACATGTCCTCCTCTCCGAGCGACAATGTTCAGTGATTCTCATCGCTCTGCTGACCACAAGTCAGTCGAGGCCGCAGCTATCGCCGGCATACATGCCCTGATGCGCTGGACAATGCTCCGCTACCCCCGAAACCGCCGACATTGCGCAAGCGCACGGGGACCCTTTGTCCCTCCCCCTCGGTCCTTGTCCTCCCTGCCAACAGAGTGTCCGTGCACTCAACCAACAGACTCTTTGATTGGATATGCTGCTGCTTGGGTATCGCTTGGACCCGCTACAACAAGCTATACATAGGAACAGGTTTAGCTGCCCATGGGATACGAAGATCGCGCTCGTCCGCAAGCAGTCCCCCTCAAGCCGTATCTCGGTCTCAACGCTCGCCTCTCGCTCTCCTGGCTCTCGCAACATGTCCTCGCCCTCCTCCTCGTCCTCATCACTTTGGCTTACCTCCTCAGCGCGATCCCGGCCCTCGTCCGAGACGCGAAGCAATCTCTCGGCGCCGCGTGCCAGGGCGTGCAGGGCGCAGCCAACGTGGCCGTCTCGATGCCGCATTATATGGCCGAGGGAGTCAACGATTTGAATGCGAACGTGATCAATGCGCTCACTCACGGAGCCGGGACAGCCCTTGATTTGCTCTTGCAAGCTCTGCAAGCCATTGTCCTGTGAGTCTGTCCATGTGTCTTTCTTGGTGTTGCCCGCCACCCATTGACAGCGGCATGCACACGCGCAGGTTCATGATCGACATGTACCGATCCCTGTACCTCTGCTTGCTCGACCTCGCAGTGCACGGCTCGATTACCGTCCTCGTACGAGGGATCGAAGAGGCTCAGGAATTCGTGACGGATGCGATGCAAGGTCTCCGAACCACGATTCAGGCTGCGGTCGGAGGCGTCAACAGCGGTTTGGAGCACACGCTCGGCCTGATTGACAAACTCCCGGGGTGAGGTCTCCCCGCCCTCGGCTCTATCGGGTCGGTTCGGGCAGAGGCTAACCCAGCTTTGTTTGGGCGCTGCGGTGTTCTGCAGACTCAACATCGACGTGCCACAAATTGACATCCCGCAACTGTCAGCCCTCGAGAATGTCACGCTGCCCACCACGCTCATCGACGCGCTCGAGAACCTCAACTCGACCATCCCCACCTTGGACGAGTTCCGGTCCTCGCTCGACTCGCTCATCTCGCGGCCCGTCGACCAACTCCGACTCTCCATCAACTCGACCATGCGCGAGTCGACCATCTCGGTCGAATTATTGCCCGTTCCGGCGAAAGAGACCGTCCAGCTGTGCGACCGACTTGATACCTCCTGGATCGACGATGTCGGGACGGATTTGGCCCACTTTGTCAAGGTCGCGATCGGCCTCGTCGTCCTCGCCATGGTCCTGTTCATGGCGGCCAACGCCCTCTGGGAATATTACAGCTACCGGGTCTTTATGGGAGGAGTCGACGCCGCGCGCGAAGCGTGGTTGCGAGACCTGCTCCTCGACTCGGATCTCGACACCGCCGCTCCTCAAAATCCGGCTTTCCGCACCGTCTCGGTCGACGAAACCCTTTCGCGAACCAACCTCCTCTCGTTCTTGAACGCCTCGTCCCACCCCACCCTGTTCAAACACATTTCTCGCCTCTCGTCCCTCCTCTCGCTCGACCGCACCGCCAACGCCAAAGCCAACCTGATCTGGTTCCTGTCCTACATCGCCCACCCTTATGCCTGGGGTTTCCTCCTCTTCGGACTCGTCGGCCTCGCGGTCGTCCAGATCCAGATCGCCGTCCTTGACGGACCGGTCCGCGCGGTGACCCAGCAGCGCGCGGAGCAGGGCGCGAGCGACTTTTCCGGCAGCGTGGTCGAGGCGCTGCAGGGCACGATGAGGAACGCGAGCCTCGAATGGGCTAATGGTACGAACACGGTTATCGGGCGGGTCGAGAGCGGAATCAATGAGAACCTCGTACGTTCCTCTTCCTCTTTGCGACCGACTCTGGCTCCGTTTGACATTTCTGCTGATACTGTGACCGATTTTTGAGTGCAACAGTTCAGCTGGGTCAACACTACAACTGTCACCCTCAACTCGACCATGAACGGCTTTTACGATGAGGTCTCCGTGAGTTCTAGTATCGAGCAGTCCTTACGGAGCCTTCGGTCGACTTTTACTGACATCGTTTCGTCCGATCCGTAAACGCAGGACACGATCACCAAGGTCTTTAGCGGAACGATCTTGCAAGATCCGGCGCTCAGCCTGATCTACGTGCGTGCAACACTTCGCTTTCCGGCCTCCCCCTTGACTCTCTGCTGACGAAAGAATCCGTCGCGGGCAAGATATGCAGTGCTTGATCGGCTCAAAAGTTGATGCTCTCTCCTCCGCCCTCACGTGGATCCATGACCACGCGCACCTATCGCTGCCGACAGTCTCGCCCTCGATCTTGCTCCCGTCCCCCAACCGCACCGACGACTTGACCGCCTCGCTCACCAATCCCGAGTCGTCCATCTCTGCGCCATCGATCGCAAACAAGATGATCGATGCGTACCTCCGCTCACTGGAGCAACAACGCATGGGCTTCTTCGTTGCGATCGGGATATGGGCACTCGTTTTCCTCATGGGCTTGATCGGAGCATGGTGGCGAGCGATCGGTCAAGACCGCTGGCGGCACTGGCGTGACGCGACTGCGCGCAAAGTCGGCGGTGCCGGTCAACAAACGCCCATGACGGATGGCGTCGAGAAGGCCGACTTTACGTCACTGCACTTGGGATCTTTTGCGGACTTGCTCCGTACGAATGCGGAAAGCGGCAACGGGGAAAAGAGCCTTGGTGCAGATTCACCAGCTCGCGCGTCTGCCGCCGACGCGGCCGCTCTCGCGGCGGTCGTGGATCGGAGCAACAGCGTCTCGCCAAGCATTCGGAGCTGGGCTTCACTCGTCGATTTCTTCAAAGCTACAGATCCGGCGGCTCACCCCTCGGAGGAGGCGATTGTATCGGCGACCTCTCCTCGGACTCCCCCAGAAACGCGACTTCGACCCCTCGCCTTGCCGACAATGCCCAGTTTGCGGACTCGTCCCGCAAAAGACCGATTGCGGCCCGTCGTCTCTCATCCTCGCCCACTCTTGCGCCCGTTCCGAGTCTTGCGCGACTCCCACCTCGCGCAGCAGCAGCGACAGCGTTGGGAACGCTGGCGGTCAAAGGAGGAGAGCGACCTCGTGTTGCTGCGGGACGAGTCGAGGAGCAAGTCTGGACGGGCGGGCGCGCTCCGCTCAGCATTTGGAGGCTCTCGCACAGAGCGGGACAACTCTGACTTGTACCAGGAGTTTAGCGAGTATCACCGGACCGACGGTCGCGGAGCGGTGGACCACCATTCACCTGAGGTGGACCTTTCTCAGTCTCCAAGTCTAGCTGATCACGACTTCCGGCCACCACCGCCAGGCGCTGCTCCCCTGTCACAATCTCGGCATCTGAGCTCCTACACTCCCTCGAGTTGACCGCTGGCGGCGACGACAAATCCGTTTGCGAGCCCTTTCGATGAATAGACACTCTCCTTGCCCTGCCTGCCTGTGTAGATTCTCTATGTATCGCAACAATGTCTATATCTACTGCTCAGATGGTTCTTCATGCGATGCTAGTCAATTGAGGGTATGCGAGGCCGGTCTCTTAAAAGCCGGCCTGGCCGCCGAAACGTTCGTCCAAAGGGCGATCCAACCACGACCAGTCACTCGCTTGACCAGGGAAAAGACTTTCCCTGCAGCCAGGGCGGAGCAGAGCGTCAGCGACCACCCCTGCGATCCTAGCGTGAACCTTCCCCAGAACGTACCAGTAAGTCGTATCGCCTCCGAGAGTCTGGGCGAGCGAATGCGAAGGATCAAGCGGATCGGCGATATCCAGTTGGGCAGGTAGGGAGAGTGTTTCGCCCGGAGACGGCTGAGGCGGTAGAGCGGTCGAGGTGGCGGCTGGACTTGTCTGCAGAGTCTGCGCGCCGGTCCCGTGCGAGAAGCTCGATTCGGCTCGCGGAGGTGGTGCGACCGGCGGAGCGGGTGTCGACGTCGGCGTGGGCTGCGAGCAGACGACCCGCAGGCAGATCTGGATGAAGCGCGAGATGAAGGCGGCCGTCGAGTCCTCTTTTCCTTCCTTGGCGCCTTCACACGCTTGGTAGACTAGACAAAGCCATTCTCGTCAGTTTGTGGTCACCCTAGCTTGAGCGAAGTGCGTGCGAACGAACCTCGTTCAAGCCACGAGATGATGGAAGTCTGGTTGCTTGGATACACTTTCGGGGCGATCTGCTCGGTCCTCACTCGTTCCGTTAGCAGCGAGACTCCGGAATCTGAGCGATATGGAATCGCAAGCACTCACTTTCACGAGGAACTCGCCGAATTGAAACATCGTAACTCCGAGCTGGTCTTGCCAGAACCGCATGTACCCCGCTTTGGCGACGCCTTCGAACGCGTCAACAAAGGTGGAAGCGGATACCATAAAGTTGGCCAACGAGACGCCGTTCGTGCCGACCGCGATGAGCAGCGCGCGATGCAGCGCAAAGGCGGCGGCGGCGGCGTAAAAGGTCACTTTGGAGAGAATGCGTCGATTCGGATACAGCGTATAGGGAGCTGCATGGTCTGGGTCAGCTCCGAGCGCAGCGTTACGGCTCTGTAGAAAGCAAGCTCCTCTCACAGTTCGGGTCAAGGTAGCGCTGGTGAATGACGCTGAGCATGCCGTTGAGATGATCTGCTAATGCTCGTGCTTGCATCGGTCGCGACGTCGCAATGTCTTTGGACATTCGCAAGACCTTGATCCACCTGGCGAGATAAGAGCGAGAGTCAGTACAGACTTGTTTTCCGGCGAGAGCGATGATGCTAGCTTTTTCGGGCCCAGAGCGCCGAGGCTCGAGTTTTCATCGTTGCGGAAGGCGAGGCGCGGGGACTAACTCGAAAGTCGCGCCTTGCTCGAGATCATCCGGAACGTCGAAAGGGCGAGTTTCGTCAAGCCAGTCCTGCAAAAGGAGGTGCGGTCCGGATTTCAACCGACCGCCCCGTGAGGCAGCTCAACAGGAAAAAGTATCCTACTTACCTCGATGACCACTCGATAATACGGAATCATCGTTGTCTGTATGGCTTCGGGTAGTCAGTCTTCCCGAGTTCGACAAGACATCGCAAATTACTCGGCAGTAGGGTGACGCACCTGATGGAACCCGTCATCCTCGCCATTCGTAAGCAGGAAATATCTGTGATTTGCAGCACAGGAAGGTCAGGACGAGTAGCTCTGGCGGGCGACTAGCTCCGACGTGACGAGAGTCTCTCATTCACGTATGCTGCACGACAAGACAGAGGGAGTCAGCGGACGGAAGGTTATTTACAGAGAAACCGTTGGAGGAACTGACATCGAACGCAATCAAACAGATCCATGTTCGTTCTCGGTCCTGTCCAGTTAAAGGATGCCGAGTCAGCGAGCGAGAACAACTTTATTCGTAACGAAGCGGAGTTTGCGCCTCACCAGTATCCGGCGCGCCTCTTGCTCATTATTTGGTAGCGGACCTTTTCTCTGACCATGTAGGTACATCTGATATGCCATTCTGATAGCAATCCCTATGCGAAGCCACGCAAAGGAGTCGGTTGGTTCCTGAGCAGCAGCCAACCGCGAGTCAAAAACAGTGCAGCGAATACACGAGGGCGAAAGAATAAGGAGGGCCTCCACTCACCTTCCAATAGATCTGACACAGTATACTCTGGATGAGTCCGAGAGTCGCGCGGCCGTCCATGATCCCGCGACCGATTAGCTGCATTGCATGCGAGCGCAAGACGGTGTACAAGTCGGGTCGGGCAAACTTGGCCGAGACGGCGAGCAAGGTCGTGAAGAGGACGGTCGAAGTCGAACGCGCAAAGTCGACCGTGTGGAGGTGTTTGTCAAAGAGGATGATGAAGGGGTTCATCTCGCGGTGGAAGTGCTCAAAGAGGTGTTCTGCCTCGGGTTCGCTCACGATGCCTAGCGGATGATGAGGCAACAATCGGTCAGCCGAAGCAGGTCAGTCAGTCAGACAATCAGACTTTAACCAGTCAGCCGAAGCAGGTCACTTCTTTTTCGTTGAGAGCTCAAACTTACCGAGGTCGATCGGGTCGGGCTGTACATCCGACGGCAAATTGGCAGAGACGGTCGGTTTCATTGCGGCTCCGCCTCGACCCAGATTCGACAGAGCCGCTTCCTTCGCCTGCGCCACGTCCCACAGTGACAAGTTTGTCGGACTTGTCGTCGATGACTCGATGTGACTCGCAGGGGTGTCGTATTCGATCGGGCCAGCGGAAGGGTCTTTTGGGGAGTGAGTCATGGACGTCGTCGAAGGGCGGTAAAGATGGCTCCCTCCGCTTGTAGTGGTGCCGCTGCTTTGCGAGTTGGGCTGGTGGACACTCTGTGACCGTGCGCTGGCTGATGTGGACGAATGGAAAATGGGGGGCGGGACCATGGAAGAAGTACCTGGGACCGCTGCGGCGAGGAGAGCGAGCGGGTTGTTCTGCAAGGTGGGATCGTAGCGGTCTGTTTCTTTCGCGCGCGGGACGGAAAGGCAAAGTCAGCTGGTGGATGCTGTGTGAAATTGGCATTGGTCCGAAAGGTACCGAGTTGCGGTTGGTGCAGAGACTCGCTTGCTGAGACTGCTGGTGGCGGTTGGTGAGAACCCCTACAGACCGGGGCAGTCAGCCTCTTTCGCTGGAGCGCAGTATCTCTACCTAAACGCGCACCTGGGTTTCCTCCCCCTCTTTTGTGGTGCCGCCCATTCGCAACCGAGGTCGAGTCGGGTGCAGCGGACGCACCGACCGCGACCTGCTGGCTCGACGGCGACGCAGCGCACCTCTGTTTTCGGACTTGCGTCAGGAGCCGGAAGGGACAGACGACGCAGGTCAGGGGGACACTCACTAATGTTTCTGCAACCGACACACGCAGCCTTCGGACCCTTCTGCAGGGCGTGCTCGTCGTCGTCGCCCGTGTTGATCGGCAGTTCGTACGACGCCGCTCTCGCACTCGACTCGACGCCTTGCTCGGGAGTGCTGTCGACTTGCATATCTTGTTTGCACCGCCTGGCCGACGAACGAAGCGCCTTGGAGCCCATCGAGAGCGTTCTCGGGTCCGTTTGATCGAGTGCAGTCGGGTGCAGTCGGCGAGTCGTTCCGACCACTGCAAGCGCTGTGGAAATGAGGGCGTGGAGCTCAGAGACCCTCCTGGATGCTTATCAGCGTCTTTGGCCCTCGGCTGGACGGACGCGCCTCGGCAGCTGGGTGATGATGATGATGCCGACTTCGGGCAATTTCCAGCTGCGCCAATTGACCGACGCCTGCTTTTTATTTCGAGCGACTCTCTTTGCCTCTTGCTTTCCTCCTTTGTGCCTCCAAGATGCTCTACAGGTCACTCTCTAACTCGACTATTCTGCCCGCCCGTTCAATCCTCCGCCGCCGCTGCTTGACGACGGCTTCACCCATTCCGCGCGCCGTCGCGACTTCGGCGGAATCTGTCGAAAAGGCCGAAGGCTCTATTGCCTCCGTCTTTTCCTCGCTGGGAGGAGATGCCTTTGTCCCGCTCGAATCAAGGTTCTCGGAACTCAAGGCGCAGCTTTTCTCCGACGGCCTCGCCGAGTCGTGGCGTTCGGTATTGGCGTCGCTCGAACACCGCACTGATGAGATCCGTCAAGTCGGAAACGCTGTACGTACCTCGGACCGTTGGAGGAGCACGCAGATGTTTCTCACCAAGAGTATTCTCTCGGAACAGCTGATCCCTCAAGTCGAATACGCCGACGTCAAGGCCGGCCTCTCCGACAAAATCACCGACAAAGTCAAGCGAGTCGGCTCTGTCGTCGTTCACGGCGCCGTGCCCGAGTCCGAGGCCGTGGCTTGGAAGGAGCAAATCAAAGCTTACATCGCAAAAAATTCCCTGGCGCGCGGGTTCCCCGACAATGACCCGCAAGTCTGGGAGTTGTACAACTCGGTTGCACAGACTCGTGCGCGGACTCACCCGGGCGTGCTTGACACGCAAAAGTGGTTGCTCTCCCTGTTCCATACGAGCGACCCAAACTCGCCCGTGTCGATCTCGACGCCAATCTCGTACTATGACCGGTTGCGGATCCGCCACCCGGGCGACGCCGTCTTTGCTCTCGGACCTCATATCGATGGCGGATCGCTTGAGCGCTGGGAGGACCCTGGTAAGCTCCCTGCCTCGATTTGTTCTCCTCGCCGACTCGGAGCATTACAGGCGGCCGCCGGCGCAAATACCTGAGCCACCTTTTTTTTGCTTCTTCCTTCGGCGCTTGTGTTCCTCCGTTTGGCTGGACTTTCGTAATCATCACTGACTTACTTTCCCTTTGATCCAGGCTTCCGATCTTGCTTCCGAGGTATTCTGGCCGGCGGACCGGACCCGCATGTCCGACACGACCCTTGGGATCTTACGCCGCGCCTCAACGCCAACACGGACCTGTACAGCGGCAGCGGGCAGTGCAGTGTCTTCCGCATGTTCCAGGGTGAGTCCGGCACAGGTGGTTACTGTCAACGAGTTCGAGCTGTTGTGCAACAAACGAGCTGACTTCCATCTTGTCGCTGTCGAAACCCGTACACAGGCTGGACCGCTCTTTCGCACACTTCCCCCGGCGAAGGAACGCTCCAAGTGTTCCCCGACGTCAACCTCGCCACCGCATACGTCATGCTCCGGCCGTTCTTCAAGCCTCGACGTGGTCGGGAAGGTCGCCTCGGCTTTGACGATTGGGAAATCGACATCGAGTCGACCATGTTCCCCGGTTCTGTAAAGGGGAAAGGTGCGCGGTCGCGGGCTTCATTCATCCCATGACATCTCACTCTCACTTGGCGCCAGATCTGGAGTCAAACCCCGACTGACAAGCATGTTCTCGCTCGCGCAGGCCAGGAACTTTCGGATCAAACGCACCCGCACTTGCGCCTGAACGAGACCATGATCTCGGTTCCCAAAGTGGCGCCGGGCTCTCAAGTGTACTGGCACTGCGATGGTGAGTCCTGCCTCTCATTTGGCTTTCTTTCGGGCACAGAATCCCAAACGTTGCTTGCATGCGGATTCCCACAACCGAGCGACTCGAGCTGACTCTCTTCTTCCTCTCCTTGTTGTGACAAATCAAGTTATTCACGCCGTCGAAGCTCAACATGGCGGACCGACCGACTCGTCCGTCCTCTACATCCCTGCAGCTCCGCTCACCCTCCCCAACGCCGGGTACCTGAAGCGTCAACGCGAGCGGTTCGAAGCGGGTCGCCCTGCGCCGGATTTCCCCGGCGGAGAAGGCGAGTCGCGCTTTGTTGGGCGCGCCACCAAGGCGGATGTGCACCCGCAGGCTAAGGAGGACCTGCGCGGCTTGCGTGCGCTCGGGTATGAGCGGTTCGAGCCTGCAAAGGAGGAGACTGCCGGTGGCAAGCAGGTCATCGCAGAAGCCAACAAGGTTCTCGGTTTGTGAACCCGCAGAGGTCTACTCGGTCTGTTGTAGGCTTCCGGTATGATCTCTTCTTTGTCAATATAGTCTGAACTCTGTGGGTTTGGGACTCGAGCGCCGACGCCATTCCCTTTCGGAATTGACTTGGAAAGGCCGCCAGGAACGTCTGTCGCTTGTCGCTCTGCCCAGCAACTAGACCGTAGCGGATCAAGGACCTGATGGAGCTTACGTCGGGTCCATGTTTTTGTCTAGACCGCAGAGGCTCGCCCAGGCACAGCTTGACGAGTTGCACGTGATTCACGCTCGCGACTGGCGCTCCACTTTGGCGAACATTTCTCATCAGCTTTTACGAGAGAACTCCGCAGTCTCCCATTCTTGTCCTCTTGCCAACACAATCATGAGCGGCATCGAGCAACTTTTGCAGTTGCGCGACCAGCTGAACGCAGCGGTCGACACCCTCGTCGCCTCTCCCGAGGGCAAATCGCTTCCCGCTCTCGATGACTCGCTCAGCAACGCTCCGCCCGCCTTGATGACGGCCCCAGGAGCGGCCACCGCCAGCGCAGTAGCCCAAAAGATTACGGCACTCCTTGCTGGCCCTCACCGCGGCTTTGCTCTGTCCCTTTCTGTGGGTTTCAATTCCCCGAGCATCGCCGGAGTCGACAGCTGTCCCGCCCAAAAAGTTCGCTGACTCGGTTCTGCTGGCCGGACTCTGGACTTCAGGGTCACGTTCCCGCTTGCCTTGTAGCCGCTATTAATGCACACGCGGCAGAGGCTATCAGAGAAGGCGAATCCGAACCGGGCGCAGGCCTGCCGGTCTCTGAAATCGCGCAAGCCTCGATAATCGATCCCGCCAAACTCGGTGAGTGTGCCTCGATTGCATAGCCCTTGTTGGGCAATCAAGCTAGGGGGTAATCAGTGCTCTTCACGCCATATCCAGCCCGAGTCTTGCGCTTGCTGGCCGCCAACTACATCTTTGTCGAACGGAAACCCGGTGTCTTTGCCAACAACCGTTGCTCAATCGGCCTCGATACCGGTAAAAGTGTCAAGGAGCTGCAGAGGTGATCGAAAGGTCTCGACTGGTAGCTCACAGAGCGGCGAAGCTGACCTTGCGGAATGGCAGGAGCCCGGTCGACGCGTACGAAGGCACGGATGGTCACGTCGCTCTCATGGCTCACTGGTGCGCGCAGGCTTATGTGTGACATCACTCCCCGCTTCTTGAGCTCCTCCCACGTCTCCTCCTACAGCGCCGAAGACGGCCTCAAAGCGACTGCGTTTTTGACCAATGCACTGTTCGACCAAGAAACTGCGCATTCGTACAAGCCCGAGCACGCCCCCGTCTCGCACGCGTATGATCACCCCATTTTTGACTTCTTTGCCGCGCCCGGAAACGAGGCGTACCTGAAGCGGTTCGGCATGGCCATGTACGCCATCAACTCGATCATGCAAGGGGAGGCGACGCTGGCTACCGGTGCGTTCTTTTTGAGTTGGCTTTCGCGTTCTTCCGATCCCGCCGCACTTCTAACATTTTAAGCCTCTAGGCTATCCTTTCCAGGATCTCGCTTGGGGCGCAAAAGTCGTCGATGTGGGAGGCGGGGTCGGCAGCGTTTCGCTCACGTTGCGTCAGTTGGCTCCGCACCTTTGCTTCGTCGTTCAAGATCGGCCCGAAGTCATTAAGCAACAGGCTCCTAAGGTATGCTGTGGTGGCAATGCCGGGCCAAAGAAGAAGGTGTAACATTAATCGTCGTGCGAGGCTCGCAGGTCTGGCAAGAGAGAGCACCCGGCGCGCTCGAGAACGGTTCGGCCATTCTCCAATCTCACGACTTTTTCTCGCCGCAGCCAGTCAAGGATGCCGCCCTCTTTTTGCTCCGCCTCGTCATCCACGACTGGGCCGACGAAGAGGCTCTCGCGATCCTGAGACCCCTCGCTGAGGCGGCAACCTCGGAAACACGCCTCCTCCTCGTCGAGCAAGCGTACGAGCCACTCCAGCCCGACCCGTTGGTTCACAACTCGATGCCTTACCTGGTCGACCTAGAGATGATGGCGGTCTTGAATGCGCAGGAACGGACGCAGGAGCAGTACGTCGAGTTGGCCAAGCGGGCGGGATGGACGCATGTCAAGACGTGGGTACCCATGCTCAGCGACTCGCCTTCCGGATGGCGTCACTACGAGTTCCAGAAGGCGTAAATTTCAAGCTCGTTGGTACTGCTCCTGCTGTCTGTTTGTTTGTAACGTGTGGTCGAGAATGGCCTTCTCATCCGCGGATTTGCGCATTTGGCCGGTCGCGATCAATCCGCGGGACAGTTGAGCCAGCACACGAGCGTACCTCTCCTCTAGCGATGGCTCTCGATCGCAACGCGACGGGATACTCGAAGGGACTGCCGAATGAGTGACGACAACATGATGCTACGACATGGGGGCACAGTCGGTCAGACATGCGGGGATAGATAGCAACGCGCGAGAATAGATGAGCTGCGCTCAGCCGCGCCAGTTGAGGAGTTCGCGGCCGGGCCGATGACTAGAGTGAGAGCTGACAAAGGAAGCGGCGGAGGAGGAAGGAGTTTCGCCTTGACGAGGTTCAATCATGAGCGATTGGCGGTCTGCAAGCAAACGAACCGCTTCCGGGTCAGCGCATGTAATTCGGCTGGGAGGGGGAAAACGAGTGAACTGACACAGAGACTGCGCGTCCTGGCCCATCTTGAGCGTGTCGAGTTCTTGTGCCAGATATGCCTGCAATTCCGGCACCTCGACGAGGGCGTACGGAGACTGGAAGCGCTGAAGCTCGCCGACCACGCGGGCCATTTTCTGGCAACAGTGCGGAAACCTCTATTAGCTCGATCGGCATCTTGGTTGGACTGGTCGCCAGCTCACATGATAGCGGTCGAAATTGATGAGTGACAGGTCGGGATCGGCTGGAGACACGCGCTCGGCGCGATTGCCCTCGTAGACGAAGATGAGGTCCGTCAAGAAGAGCTGTTTCCGAACGTCGCGCGAGTCAGTAAGCGAGGCCTGGTCCGGCTCCTCAAGCGAGTCAACTCCGCCGACAACTCACGCCGACAAAGGGCAGGCACGGAGGCAGCGCCTGCCGAACTCTTTGCCTGTACTCGGCATAGTTGCGCGTATGATCCGTCGCTTTGCGGAGGGTGTCGAAAATGGCCTTGTACTTTGGCGCGAGTCCGTCCCATGTCTTTTGCAACCGGGAGATGGTGGACGAGCTGAGGGCCGTAAACACGGCAAACAGGGCGTTGTAATTGCCGAGCTCCAGCAGGTTCTGCAAGGTGAGGATTAGTGAGACGGTCCAGCAGAAAGGGGAGAACGACGGCTCACATTGCCGAGCTTGATGAAGAATTTGACAAGACCGGTTCTCCGCTTCTGGTCATGCTCGTTCAGGATTGTCTCGGCGATCCAGCCCGTCAACCTTGTGCTCAGCGCGCTCATCTTGCGCACGCTCTGGACCGCCTTGACCGGACCGTCTCCTGGCGACGGACTCTTGCAGGACGCCGAATCGCTACCGGAGGTTGCGGCGGCTAGGAGCTCCTCGGGTTGGATGGAGCAGTAGATCCGCGACTCCATGATGGTGAGCTGGCGAGCGAGTTCGAGCGGATCGAGTTCGGCGACCGAGTTGAGGAGCGGACTGCGACCAGACAAAGTCGGACGTAAAGCGGCGATCAAGTTCTTGCTGATGGAGGGTGCGGGAATCCGCGCGGCGACTGCAGGATCGTGCGACGGCGAAGAGGTCTGGTGGCCGAAACCGCCGCTCGGGAACGACGGCGACGTGAACGACGCGGCCGAGATGCTGCCCTGGCGGAGACGGTCTGTCGACTGCATGCGATTGAGGAAGCCGCGCGCTCGCCCTCCCGTGCTACTACTCGTCGATTCGCCATTGCCGCCAGCCACCGGCGCCGGAAAACTGGTACTCGACAAGTTGCCGAGACGCATGCCAAACTCGTTGGGCGACGGGAAGGAAGACCGGCTAACCGCACCGGTCGTTGCAGCACCGGCGACGCGCTTGTTGACGAGTTCGGCGAGGCGCTTGCTCGGAGCCGGGAGCGCATCTCGTAGTCGCCCTTCGGTCCACTCGAGCAGATCGTCGACAATCTCTCCGTCCCGGTCGTGCAGCCAGTACAGCTCGACCCAGGTCTTGAACAGGTTGTACACGCGGAGCCGAACCGGCGTCAACTTTTGGGCCGTCCATTTCTTGAGCTCCTCGGGTGACAACGCCGCGCCTGTTGTGGGATGGACTGGCGGCGAGAGGTCGAAGCGAGCCCACAGCAAGCGGGCGAGGTCGGCCGGGGTCGTAAACATCCGAAACGTGAGCAAGAACGTGTTGCTGAACCCTGCATCGATCGTCGTATCGTGCAACGTCATCCGTTCGACGAGGCAGCGGAGCGTCCCGCCCGAGACGTGCCCGTCGGCGTTGAACGAGATCTCGCGCGGTTCGTAGTCGCGCTCGAGGTACCACAATCCGCCGGACGCGGCGCTGGAAGCTGCGCCGCTCGTGTGCTTGGTCGCGAACGGGTGAGCTGCTCCGAGTCCGAGTGCCGACGAGGAAGAAGGAGAGAAGGGTGCAGCAGCTCCTGCCGTCGCGCTGGCACTGGTCGGCGAAAGGAGACTCAGGCTCGAAGGGGCGGGCAGGGCATAATTGAACGGCAAAGAGGGCGAAGCCATCGGCGCGTCGCGCAACGAGCCGTTTGTGCTCAGACGAGCCGGGATCGCCAACGAGGGGAGGTGATGCTGCGGCTCGTTCCGACTCGACGGTCTCGACACGGCGGCGGCGGCGGCGGCGGCGGCGGCGGCTTGGCTGAGGGACACGGACGACGCAGCCGAGATCCGTTTCGTCGCCGTCGCATTGGTGAATTGCGGATTGTTGTGCGCCGCGAGGGACGTGCGCGGACTCGTCTCGGCCGTGTGATTCGTCAAGGCAGCGCTGCTCGCGAGGGACAGGTTCGTGACGTGCGACGAAGTTTGCGAGTGCGCCGACTCGGTCGATTGCTGCCTCATCATGAGCGAGGTCGCCACCGTCGCCGATGATGATCTGCGCTTCCCGCTCGAGTTGGCGTCGGTCGCGAGGGCGGGGACGGCGGGCGTCAGGGTCGTTGTCGTTGTCGTTGTCGTTGTCGTTGTCGTTGTCGTCGCAACAGGTGAGGTCGTCAAAGGAGCCGCAGTTTCCTGACCAAGGCTCAGTCGACTCGTCTCCACTTCCAGTTGCGCTCGCTCTTCTTCTCGTCGTCGCGAAACGCCCTCGACGACGACCACCAGAGCTCCAAGACTGGCCGCCTGCCTGCCCAGCGAGCTCAACAACGCTGCACCTCTCGCTCGATCCGCATCGGGGTCGGAATCGAGGTCGAGGTTGACATCGAGGTCGGGGTCGAGGTCGGTCTCGCAGTGAGGAGGAGGAGGTCGCTCCTCCGCGCTGCCGAGTCGTCGCAAACCCGCCGCCGCGAGTTGTTCCGCCGTCCGCACTCTCGGCAAGACCAATGCGGCGAGCGCAGCAGCAGACGACGACGGCGGCGGCGGCGTGCCTCCTCCTTCTCGTTGGGCCGTCAAAGTCGAAGAGGAAGAAAGTAACCCTTTCTCGTCCTCCCCCTCGGGGAAGGTAGAAGAGAAGAGGGAATGAACGACATGATCGATGGCAGAGATGCACTCCCCTCCGGAAGCAAGGACCGCTCTCGCCGCCTCCCGAAGCGGGACAAGCGTATCGTTGTTGTCGTCGTCGTTGTCGTCGTCCTCCTCTTCCTCCTCCTCCTCCTCGGCAACAGTATTGGCTGCAGGTCGTTGTTGTTGCTGCAGAGTCGCGTTCCTCGCAGTAGCAGCATTGACGAGCGCCATCGTCGCGCCGTACAACCCTTCCCTCTCTCGCCTCAACCGCTCCACGAGCCCCTCAGAGTCGCCGACAGCGACGACGCGTTCGACGACGGTCAAGACGTCCCTGACTCGTTCGATCGCCTCCCTCGTCAAATCAATGGCGGCGCGAGTCCTGGCCGTCGCCGTCGCCGTCCTCCTCCTCTTGCTCCTCGGGGATCCCGCCGCACCTCCTCCATTGGTATTCCGGGAGGCCGAGGAGGAGGAGGAGGTGGAGGACGAGTCGACAAGCGAGAGCAAGCTGGTGAGACTCGAGCGGAGCGCGCCGTGCAGGGTCGCGAGGTAGTCGGAAACGGCGACGGCGGAAGAGAGTCGGTCCGCCCCCACCTCCTCTTCCTCTTCAACTGAGGATCGTTGTTGTGGGTGTTCCGACGCTGAGGAGGAGGAGGAGGGGGTCGTTTCGGCAGCAGGCCCGGCGTCGGCGGTGGCGGTGGAATGGTTCTCGGCAGACGTGGCCGTGCCCTTCATCGTCTTCGTCTCGTCCCCGTTTGTTTTCGTGAAGGACCGACCGACCTCCTGCTGATCGTCCCCCTCCCCTCGCCCAGCCCGGGTTCGAGGCCCAGAACAAGGATCTCGTTCCTCCTCTCCTCCTCCCTCCGATTCGACGGGGAGGAGAACAGGAACGACCCCGTGCTCGTCCGCCCGTACCAAAAAGACCCGCACGAGCCTCACCGTCTCCCTCGAGATCCTCACCAACAAATCTCGCGCCTCCTCATCCTCCTCCTCCCCCAGTATCGTGGGAGCTGAAGCATTCCGAGCTGCATTGACCAATTGGGCCAGACTCGCGAGGATCCGTTTCCGTGCCGACGAGAGAGGGGGAAAGGACTTGAGGAGGCGAGAGTCGCGCGTGAGGCAGTTGGTCGAGGAGAGGACGGTCCGGATCGAAGAGATGACGCTGCGCCGCCGTGTGGGTGGGTGCGATCTTCGGTCAGTGTTCGAGTTCAGAATGTGTACTTCCAGTTCCCCATGGGGATGTCGATTTCCGGGCGGAACCCAACTCTCGAATACTTGAACTCTTCACTCGTATCGATATCAATCCAAAATGAGGACGTAGAGAGAGAGAGAGAGAGAGAGAGAGAGAAAGGCCGGAGGAGAGACACTCACTGGGCGGTGGTAGGTTGGTACAACTGCTTGATGCGACTGTCCACGGCCGCCTCGAGCAAGTCGGCGTGGTGCTCGATCTGGGCCATCAAGGCTTCGGCTTCTGGACCCCCTTCCCTCAGTGGTCTTGGCCTGGTCGTCGAGGTCGCGTGCTGTTGTTGTTCTTGTTGTTGAGTGTCCTAGAGGTACGGGAGGGGGGGGAATCTTTTCAGCGCCGATGCCCAATGCCGGGGGTTTCCTGTCCTCGCGAGAGAGACAACGTACACCCACGGGAAGGGGTACTTTTCCTACGACCTCGACATAGTTGGAAGGGAACCAACCCCTCCTGCCGACCTCCTTGCCGTCGACCCCGAGGACCACTTGACCGTCCCACCACCCGCTCGGGTCCTTGTTGAAACATCGGAGTAGTTGACCCCGTTCAAAGGCCAAGCAGGTTTGCGATTTCGCCTGGTCGTCGTCGGAGGCGGAGTCGACGAGGGACGCGGGCGAGAAGGAATGCAAGGCCCGGACGAGGAGGACCGTCGACGGCCCTGCTGCTGCTGTTGGGGTTGTTGGGGTCGTTGGCGGGGAGGCAGAGGAGGCCATCTCTCTCTCGCGGGCGGTATAGCCTGGATGGGCTGGGTACGTAGCCCCCCTGGGGATGTTTGTACAAACAGCGAAGGGTCGGATCTCGGTTTCCAACGTAGCGTAGCGAGTGAGCGAGTGAGCGAGTCCTCTCGGCGTGTAAATCGCTGTTCTGCCACGCCACGCCACGCCACGCCACTCCTCGCCTCGCCTCGGAGCAGTCGAGTGGAAAAGTAGACGGCGAGCGGAGCGCAACTCGACTCTCTGAGCCGACTCCCGACCGGCGACCCCCCGTCTCGATCGAAATCTCTCCTCTACAGTACAGTACTCGGCGAGTATATATCGGGGGGGATTCAATGCAAAAGTAGAACTAGCACACTCCTTCGCTGCTCCTCGTATTCAGAATCAGCGCCACAATCACTGCAGGGGGTGTCGACGGTCAGTTGTCAGTCATTTCGAGTGAGTGGCGGCAAGGGCGCGTCACGCGGACGCCAAGGGGAGAGCAGAGTAAAAACTTACGGCCATAGAGTCCGATGACTTCGGCAAAGATCTGCGAACGGGCGAGCGCACAGTCCAGTCCAGTCAGTCAGTCAGTCAGTCGGTGATGAGAGCTCGACCACGCGCGGCCACTTACGAGCATGAGGACCATTGCGACGAATACGCGACTCTGCAAGAGGTAGGCTCTCGCGCAGGCGTCTCCGACGACGCCGATGGCTTTGCCAGCCGCCAACCCGGTCAACCCGCACGACAACCCTGCCGCGAGGTGGACGCTGCCCGCATAGAGCGAGTAAGGGTCGGCAGGGTTGAGGGAACCGACGATGAGGACGCTGACGACGAGTCCGTAGACGGCGATGATCCCCGCCATGACGACGGGGATGAGCGACTTCATGATGAGGTCGGGGCGGAGGGTGCCCATCCCCGTAATGCCGATCCCGGCTTTCGCGGTCCCGTACGCTGCGCCGAGGGCTGTCGGGGGCGTGCCGAGGTGTTAGCTCTCTCTCTGTTCCTCAAAGGGTGGGCCGCGACTACGCACTGGAAAAGATCATCTGTGCCAAAGAGGGGGTCCGGTCAGTCAGTGGGGAGGGTCTCAGAGGGAGAGAAGGGTTGGACTGACTGCTGCGCCTACGCCTGCGAAACCGAAAAAGGGCGCATACGCCGGACACGCCTCGGTCGCCATTCCGTGGAAGTGTACGTGGGTAATCAGAGGTCAAGAGCGAGAGATGACGAACTACGTCTCAACCTCGGACTTTTTGACACGGATGCCATGCCATGGGATAGACTGAGCGAGCTATAGCTATACTAGCAACGGCAGCTACTACCCTCCTCCCGCTCCCCCTCGTCGACCCGCTCGCTTCACTCCTCCGAACCAACAATCGGACTCGTCGCCAGCGCACAACTCGTCGTCGACCTCAACTTGGCCGGCGTGGAGCGGTCGCAGTCCTCCGTCCGGCCTGGCCGATCGCGCGCTCGCCCTCTTTGGCTTTCGCACTCGGGCCACTTGAACCGCCTCGATGATTCGCCTCCCCCCCTCGTCGTCGTTGTGGTCGTTGTTGAACTCGTACTCGTCCGAGTCTGAGGGAGAGGAGACGACTGCGTGGTGCAAGGCGATCCTCTTGACGTTCACGATGATGATGGGGGCCGAGTCACGAAACGAAACGTCTCATTACCTCGCTGCTGCGCTCAAGCGTCCTACCACGACTTCCACTTTCGCCTCTGGCTCTCAAGGCTACTACCAGAGGAGGAAGAGTCGCTTTTTGCACCGCGACGATTGCCCGGGAGGAAGAGTTGGTAGGAGGAGGGACGATAGCAGGAGGAGGAGGAGGAGGAGGAGGAGGAGGAGGAGGAGGAGGAGGAGGAGGAACAATTTCCCGCTCGCGATGACGATCGGCTTGAGCGGCGCATTCCTCGTCCACCTCGGTTGGGCCCTCGTCGTCGGCACGATCGGGTTCGCAGCAGCGTCGTCGTCGTCGTCTCGTCCAGGAAGGGGAGGATCCGACCACCACCACCACTGCCGCCGCCACCGCCGCCGAGCTCATCCGATTTCCCCTCGTTCCCCTCGTCCCCCTCCTCCTCCTCCGCGACCGCGGTCGCCGCCGCTATCAGCGACCTGCCGGCGATCCTCCGATCCTTTTCGTCGTCAACGTCGAGGAGGTTCCGCTCGGATCCCCCCTTACCGGCAATATCCTCTCCGATACGCGCCTCCTCCCTCGTGGTGGCACGGACCCGTACTCTTGACGGGAGTGAGGCTTCCTCGTCCTCTTTGCGACGTCGACCGGACTCGAAGCGCAGGCGGACGTCGGACTCGGCGTGCATCAGCCGGTGGTCGATCGCTTTCGCTTTCGGCGTCAAAAAAACCTCGATCTCGAGCCCGCCCCTTCCTCCTCCTGTTCCTCTTCTTCTTCTTCGACGAGTTCCAGTTCCGATGATGCTGGGGATTTCGCATCGAAATGATGATGATGAAGATGAGGGTGGTGGTGGTGGTGGCGGCGGCGGTGACGGTGGTGGTCGAGTGCTGAGAAGAGTCCTCACCCGTACGGGGTTTTATGCACTCGTGGTCCTCTGTGTATGGGCGACGATTGCGCTCCTCCCCCCCAGGTCGAGAACCTCCCAGCGGTGCGGTGGGTACTGCTGGGACTGGGTTGGTGAGGTTGGCGGAATGGAGTGGGACTCGGGATTGCTGGGATCGGAGGGTGCCTCGTTCCAGGTGAGTTTGTCAATTTCGGGTGTGCTTGCTCTTCTCGCTCTGTCGAGAAGAAGAAGAAGAAACATCTCCCAGCTGACTTTTTTCGGTCATCCCCCCCTTTCCATCGCTAAATCCTTTGCCACGCCTCGCTCTCGCGATCTTCGCACCCCCTCCTCAGCCCTGAGCTACCTCGTCTTGTTCCACCTCCGCAAATCTCGCCTCATCCTCCTCTCCTCCCCTTCCTCCTCCTCCGACCCCGACCCCAACCCCGACCCCGATCACGACGAGTTGCTCGAGCCGAAAGAGCGCCTGATGCAGCGTCGTTTGAGCGGGAGGAGGATCGGGACCGACTTGGACGTCTTTTGGCGTGTTGGGTTCGGTCGGGGTCGTCCTGGTCGCGAGAGGGGGTTGGTGGCTCTGATGACGGAGAATTAAGGGAGAGAGGTCGTCGGGTCTGTAGGGTGGTTGGGCGCGCGCGCGTGTTGCGTGTTGCATGTCTTTCTCCAGCTCTTTGTTTGGCATAAGGTTTCGTCTCTCGATTTTCGAAAAAGGGTGCTTGTCGAGTATGGAAGGACAGAGCAGAGCGCCCTCCCTCTCTTTCACGTGCAAAACCTCGAAGCAACAGAGGCGAGCTTGTCTCTCTCTTTCCGGCTGATTCATCTGCTAAACCTCCTCCCAGAAGACAGAGTTGTGCTTCTGCTGCTATGTCTGTCTAGCGGTTGCCTCAACCAATTAATCCCAAAGCAGGGCGGGAGCTATTCTCGTCCGGGCGACAATGCATCGCCTCCTCCGCCTTTTCCCCCCCCCCCAAAAGATAAGAAACCGAGGAGAGCTGGGTCCCCTCTCCCCGCCCTCCAGCCTCGGCCTCAGCGCTCCTGTCAGACTCCGGAGGTTCCGAACCCTCGGACCTCTCGGCGGACGGACTCGATTTGTGTACTCCTCTAAACACCCTGACTTTCAAGACACAGAGAGTGGTGTGGTGTGGTGTGGTGTGGCGTGCTCCGGACGCCAAGACGGGGGGACCTTCTCACCGAAGCGTCTTGCGGTCGACGGGCGGCAGCTGCTCTTCCTCATCTCGTCGTCAGACTCCTGGCGGCATCGTACACAAGGCACGTCACGACCATCACTACACCATGTGGGCGCTCCGCCTCCTCGCTTCGCTCCGCCTGCTGCTGCT
This sequence comes from Rhodotorula sp. CC01, assembly GCA_021654155.1. NCBI lineage: Eukaryota > Fungi > Basidiomycota > Microbotryomycetes > Sporidiobolales > Sporidiobolaceae > Rhodotorula > Rhodotorula sp. CC01. The sequence continues at coordinate 74,500 of JAKEZK010000052.1, forward strand.
ACTGCTGGTGCTTCCGACAACGACGACGAACGCGGCCGTCATCCCGTTCAACAACGGCGCCGGATCATCACCACTGTCCACATCCTCGCGCCATGTGATGTGTCGACCAAAATTGAGCGGCTTGGTGCAGCAGATCCGGAAGAGCGGTGATTGTGAGTTTGTCGTTGTGGTCAACTCTCTCTCTTGCACGAACGGATTGACCGGAGCTGGTGAATGAATCCGCCCCCGGACCACTGTACAGCCCAAGTTATGTGGAAATCGGTTATCACAGCGAAGGATCCCTCGGGAACAATAACAGATGGCGTACAAGCAGTAGGTCCAGTCCGGGGGAGGAGCTTTTTTTTACCCCCCAGCCTCGTTGCGACTGACTGACTGACGCGCACGATCCAGGTCCGACTTTCGCGAGGCTCAAACATCGCTGACTCTGACCTCGCATACGAGTGGTTCATTGAAGGGACAGCTGAGCCAGGCGTCTACTCGATTGCGTAGGTTCCGCTGTGTGTTATTGGATGACCACTCGGCGATTGACCCTGTTTACCGCCGACGAAACAGATCCGCCACCGCGCCGCAACTGTGCTCCGACTCGCCAGGAACGTCGACGAGGTCAACGCAGGGACAGCACGCTTTCGTCGACGAAGCAGACATGGATAAAGGAGCTACTCCTCGCCCAAGCTGCTTTCCAGCCCATCTGGTGAAAGCGGCCCCCTCCTTTCTTTGCCTCCGAGCCTTGGAAAGAGACCCTGATGTGGGTTCCTCCCCATTGCAGTTCCGGCTCGTGTGCCAGTCTTGCGAGCCGCACGAAGACTCCGCCTCGCGATGCCTCATCCAGAGCGTCTTTACCAACCGCTGCGTCGAACTCGTCCTCCCCGGTTCGGCCAAGTCGAAGAACTTGGACGAGACGCTCGATACCCGAGTCATGGAGAGACCGCACCTCGGGTGGGCCGACTGCTCGCTGGAAGACGACTTGAATGGTGGCGGACCCTGGACAAGGAGTGGCAGAAGAGATCAGCAGGTGCGCCTACCTACCCTGAAGGAGGCAGTTGCCTGTCTGCTGATTTCGAGATTGTCGGCGCTCTTTATAGGACGCTGCATTAAGGAAACTTCAGAGGCAGTTGTGGGACATTGCGCCGTAATCCACGCCCGTCGAGCCTCGATGACCAGACACTCTCTGAATTTCACTGTAGCTATCGATAGACACTCTTCCGCTGTAGATATCAACCCACCATAGACGGTTTTGCACTCGTTCGAATTCACCCAGGTCCCACACAGCAAAAAAGGAGAATCTCGCCGGATCGAATTTCCTCACAACTCGTGTTCTTTCTGCTCTTCTCGGCTCGTCGGCACTCTGACCCGTATAAACGCTACCAAACAAGACTGATGAGCCTGTGCCAACACGTCGCTGGCTTTGAGCTCGGGAGGCTGGCCTGGGCCCACACTTGCTCGTTCCGGAAGATGTGAAACCGGGCGAGGCGAGACACGTCACTGATGGCTGGGCCCTCCCCTCCGTCTCATCTCATCGTTCATCTGAATCGCCAAACCAGCAGCTGGGCGCATCTCGTCGCGGGAGAAACTTACTCTTGCAGCAAGACGTCCGAGGGGTCGGCTTTGAAAGACGAGGCTCTGCCTACATCGCCCTACTCGCTAGACTCGCTGTGCTGTACGCGAACTGCCATCGGCTCTTCCGACTCCCCCCCCCCCCCCCGCTTTGTTCGTTCCCGGCATCATTCAGAGACACACTCTTGAGCAGAGATGACAGCACGACGAGCGTGAGCTTGGAGGTGGCCTACGATTCGGACGAAGGCGACATCCGCGCTGACTCCGCTGCGCGTGCGTGCACAAACAGGTCCGTCCCGACTCTGCAGCAGCAGGACGATGACAGCATCGTCGAGACATCGCACGCGAGCACGAGCGCACTCCGCATGACTCCGGCCATTGCACAGACGCCTCTCCTGTCCGGTGCAGACCGCGCTCGCCTCGCCGCCGACCACCAGGAATCGAGTCTTCGTCGAGGAGTACGATCATCCGCTTCCGCAGGTGCAGAAGACCCATCAAGACCGTCGCACCGGTCGAATACTTCTGCCGCACTCCAGGGGATCGGCAAGGCACCGGCGGCGCACGGCAAGACGGGCAGCTGGGCGAGCCGGCTCTCGCTCGACTGGACCAGGCGCGACCCGAGTCGGTCCGGAAGCACTTCGTTCCTCCCGCTCGGACTCTTTTCGTCTTTCGCCGCCCAAGAGGGAGGTGCAGGGACCACCAACAACCGCTATGAACCGGTCGCGCCGATGGAGGCGGCAGCTCGGAAACGACAAAAGAGCATCTTTGAACTCGACATGGGCGACTTTTCAGAAGGGTTGAGGTTGAGTACGGCGCGCGAAGGAGACGAGGACGACGACGAGCGCGATCACGAGGAGCGCCAGAGGTTGTATCATCAGGCACAGCAACGACACAGTGCGGAAGACAGGCGGAGACGGAAACGGAGAAAGTCGAGCGGCGCCATCGGAGCTTTTGTGAGTTTTCTTTTTTCGGGAGCTTCTCTCTCCGGTTGACGCACCTAACTCGTTCGGCGACTCCCGCTCAGTTCGATCAGTTCTACCCGCCCACCGTCGAACGGAGACGAAGAACCATCGAGCGCGTCGCCGTGATTGTCACGGTCGGCTTGGTCCTTTGCTACTTCCTCTTTGGCGGCAGTCCCGACTCGACAACCACGAGCGGGCGACCCTCCCTTGTCCAGAAAGCAAAAGCAAGAGTCTCCCGACAGCGATACGTGAGCCAAGGGCCTTTTTTTTTTTTTTTTTTTTTTTTCGAAGGGGCTCGAGAACCCCGCGCTCTTTCTTGCTGATCACCGCGGCCGTCATGATTTCCAGCCGCTGCGGAGTAATATCCCCTTGCATTCGTTCCGAGCCAACCTCAAGACCGGTCAAGGCTACGTGACGAGCTTCCCGACCGGTAGCCTCAGTGAGTGGGCGAGTCTTTTCACCAGTCTTTCATGACCTCGACTGCTCACATGCGAGGCGTTCTTCTCTCCCCGACAGCCGCGCAGCTGATGGACTTTTTCAAGCTCACGCACATCGGTCAGAGACTTGACCGCGCCGTCATTGTGTGCGCTTCTTTGCCGCCACGTTTCGATCGGGGCAAAGAGCACTGAAGAGCTGATTCTCGCCCCCCGCCGCAGAACTGAATTGCGAGCGGCGCACGGCGAAGGCGGCGACGTGCCCCTGACCGACTTTTTCGACTTGCGCCTGTTTGCCCACCGCGCCAACGTCTCGCTCGTGCAGTGGCGCGACGTCAAGATCCCCGACATGCGCGGGACGCAACAGGAGCAACTGTCGTGTTGGGGATGGAGAGACACGCGCGCCTTGTCCCGGTACAATATTCAGACCGACTTTTGGCCATACCCGGGCCAGCTCCAGACTCCTGTCTCGACCGAGACGTCGATCACGTTCCCCGGGATCGAGGTCCTCGCGCTGCAGGACAATTCCAAGTGGCTCGACGAGACGACGCGGCGCACCTTTCCCGACGAAGCGACGCGGCCGCCGTTCCCGGACCGCCAAGTCATGTGCTTCGACAACTTGTTCTACGTCCCCGTCGTCAAGTTTGTGTACGGCCAACTCGACACGTCGTACGCGATCGAGGAACTCCCTCCCGACAGTGCAGTGTGGACCCACGTCGGCCAGCACTTGCACTTCAACTCGCACGTGAATCACATCGCGGACGAGTTGCTCGCGGCCTTGATCGGCTCGAGGAGGAAACAGTTTATCGGCGTGCATATCCGGACGGGGAAAGCGATCGATTGGTCTGGCGGCCACGTGGCCAACACGACGACCGAGTTGATCGACTCGTTCAAGGCTGGCGTCGAAGTCGTGCAGGACCAGTTGCGCCGCCGTCGAAAAGGTCACCGTGGCGACCTCCCCGTCCTCTTCACCACCGATGCGTGAGTCATGGTCTCGTCTGTGCCCCAGTCTTTTCCGGCCCTCTCATCTCACGCGAACCTCTCTGCTTCTGGGTCCCTTCCTGGCAGCGACGACTCGTTCTTCCTCACGCGGATCCACAGGCTCGGTTGGGTCCACGTCAACCACATTGACTTTGCCACCGCGGCCCGATTCGGCGGTTGGTACCCCGACATTCTCGACGCTGTCCTCCTCAGTCGCGCCGTCGGATTCGTCGGGTGCGTTTAGTTCCCTGCGTGCCTCTCTCGTCCCCATCAGTGACTGAAGACAACCTCTTTCCGCCGACAACCGCCCTGCAGCACCCGCATGTCGACATTCTCGCACCTCGCTGCTCGTCGCGTCGAGTCCTGGAACCACGGAATCACGACTATCGTTGGCTGATCCTTGGAATTCAGAAGACCCTAGACTCTTCCGGCCTACTGCATTCTTCCGGGAACATGGCCAGGTTAACATTCTCGGGTCTCTTGTTCCCCTGCCCCCCCCCCCCCCCCCCTCTCTTTTGCCCTGTCAGCTTTCTAGACTCTCCGCCATATACCTCTCCTAGGACCCGTATCCGCCTCAGGAGACCCCTCTCTCTCGCATGCCAAAAAGACCATTTGTTTGAGGTCTTGCATCGACATTGCAAACTCAGGTTCCTCTTCGACCTCCTGACAGGCAGCGTTAAATCTGACCCCCCGAGGTATCAACAGGTCCAACAAGAAATGTGCGTTTTTGTTTGCAAGAGGGAGGGCCCAAGAGAAAAAAGCGAGTGACAAGGGTGTGAGAGATGAGGGGTATGTACGCTTGCGTGAATATAGAAAGAGCGAGGGGGCAGCATCGAATGAAGAATGCGCGGTATATCAAGGGTTGAACCGGGGGTACCGGAGACAAAACGAGCGTGGGTGAGAGAGAGAGGGGGGCTCGGAATAATAAGGTGCGGGCGGATAATCTAAAGGGGGGGGGGGGGGGGGGGGGTAGTAGGAGAAAGTACGAAGGGTGGGGTTTGTGTGCGTGCGCGCGTGTATAGTTGTTGTCGAGGCAGCTCGTGTAGTTTGAACGAGAGAGGATAGGTGTACGCGTAAAAGGGAGAGTGTCTGTTCAAGGCGCAAAGGCGGGGGGTATTCGGGTGGCCAAACTTGACTAGGCGAGGAAGAGGGTCATGGCAGCAGCCAAGACCGAAGCGATCCCGACGGTGGCGAGCGAGCCTCCTCCCGGAAGAACAACGGTCTGGAGCGCTCCGCTCGTCGAACCAGCCGAGGCGGAAGGCGAAGCGGCGTTGGCAGCTCCGGTACCCGGACCGGCCGTGTTGACGGCCTGTCCCGAGGCGGCAGAAGTGACGGTCGAGAAACCGGAAGCGGTCGACGACTCGGTGGTCGAGGTCGAGGTGGAAGACGGGGAGACGTAGGTCGACGTGGCGGTCGCGTAGAACCTGCAGGAGGTAGAGGGGCGTTGTTCGAACTCGGTAAACACACACAGTCACAGCTGAATGCAGGGAGATTCTCTCTTTCAGCAGAGGAGGAGGCGTTACTCACGCGGACGAAGCGCTCGAGAGGTAACCGAGCTCGATCGTGTCGTTGGTGCCGTAGAACGGAGCGCCGCACTTGCCCTGCCAACCAGCATCGCATTTGTTTCGTCAGTACGACACGAGAAGGAGGAAAAAAAAAACCACCATCGCATCGCTGCTGGCGGGGAAGAAAAATGAAGGGGCATGTTTGCTCGCCGAGACGCACGATCGGAGTGTAGTAACCGAGGTGGTCCTCGTACTGCAACGTAACGAAAGACGCGTCAGCCGTTCCGTCTCTAGAGTGGCGATCCGTTTCCGTTTGAAGCTTGAAGAGAGAGAACCGAGACAAAAAAAAACACGCACCGAGTCACCGCCGAGGCAGTTGGGGTCCGTCGCCGTGTTGCAAATGTCGTACTGCATTACAGCGCGCGCAATGGTGTCAGCTCGGAGCCCCCATGGTGCAAACATGTAACGAAGAAGAAGAGGAGAACCAACGCACCGAGTACCCATAAGTCGAGTTGCTCGTTCCGTTCCCGACAATGTGGAACCCTTGCAGCGTGAAGGTGTAGTCGTCCGATTCGGGGATCAGGGTCGGGATGATGTCGTTGTTGGCGACGGTGCGCTGGCCGGCTTCGCCGCCAAAGAGCGAGTTGTACAAGTTGGCCGCGGCGGGGTTCAGGGTCCTCGGCGCGCTGTTTGTTGCCCGGGTTTTTCAGAGGGGGGGGGGGGGGGGGGGGCATTAGAAAAATCGAGACGACACCACAAAAAAAAAACATCTGAATTAACGGGGGGAAACGCTTACCCATGGTTGTGAGACCACTTGATCTGGCCCCTCCAGCCCTGATCGAGACTCGCAATCAAACTCAACATGCCGCCGAACCCATGGCCCGTGACCGAGAACTGGTGCCCGGTCGAGTTGACCATCTCCTTCTCGACCGCAAAGTCGTTGGTCGTCTCTTTCACTTCGAGGTAGGCTTGGACGGCGCCGGCGTGGGCGGTGCAGTTGGCGCAGTCGGGGCCGAGGTTGAGCAAGGTGCCGACTGCGAGCGGGGGCGGTCACTCGGGTTAGTTACCTCCGTAAGCAACAGTGTGACAGTAAGGACAAGACGGGGACGCACTGTTGGTCGTCGACATGTTGCTGTACGTGCGACGTTACATGCCGGAACAGAGTCTACCCGTCAGCAAAGCGTTCCGAACGAACGAGGACTCGACACCGTGCCGGCCACGTACAAGGTCGATTCCCAGCCGAACAGACCCTTGAAGACGACGACAATCTTGTCCATCTCTGTAGTAATGCATGCGGTGGGTATTTAGCGACTGCTCGCCTCGGCTAGAGAGATTGGGGAAGGCGGGAAACCCCCCCTCGAAAAAAAGGGAGGAAGGCCCCCTTCTGTCCCGCCCACGAGGACAAGGGACGTACCGGGAACGACGACCGAGAAGCCCTGGGCTCCACTCGCAGTCGGGCCAAACTGCTGGATGATTTGCCAGGCTGTTTTGGTCGGTCGGGTCGTTATCCGGTCAGTCAACCCCGTCAGATGTTTTGCGTGATAAGAGCACAACACGCGGGACTGACGAGCTTCGGTCGAGCCGGGGAAGGAAGACTGGAGGGCTGCGTCGTCAAAGGTCTGGGAGCAGACCGAGGTCGGGTCGTCCGAGTAGGCGGCCATCGAAAGGAGGCCTGTTGGCGTTGGCGTGAAAAACGGGGGATTCTCTCCGGGGTCAGTTGACGGCGACTATGGCTCGGAGTGAAGGTGCGACTGACCGTGATACCGCTCATCTGTGAGGTGGGTCAGGGTATGGTGTCAGTGCATGTACGATCCCGTCATGATGTGTGTGCCCGCAGCAGTTGCCATTGAGAAAAACGAGGGTCCTCGACACGACGAGACGAGGTGCCAGCGGGACACCGTCAGCAAGGGCACTCACGCCAGACTGTAGGGGCAGTAGTGTCAGCTGTGTATAGTCGCGTCTGGCCCGCCTGGAAAGCGACTGACATTGGGACGACGAGACTTCGGTACTCTGAGCGGTGACGGACGCGGGACCGAACGAGACGAGGGCGATTGCCGCAGCAGCCGTAGCGGCGGCGGTCGAGATGGCGGAAGACAGCATCTCTCTAGATGCAGGCTGTACGATAGACTCTGGGGTTCAGAGTGGGTTGGGGGAGAGACGACGAGGGCGAGGCGGAGCGCGGGTTTGTTTGTCGAGCAGTTGCGTTTGCCCAAAAGTCTGGGCGCGTTGAAGCTCAGAAGCGAATGAGAGAGAGAGAGAGGGGGAAGGAAAGGAGGCGGTGCAGCCCGGGTGGCCAAAAACAGAGTGATCGACGACTCGGATCGACTGCGGCTGCGGCTGCGGCGAGTTCGGCGGACCTTTGGACACAGCCTCGCAGTACTGGCGAGTATAGTCACCGGTATAGTCGCGCTCTCTCTCGCGTTCGCTCAGTCGGACGCAATCGGGCATACAGCGCCGCACCGCACTTGCCGAGCAGGACCTCTCCTCCATCGCCGAGGACGACAGAGCGTCATCTCCGAAAAAACGAACTCGGGGGGCCTCTCTCGGCAATACACACACCGTATAGTAAGTCGAGGATGCACTCGACGTTTTCGTCGACGAGCAGTCGGGGACCGCTCTTGCCCTTTATCAACGCGGCGACTCCCTCGTCGTCGTCTCCGTCGTCGTCCCGCAGCAGCGATGATGATGCCCACTCTCCCATCAACAACGACAAGCCGCGCTTGTACAGCAAGGAAGACAAGGACTGGAGGAGGGATTCCTCGCCTACATCTTCAACGTCGACGTCTGGTCGAGGGCCGTCCACAAGAGGAGGAGGAGGAGGATCCGGGTGGAAAACGTTTGCCGGCAGCAGGAGCGCCAAATCTCTCTACACTACCATGACGCCGAGACCGTTCGGCACCAGCACCACCCCCTCGAGGCGAACCGTCGTCTTGTTCCTCCTCCTCGTGGCAGCCGCCTCGGGACTCTGTTTCGCCTCTCGACCCGGAGCAGGCTTGAGTTCCTCCTCCCCCTCGTCCTCCTCTTTCGCCCGTCGACCTCCACCAGCAAAATCAAAGTCCTACTCATCATCAAAATGGCGATCCCCATTCTCCTTCTCCCTCGCCCCTCTCTTGGGAAGCACCGCCGCCGGCAACCAACTCGCGTCCTGTACCCCTCACGCGCCCGCCGACTTGGCACAGCGCTTTGATCGCGCCAGTCGACCACTCGAGGTGACGGCGACGACGGCAGAGAGGTTGGACGATTGGGAGTTTGAGGCCCCCGGGTGGGGGGTCGAGCCCGCTGATTGGGTCAGGAGGAACGTTCAGGTGAGGCGGCGATTCGAGCGCGTCTTTTGCGAGAGGAGGCCTTCTTCTTCTTCTTCTTCTTCTTCTTCTTCTTCTTCTTCTTCTTCTTCTTCTTCTTCTTTTCTTTCGCTCTTCGCTGCTGACGCACGCCGCCGCGTCCTTTTCTCTCGGAACTCGCGATTTGAATGTGCGCCCGCCCGCAGTCGTGCCCCTCGCACCGCATCAAGCCGAACCAAAACTCTCAACAACTCGACAACTCGCATCTGATCTGGACCGCGCTCAACACGACCGGGATCATGCAACTCCGAGAAGAGATGATTACTTTTTTGAGGAGGATGGAGAGGGAGGGCAAGATGGGACCCAAAGCGTGGGGAAAGGGCAAGGTGAGAGGGTCGAGCGGGGGTCCAATAAACCGCTCTTTTTGCTGACGAGGTGGGGCGATCCGTTTAATAGGGTCTCGTCTTTACAGCCGGTAACGCCGTGAGCTTCCCTTAGCTCCCTCGCTCATCATCAGCTCCCAAGATTGACTCACCGCTCGCCCGTTCGCAGGACACCTTTTCGCGCGTCCTCGTCACGCTCAAAGTCCTCCGGAACCGATTGTACACGACCTTGCCGGCCGAGATCTTTTCGTACCCGGGAGAGGAACCTTCGGATGACGTGAGGAAGGAGTTGGAACGGTATGGCGCTGTGCTGAGGACGGTCGAGGAGGCGCAGAGGGACACCAAGAGGACGTGAGTTTTTCTTCTTTTACGGTTTATCACCCTCTTGAAGCGTGAGTTTCTGGTGAGGATGCTTGCTGACGGCATCATCTCGACTTGTACGCTTTGCAGAAAGAACTACCAGATCAAGGTCAGTTGGCCGTTTGTCGTCGTCGTCTCCCTTCTCCTTCCCTTCCGTTAGAGCGCAAGATCATGCTTTTTTTTTTTTTTTTTTTTTTTTCCTCTTGACCTCGGAACACTTTTCCTACGGCAGGCAACCGCGATCGTGCGCTCCTCGTTCCGCGAAGTCATGTTCCTCGATTCGGACAACGTCCCCGCTGCCAGTTTGATGCCACAAGACGCGACCCCTCCGCAAGAGATTCTCGATCGCGCGATCCGCGAAAACAGGACCGAGACGCCGTGGGATTCGATTCGGAGTGAGGATGGGGTGAGGGAAGAGATTCGGGGGAAACCGAGTGGAATTTGGGAGGGCAAGGCGTATCAGCGCTTGGGGGCGATGATGTGGCCCGATTACTGTGAGTCGCTTCTTCCTCCTCCTCCTCCTGGATGTGGTGGGTGCTTTTAACTGACCACTTTTCGAATTGAAACCCGCTCATCCCTCCCTCCCCCCCCCCCCCGGCAGGGCGAACGCAACCGGATAACCCGATCTGGGCCATCATTGGCGTCCCGTGTCGAGACGAGTGGGAGATGGAGGCGGGTCAGATCTTGATCGACAAGGCGAGGCACCTCGACGCGCTGTTGCTCGCCGAGTGGATGATGGACCGAGAACGGTTCTCGTACTGGTTCAAGTGGGTCCCCCTTTTTTTCTCTCCCCTCGTCTCTCTTTCCTCGCTCGCTAGAGTGGAGAGAAAACTGACCTCTCTCCTTTCCCTCTCTGTAGCTTTTCCGACGTGAGGCATTCCTCCCGCTTTTTTCGGTATCCTCCTTCCGACCCGGACGCACGCGAGAAGCCCAAGAGTGACAACACGTTTGTTTGACCATCTCGCTCGCTCGCGCAGGGCGACAAAGACATGTTTCGGTTTGCGTTCCTCGCGCTCCGGAAACGGTGGGCCGTCCCCGGTCGCTATGTCAGCGTCGGGGCCCTCCCGAGGGATACCATGTCGGGGTTCTGTGGCTTGACCATGCTGCAGAACGATCACCTCGGCAGGCCCATGTTTGTGTGAGTGTTTGGTTGGCGCCGAAGAATCGAAGCCGGGTTGACCCTTTTTTGAATGACACCGCTTGGGTTCTTCACGTAGGCACTACAACCTCCTCAAGCAAGTCACGAGCGGGGTCGGTCGAGGTGCGTTCGTTTCCCCTTTTTCAAACTGTCGAGAGACCGATCAATCATGTCTGTACCTCCCTTGCTGACCCCTCGCCGAGTAAAGGCTTTGCCTGGGGCCGACACCGCCAAGTTCGCACTCCTCCATCCACCCTTACTCTCCAAGGTCCGATCGGGTCTGCGGGCAGCTCGCGCGAGCTCGAAGAGAAACTCGACCCGCTGAGGGACGACGACGTCGATTGTGACATGCTCGCAAATGCGGGGAATGATGGGTACTCGATTGAGAGGGTCGGCAGGGACGAGAGGGGTTGGAGGACCAGGAGGAGGGCGGTGTGGGAAAAGGGGATCAGGGCGGTGCGGTTTTTTCGCGGTCGTGTTTGTTTGTCGTGCCAATCTTCTCATGGGCCAGGAATGCTGACAACTTTGGTGTCCGTCGGCAGGGCTTCCATGGAGGTTGGATCAGGTGAGTTGGCCGACGGCAGGTGACTCCGCTGATTGTGGCGTTCTGACTATTTGTTACTTTCGATACTGATTTCTCCTGCAGCGCTCTTTGCATCGGTGAGTTTTTTTTTCGCCCGAAACCACTTGCTCTAACCCCGACACTGACTTGCACATCCCTCGCGCAGACTACCACTGGGACGACCCGCGCTCGGAGGAAGAGAAATCCGACTCGCGGCGTTCGGTCGCGCTCGGCTTACCGAACCCGGAGCACAAGTCGCTTGACGAGCTCGCGGACGGGGTCGACATCAGCTATACGAGCGCGCCGGACGGGTTCGAGGTCAAGTTTGACGCGAACGAGGTGCTCGAGGTGGTCCAGTGGGGGGACGATCCGAGGTTGCGCGACTTTGAGGCGGCGTTCTTTGACGAGGGCGGAGTCGTCAACGGACAAGGGTTCTGATTGCGCGTGCGCACGCGCGCGCTCGCCATGCCCCTCGGTCTCCTCTTCCGACGGCGGCGAAACAAGGCGCCCGCCGTTCTATATTTTCATATTCAACTCCCGATCTGGTCGCCTGGTGCGACTTGTACATGTGTGTTTTTCTTCTCTGCGTAGCTATACTATCCCTTCTGCCCGCAAACAGCCCGATAGACTCGTTAATCTGCGCGCGCGTTGCCTCAGAGACTCGGAGCGGTCCGCCACTTGCCGCCCCCACTTCGACTCGGCTCTCTCTTTCCCCCGCTACACACTCTCTCCGGAGACAACAGTACAGTAGCCTTTGGGAGACTCGGTCACGGTGTGATGGCCCCCAAGATTATCCTGACTCGCCCGCTGCCCGCCGAAAAGGGCCTCGAGGGCGGTGCGATCCTCGACCGAGCCGAGCGAGACGGCTTGGTCACTGTAGTCCGCTGGACCAGGGACGAGCCGGTCGATCGGAACTGGCTCATTGACGAGCTCAAGAAGGGAGACGTGCAGGGATTGCTGTGCATGCACAATGGCGAAAAGGTGCGCACTCGCTCGAGGCTGAGGTGGGGGAAGGGATTGAGGTCTCTCCTCGGTAGTCTACTGCGAGAAAAGTCGCCGGACTGACATGCTCTTTTCCTCCAGATCGACGACGAGCTGCTCGATGCCGGTCAGCCACCCTTCGCGCCGAGGTTGACCCGACCGAGGCGTTCCCCTCTCGTTGATGCTGACCACCCCGGATAAATCCCTCCAGCCGGCCCTTCGCTCAAGGTCGTTGCGACCATGTCGGCAGGCTACGACCACGTCGACACCGAGGCGCTCAAGAAGCGCAACATCCGATTCGGAACCAGTACGTCCGCGCAGCCGGGCTCTATTCGTCTTTGCCGCCCTTTTCGCTCGGAGGCGGACTGATGAGCCACGGTTCCCGTGCGTACAGCTCCCGACGCCTTAACGGACGCGACCGCCGACATCGGCGCGATGCTCGCCTTGATGGCGACCCGGAGAGCAGGAGAAGTGAGTCCGTCGTTCGCGCGAGTTACTCGGACTAGGACGCTGACGAATGGTTCCCGCCTCGTTCCCAACCGACAGGGCATGCGAGCTGTCTTGGCGGGCAAGTGGCCCGAGATGCCGTGGAACCCGCTGCTGCTGTGCGGGAACGGGCTGCAAAACGTGCGTTGTGCTCGCCAAGTCTCATGAAGCGCTTCGGCGTTGCCCACGCCCTGTGCTGCTGCATACGTCTGACAAACATCTTCCCCCGCACAGGCCACCGTGGGCTGTATCGGATTCGGCAAAATTGGGCAGACGACGATCAAGCGCTTGCTCGGGTTCGGTATCAAGCGTGTCCTGTACACGACTTCGCAACTCGGCAAAGAGCTCCCCGCCTCGCGCGACTACTTCAACACCCTCCCGCTCGCTTCCTACCTCGGGATCGAACTCCGCCCCGCCGTCTCGTACGACGAGATCGCGCGCGAATGCGACCTGATCCTCCTCTGCTGTCCGCTTACGTCCGAGACGCGACACCTCGTCGATCGCGAGTTTTTGTCCAAAGTGAAACCGACCGCTTGTATCGTCAATACGGCGCGTGGACCCGTGATCGATTCGGACGCGCTCGTCGAGGCGATTCAGCGAGGTCGACTCGCTTCGGCCGGGTTGGACGTCGCGACGGGGGAACCCGACATTGGGGCGGATCACCCTCTGGTCCGGGAGGAACGGATTGTGTTGGTGCCGCATATTGGGAGCGCGACGATCCAGGCTCGGAGTGGGATGAGCAGGGATGCGGCGAGGAACTGTCTCGCGGGAGTCGGCGTTGAGGGCTTCGAGTGGGCCAACGAGGTCAAACTCGCGTGATACGCAGTTGTTTTTTCTCCTCGCGCGCAGATTGTATTCCGAAAAGAGCAAAAAAATGGCTCGTCATTTGCAGTACCTTCAAATTCTCGTGCGGGATGCTCGAGGACGGAAAGATGCGGTTGAGCCGGCGGCGTAAAGCACTTTTTCCTCGTCGGCGCGGTTGTTTCCGATAGTCGCGGTTATCTTCTGGCCGAGGCATGACCGGATCGCTCTACACCCTGAAGAAAGAGAAAGCCGGTGATGATAATGACGAGCGAGAGATTGGTGATTGAACTTTTGGCTCGAGACTCACGACTCGTCACAGCACTCTGGCACTCGGACGAGCAGAGGAAGACCTGTTACAGGCTCCACGGGCGACTATGGCTGCCCCGAACGGCCTGCAAAATCCGAACGAGCTACCCTCGTCGTCGTCGTCAGCGTCGTCGGCTTCGGCCATGATGAACGGCCAACTCGACTTTGCGAGGACGCTGGCCGAGTCGAGCACGCCGAGGCTGACAGGAGGACTTTCTGCTACGAGACCCACACCCGCTCCTGCTGCTGCTGCCGTCGCCGACCCTCCGACCGCTCCTATCGCTTCAACCTCGACGCACCCGCCGCCACAGCAGCAGGAGGACCCGCTCGCAGTCCTGTTGACGACCTTGAGCGCCGACGATGGCGAGAGCATCCTCTCCATCGCGGTCGAAGAAGCGAGAGACGAGGCGCGCGATCAACTCGGCCACCGATTCGGACACGCGACGACGACGTCCACGACTGGGGCAGGGAAACGCCAAAGCGGTCGCGTGTACGGCGGCAGTCAGGGAGGCAACATCCATGTGAGTGTCACGAGCGGGGAGTTTGCTGGCTTGACTGGCTGCTGACTCCACCGGGGCTGCCAGGTCTGGGATCTCGCAACGTTGTCGCTCCGGTCTCGCCTGACCGGTCACGAGGGCGCCGTACTCGCTCTGCAACTCGTCCCAGAGCGAGACTGGCTAATCAGCGCAGCGGGTCCGTCTCTCCTCAATTCTTGTTCCGCTGTGTTTTGGAGATACGCTGAAACTCGCCGAAAACAGGCGACGGCACGATCCGAGTGTGGCACACGCCGACTCTCTCGCTCGTCTACCTGATCCATCCACCGCACGACAACACTGGAGACATCCTCTCGCTCGCATGGATCCCGTACAGCGTGCTCGCGCAGGGCGATCCGGCCCGCAAGAACGGCAACCACGCCACCGCTCCGCACATCCAGAATCTCAAACCGGCGGGAAGGCTCTTTGCCGGATGTCAAGACACGAGTATACAGGTGCGTATCATGCGCTCGAGCCTGCTGACAGAATGATGTATAGGCTGACACTGAGACGCGCGCTCAGTGGATCGACTTGCCGCCCCCGTTCCAACTCGCGACCGAAGAAGAGCTACCCCCAACCAATAACGCGGCAGGACGCATGTCCCCCGCCTCGGCAGGATCCCCTCACTCTCCACCCATCTTTAAAACCCCGAGCCGGTTCTTTGACTCGCTCACCGATGCCGACCGCGCAAAGTCCCGCGTCAAGGTCTCGTCCTCCTCCTCCGGCCGGCACAGCCTCAGCACGAGCACCGTTCCGACTTTGACGCCTTCTTCCCCCGTGGGCAGTCTGCCCAAAGCGAGTCCAGATTCGGTGTCGACGGCAGAGAAGGAGCAGCAACCGACGACGACGCGCAGAATCGAACCGCACACCGTCGAGCTCCAATTCGACGCAGACTGTATTGCTCCGTTTGCGCACCACGGATATGTGGTGCGTGTGGCTTCTTCTCGACATGGCCGGGTTCCGGTCAATAAAGACTGAGCCTTTTTCCGTGAGTCTGCTACAGTACTGCCTCACGCTCGCCAAGAGCAATGAACGGACCGTACTCGTCTCTGGATGTACGTCGCAGGCCATCTCACTTAAGTTGCGTCAACATGTGTTGACGAGTTTTGTGTCCTGTCGCACAGCCGGCGACGAAAACATCAACCTTTGGCAACCCGGCCTCGAGGACCTCGCTCTGCTCGCCACACTCGAATCAGAGTACGACGCCGTGCTCGCTTTCGCCGCGAGAGACAATACGCTCTTTGCAGGTCATCAAGGTGGTGTGATCAAGGTGCGCCAGTTTCAGCCCCTGTGGACCTTTCGTTGGGAGAAAACTGACCGCTTGCCCTTCGTCGAAAAAAATAGGTCTGGGATCTCGACAGTTTGACCTGCGTCCGTATTTTGCGACCTCATAGCGTGAGTCACATATCACTGTCTTGTAGTACCGCACACTGACACTCGCAAGTCTCGCTACTCCCACCCAGCACGACATCCTCGCCCTCAGCGTCTTGTCCTCGTCCCTGTTCTCGAGCGCCGCCAACGGCACCGTCCAGCGGTGGGACTTGCGCACGTTCCGCCTCGGCGGAGAGTGGCTAGCTCATGACAGTATTGTGCTCGCTTCGGATGCGAGGACTCTGAGGCGCAGTCGGACTCAGGGTTGGTTGCTCACGGGCGGGAATGATGCGACGGTCAAGGTGCGTTTCCAAAGGACGCGCTCTCTTGCTTTCGAGCTGACATTCGTGATGGTTTATAGATCTGGGACGTACGAGACGACGACGTCACTTCGCCGCTATCGCCTCTTGACCGAGGCTTTCAGGGTGGGTTCTCGATTTCCGCCTGCTCAGACGACCTAACCCTCCATCTGATCTCCCACCCCTGGCCGCAAATCCAGGCGAGCTCTTCCACACTCTTGCCAAGTTCGTGTCGTACCGAACTATTGCCGACTCGGAGCACCGGGAAGAGTGCCGTCAAGGCGCGTTGTACCTCAAGCGGGTCTTGCGCGAGATGGGCGCCGAAACGAACCTGGTGAGCTGGCATGGCCTTTCTCCTTCTCTCTACAGCAGATATTGATCAAAGAATTCGCCCCTTGCAGCTGCCTGGCGCCCCCGGTAAGAACCCGGTCGTGCTGGCCACATTCCGAGGGAACGCTCCGCCCAAGCCGGCAACAGCGCCGCGAAGGAAACGAGTCTTGTACTACGGCCATTACGACGTGGTCTCGGCGACCGCGTCTGAGCGGTGGGACCATGACCCGTGGAAGATGTCGGGGCAGAACGGGTGGCTGTACGGCCGAGGCGTCACCGACAACAAGGGTCCGATCCTGGCCGTTGCGGCTGCTGCTTCGGGTTTGCGCCGCCGTCAAGAGCTCGAAGTTGACTTGGTCATGGCGATCGAGGGCGAAGAGGAGACGGGAAGTGCCGGCTTCCAGGAAGCGATCAAGAGAAACCGGGTGAGTTCGCTAAGCGTTGGCTGTCAGACTGGTTTGAGTGTGCTAACGGTTCTCCACGCCGGCAACCAGGATCTCATCGGCGACATCGATGTCATCCTCGTCAGCAACTCGTACTGGATCGGCGAAGACTGGCCCTGCCTGACTTTCGGACTCCGAGGCGTCATCCATGCGACGCTCAAGGTCCAGTCCAGCCGCGAAAACCTGCATAGCGGGATCTGGGGCGGCGCGACTGCCGAACCGCTCACCGACCTTGTGCGGATCCTAGCGAGCCTGACGGCACCGGATGGAACCGTTCAGATCCCGGGGTTCTTGAGCGACGTCAGGAAACTCACTGCTGCCGAGCGCAAACTGTACGAGACGATCGTGCAGCGAT
Source organism: Rhodotorula sp. CC01 (assembly GCA_021654155.1). NCBI lineage: Eukaryota > Fungi > Basidiomycota > Microbotryomycetes > Sporidiobolales > Sporidiobolaceae > Rhodotorula > Rhodotorula sp. CC01. Next base: position 91,568 of record JAKEZK010000052.1, read on the forward strand.
GCCAGGGGTGCGTCCTCTCATCTTGACATTGTTGCAGGATTGTCAGACTGATGACGGTTCCGTTGTGCAGCGGTGACACCCTCAAGAAGCTGACAAGCGGCTCGACCATCTCGGACCCTGTGCAATCGCTGATCACTCGGTGCGTTCCCGCCCGGAACAGTCATCCGCCGGACACGACACACTCACTTTGCCGCAACTTTCGTCGCAGATGGCGACAACCTGCGCTGTCGGTGCACAAGGTCGAAGTCGTCGGACCGGCGCAGAAATCCCTGATCCCGAGTGCTGCGTCTGCGGCGGTTTCGATCCGTATCGTACCGGACCAGTCGCTGGCCGACATCATCTTCAAGTTCAAGGCGCACCTGACGGCTGCGTTCGCAACCTTGCGGACCGAGAACCAGCTCACGGTGCGCTTTTTTTCGGTGTGAGCGAGCGCATCGACTTTTTTGTCGGCTGACTTTCTCTCTCTCTTTTTCCCGCAGGTTGAAATTACTCAGACTGCTGACTGGGTGAGCGGCAGTGTTCCCCTTCATAGTGCGCAAGGAACGCTGACACCCTCGGTGCGCTAAACACACAGTGGCTCGGCGACCTCGAAAGTCCATACGTGTCGGCGATGGCAAAGTGCATCTCGGCGCAATGGCACCTCGATCCGCTCTTTATCCGGGAAGGAGGGTCCGTCCCGTCCTTGCCTTTCCTCGAACAAGAGTTTGGTGCACATGCCGTGCACTTTCCGATCGGAACCAGCAGCGACAATGCGCATCTCCCGAACGAGCGTATTCGAGTGCTGAACCTCGAAGTGAGCGGTCCTTGCACTCTCGTTGCTTACCGCGCTGACTGGGTTTCCGCGCCTGTAGCACGGTCAAACCATCGTCTCAAAGTGGCTCACCCGCATCGCCGAGATTTAACCTCTCACTGCACCATGCATACGTCGATACCCTAGATCTTTTTGATACCCTCTTCTCATGCATTGTGTGTTGGCAACATATCACTCTGCTAATCCAGACAGACTATATCGCGTAACGTCCTTGCCGATCTTGACGCACAGTCCGCCAACCCAGACTTGACCCTCTTTCCGCAAACTCGGCCCGAAGCGCGCTTCGAGGGCCTCGAGGATCGGTTCGGCAAAGGGAGGTGAGGCTGCGGCTGTGGCACTGGTGGTCGTGGTCCACGCTATTGACGTGTGAAAGCGCGGTTCGGGATAGTACGCTGGGAGGCGCATCTCGGCGAATGCTTCGTCGAGTCGGCGGACGAGCGCTTCGAGCTGCCAAGAGGTTCGGGGTCAATGTGAGGGCACGCATTAAGCGTCCAATCGTGCACGCACCTCTGTATATCCTTGACCAACTTCGATTCCGAGAAATCGTCTTGTCTTTTCATCATTCTCGAGGATGCCAAACGAGGCATATCGAGCTGCGAAGCTGGTGGCCGGCTGAGGGTGTCAGAGGGAATGTTATATACCGGTGCAGCCAGCTGTCTGGCCGGTCAGGCAGGACGCACGGGCGAAAGCGGTCTGCTATCCGTGCGACTGCTTTTTTGAGGTCTTGGCGCTGATTCGTCAGGAGCATGAGCGGTCTCGACAGCGACAGGTGTAGCGCTTCATCGGTAGTGTCTCTGTGATCGGTCCGTGCGCCCGGCAAGAGCGAATGGACAGCAGCAGCAGCGTCCTCGGAAGAAGAAGCCGATTCGACGACCGCATCATAGCTCTGCTGCAGCACTTTGCGTAGACTCGAGCTCGGCGACACTGTTTGCGTTGCGTCCGGTGTGAGCTCAGGAACCAGTCTCGATTCGAAGTGGCGGCACATACGCTCGAGGTAAACGTGAGAGGCCCACTGCCCGCGAACGTGAGGAGCTGCTCGCTTCCGGCCTTGGTGCAGCTCTGGCGAGTCGGTCGGCCTCTCTGTCGCGTACACTAGTCAGCCTGATTTGTCTACCTCGGCTGGAACGGATGGACCCACTCGGCTCGTCGAAGGAATCATCCAACCGGGGCAATCTCCTGTGCGCACCCAAGTCACTGCCAGCGGTGAGCGAAGGGGGAGGCCGTTACGGGCTGCAGCGATGCAATCGTACCGCTTCTTCTTGGGGGGTCCTTCTGGCCCCGCCGATGTCATCTCGAGCTCAAAGCGCGGGTCGAAAACCTCTCTTCGTGTGGTGCAGCCAGCAGATCATGAGACGGGCGATCAGACGAAACGACTGCGGGAACCGTTGCGCGTGATTTTAAGAGTGGAGTGATCATCGCCAGCCTGCAGGAGCCAGCTCGATCGGTTGCTCGAGATCAGCCTGTGCGGAGCGAAGTCTTCCTCGCACGCGACGAAGATCCGGAACGGCGACCGGATCAGCATACCAAGCAAGGCGATCGTAGACTCGTTCCGATACTCCAAAATGATGGTTTCGAAAGCGCGTTCGTGCATGTTGCGCCAAAAGAAACAGATAGGATACGAGAGGGAGAGGAACGAGTGCGGAAACGAGTTTGCCACCGAGGAGGTGAAACCGCGCGTGTATATAGTATGCGGTCAAGCCTGCGGAGGGAACAGAAAAGGGAGGGGGTCCGAGACGGGGATGCGAAGGAGACAAGCTGCAACAACGGGGGAAAACGGACATAGGCTGGAAACAAGCGCGAGTGATGGGGAAAACAAGATGTACCGGACGTGTGCGTGTATATGTCGAAGGGTACAAGCGGGATGAGGACGAAAAGCGAAAACGTGGGCAGGAGTCGGAGGTATCGTTAGAGAACGGGCCGGCCGGGATGAGAGAAAAGTGTCCATAGGTTGAGAAGGGGGAGAGAGTAAGGGTATCGAAGGTGTTACAACTTCGCAGCATCGATTCACTGCTGCTGCTGCTGACGAGCGTCGGACCCAGCCGAAGGTTGTGGCATGGAAGAAGAAGAGTGGTTGAACGAAAGAGAGGGAGGTGGCAAGGTTTGGTTCCCGAATGCGTGCGCCGGCGAGAGGCGCTGTTGCTGTTGGGCTTCGTAGGCGTAACCATCATGGTTCTCGAGGTTGCTGCTGCTCGGCGGAAGATAGTTTCGCTGGTTGTGGTACTGGTTGCCGTACGCGGGGTGAGGCGGCACGAACGGTGCGTGCGACATTAACGGCGCAGTCGTTTCCGCGTCCCGTTTGAGGGCGAGCGGTCGCCCGCTGAACAGCGGCGCGGTGGTGGTGGCGCTGCTGCTGGTGGTAGCCTGATTGCCCGAGTGGTTTGCGAGGGTGCTGCCATTCCGAGAGGGCTGCATGTCGGGGACCGAGTCGGAGGCGGAGGTCGCGGCGCGTTGACGTTCCTGCGCCCGTTCGACCATGACGTTGACCGGCAAGACGCTCTGCGCGACAAACAACGGTTGCCGATCCGGCGGAGCGACACCGTCCTTGTCATAGTTGTGGATCGAGATGCAGTGCCGCGTGCAGTCGTGCTTGCGCGAAAAGAGCTTGAAGCATTCCGGGCATTTGACTGTGCGTGCAAGAGGTGTTGGTTCCTGTTACAGCAGGCGGGCCTGGGAGTCGAGGACAGCTCACATTCTCGGATGCCTTGATGAGACTTGATGTGCGACTGGAGGTTGAAGTTCCGAGCGAACGACCGACCGCAAGAAGGGTGAGGGCAGGTCTGCACGCCAGCGCGACGAGGAGGGGCTGTCAATTCCCGGTGGGAGTGCATCAGGTTGTCAAGACCGCCCAACTCACAAACTTCTTGTCGAGCGGACCGCCGTCCGCGTCCGTTTCGCTCTTGCGCCTTTTCGACGGCCGTTCGCTCGACCCTGCCGTCGAAGAGGTGCTCGTCGTCGTCGTCGACCTCCGGTTCCAAGAATCGCTGCCACCAGTCGTCGTCGTGGCGGTGCGAGCCCCTCCTCCGGCACGACATCGCGGCAGATCTTCAGCAGCGGATTGGCGAGCCGATTTGCGCTGCCGCCGACTGCCGCTGGGACGGTACTCGCCGTCTTGATCGTCACCGCCATCCTGGTCATTCTCGTCCGCGTCCTCGTCCGCGTCAAGATCCTCCCCCTGTTCGACCTCGTCATCCTCCTCCGCGTCCTCACCATCCTCGTCGCCGGCATCGTCTCGAGCTTCTCCTTCAGATCGGCGGCGGCGACTCGAGTTGACTGCACCAGACTTGAAACGCTCCCGCTCCGGCGACGACGACGGCAACGGTTCCTTGATACTCGCCAAAGTCGCCACTCCTCCCCCGCTACTGGTCCCGCTTCCATGCGGTGCGCTCGTAGCGCTCGTCGGCCCGGAACTGAGACCACTCATCGAGGTCGAAGCCGACAAGGACATGCGCGCTCCCGCAGTAGTGGTGGTCGACGACGAACCGGTCGAATCGTTATCGGTCGAGGAGAGTCTCGGTCGATCCGCCGCACCAGAACCAGCACCACCAGCAGCGGGTCGATTCAAGGAGGCGTTCAAGAGACTGAAATCGGTCGTGTTGCGCCGGCGCGCGGCGAGGGACGAGGCGGAAGCGCCGAGAGAGAGGCAAGTCGGTGGAGGAGGACCGGACCAGGGTGACGAAGTCACGAGTGGCGGTGCGCGACCACTCGGTGGTTGCTGCACAGTCGCCGAATGGGGCGAGATTTGATGCTGCGACTGTAGTTGACCCTGGTTGCCGAGTAAAGCGCTTTGCGACGTGTCGAGTCGGAGAGGAGGCGCGCCCGCCGATTCGGCCGCTCCGGGAGGTGGGGGCGGAGCGAACGCACCGCTGGATTGCTCATACGCTGGACCGCTCCGCGGGGGTGGATGTTGGTGGGACGGCAAGAAGACGTGTGGCACCGCTGCGGCAGAAGCGCGCGAGTAGGCGGGGTGCTGATACGTTCCACCGTGAGCGTACGGAACCGGTTGGTGATACGGGTTTGCCGACTGCATGTACTGCGGCTGGTAGTGCGAGTGTTGAGGTGGTGCGGGTGGCGCGAACGAAGACGGCAGAGGGTGAGGGTGAGGGTGGTGGTAGCCCCCGCCGCTGCCGTACTCGCTCGCGGGCGTGTTTCCCGTCGAGGTACCGAAATCGGCCGACCACCGGAACGGAGGACGGTACAAGTTGCGGCCGTCCTGATCCTGATCGAGCGGTGGGGCGTTCCCGAGGGCGGTACTGGGAGTCGAGAAGCGGCGGTAGGCTGGGTGTTGCAAGTCTCCGCCGGGGTAGGCAGAACCGTACATCGTTGGTGGCGCATTCCCGTCGTCTCCGTAAGGGTCTCGCTGCGGCTGTACGTCCGAGGGACTGTACATCGACTGAGCGGGGTACGAATTGTCAAAGTCGCTCTGCGGAACGAGTGTTGCGGGTCAGGGTGCCAAACATTTGCCGGAGTGCATCTCAGGTGCGACTCACATAGTCTTCCGAGGCGTAGTCAAGCGGCTGTTGTTGAGGCTGCTGTGGTGGCAGCGGCGGAGCAAAGTCGGACTTGAACCTGCCGCCGCCGCCGCCGTCGCCGTCGGAGGAAGAGAACCGGACCGCGTCCTTGAGACTCGGCAGCGTGTTGTCGGTTCCCGTTCTCGGTGGAGAGGTAGTCGAGTTGGCCATGTCGCCGTCGTCGACGCTGTGCCGTCGCCTTAGGTCTCCTTCCGAGATGTAGACCTCGAAGGGTTGTTGTTGATGAAGACTACTGTACCGCTCGTGGTCTTGCGCCTGGCCGCCGTACGCTGCCGGGCCGACGAGCCCTCCCTGGAAGTACGTCTGTGGTCTTCCTTGTCCTCCCTCTTGCTCGTCGCCGTAGCTGCCTGCAGCCGTGTTCGAGTGTCTCTCGGTCGTCGTCGGCGTCGGCGTCGGCGTCGGCGGGTCGAGAAACGGCGCTGGCTGTTCGAACCTGTACGGCTCGTAGCGCTTCTGGGTGAAGCTCTTTGGCGAGACTAGGAGACTCGTGCGCCTGGCCTCGTCCTCGTTCGTGCTGTGGTCTGCGAACGCGTGCAAAGCGGCGGCGGCGCTCATCGGGTTTCTGCCCCCAACCTGGCCTGGCTGGATCCCTCTTGGATACGGGCTACTATATAGCGGTAGGACGCAGGTGACAGACGGCGCGATCAGACTTGCATATGCGTGTTCCCCTCACTCTCTCACTCCCGGCACTTCAAATAGCCCGCAGCACCGCGTTCGCCACATGAGAACAGCTTCGAGAAGAAACGACCGTTACACGCAGTTTCTGCCACGGGGTTCCACGCATTTTAACGCTCCCGGCCGAGAGCCGAAAGGGAACCCAGGGCAACAACCCCGGTTTGATCGCCAGAAGGGAGGCGGTGCAGAGTGCCTGAACCCCCCTTTGTAATTCCGCTTATGAGCTCATGTACATATCGTTAGATATATTTCGGCCCTGGTCGACGGCCTTATGGCCGATCAGAGCATCACCGGTTTGGTCCCTGCGTTGCCCTGCGGACCGTTGCAGATAATTCTCTGAACCAGCTTTCAAGCTGCACCCGGGTGGTGGACTAGTGCAACTCCGGCCTGGTCTCATCAGCTTGCAGCTTCATATATACAACATGTGCATATAGCAAAGAGTCCTTCCAAGTTGTGCCAAATAGAACGCACTCGCAGAAGGGATTTGATAGACCCCACAGTCCAATAAGAACGCGGTGCCTGTCCTTATTATTCTTACCGAGTCTTCCTTCGTGTCGGCAGCGATTCCTCGCTCCATTCGCACACGTGTGTGTACAGTAGGACGATCGTACGCAAGCTTAAGCGGATCTTCGTGCTTCCATGTGCTCGCGATTGATCTACCGGGATCATCTGTTACAGTTTGTAGCAGCTTCAAACACGCGTCTTTCGAGTCCGGAGCTCGAGTGGCGAATCTCGGCGAGCTCGTTGGCTCGAGCTTTCTTTCGGTGGCAAACAGCAAAGCATGTCGATCCAGGGCCCGGAAGGTCGAGCTGTGCCTTGCAGTGGCTGTGCTAAGCTATGTAGGCTCGTAAATGAATGCTTAAAAGATTCGGAACACACGCATGGGCCTGGTCCCTCTCCAGGTTGTCCCGGATCCAGACGCACGCGAGGGGAGAGAGACTCAAGGCCACGCCGACTTCTCCTCCAGCTCACTATGCTCTCGCCAACTGGATGTGCCCACCCAACTGCTTTCACGGAGCCGGGTCTGCTCGCTATGGTCGCTTCTCACGCGAACGCACCGCTCGAAGGAGGACTGAGCGGGGAAGTGAACTTCATCTTCACTCGCTTCATCGGACATGACGAGCGAAGACACCACCACGGCTATACGACCCCTGCCAGTCCGCGTGGGACTATACGAAGTCCCGTGCTTGGTGCCGCTGTAGCTGAGCCTCTTTCTGCTCGTCTCGGCTCGTCTCGGCTGCATCGCTCCTCCGAGGCTCCACATCTCTTCTTGCGCGTGCGCTTGCCCTCGACATCAAGAGTCGGCCATGCCGCCCTCCGCCACCGAATTGACATCAACAACGGCTCTTTTGACGACCCCGGGGTCCCCTTCAAGCCCGCATCCTCGGCGGGGACGAAAGACTCCACTTTCGGACCGGATCTCGCACCTCGTCTCGCACTTCGAACCGTCTCCACCGTCTCGACCAGTTCCGGCCGCGCCATCATTACGGGCAACACCAGTTCTTCCCGACGCGGCTGCTGATGAACTCGAAACGGCTGTAAGAGGCGGACAGGCGGAGGCCAGTGCTGCAGATCGAGGGGATGAGGGGGACCTCGACGCGGTGGTATCATCCTCGCATTCGCTATCCGTCATGGACGCAACGGCAAGACTCATCAAAGAGCCACAAGCGGGAGATGGAGGTAATTCTCCGGCCGCAACGAGTACTTCGCCCGCGGATCCCAACTTGGACAGGCTCGGAACAAAAACCATATCCGATTCCTTGCCGGCGGACAGGGACACGTACTACGAGGACGCGCTATCGCGTCAATACAAACCCTCCCACAGCGATGGGGAGGAGGAGAAGGGCGACCTCGGCTATTCGGATCCGTTCGCCGACGTCTTCGCGGTCGTCGAGGGCGACGACTTGGCGGATCCTCTCCTCGCCGGTTCGGACCTCTTTCCGCGGACTCGGGACTCCCCTCCGCTACAGACGCCCCCGCCGCCGCCGCCAATATGTCACTCGGTCCCGCTCTACCGCGTCTTTGCTCGAAAGGCGGAACCGCTCGTCCTCCCCGGCTTGGACGAGGCGATCGACGCGCTCGGAGGAGCTGCTCACTTTACGCCCACGCCACCGCTTGGGACTGGGTGCGACACATTGGACGTGGCCAAGAATGAGCCCGAGTCGGGCGAAACCGAACGAAGCGACGCTTTCGAGGTGACGGCGGCGACGGGCGACAAGTTGACCCGCTGCAGCGCCGAGTGGCAAAGCTGGGAACGCTGGGTCCGTGATGGACCGCCACCGAGTCGTTGGTCCCGCTTCGTCCGTGCGGTCCTCCCACTCCGATGGCAGCGCTCTCGTTCAACCGACCCTTTCCTCGGCGAAGCAGCGCGACAAGCGCATCTCACCGCAACGCAGTACAAGCGGAGTCTCATCCTTCCGCCGTTCCATCTCTTGCCACCCAAAGTCACCGTGACCGACCTCAAGGCGAATCGTCGACGCCCAGCTCCGCTCGTGACGCTTCAGACTGTGCTCAAAATTGTCGGGAATGGTATCCTGGGCGCCGCGGGAAGCAGCAAGGGCATCAGCCTGACGACGCTCGAGGGACTACGCGACTTGATGCAGTGGGTTTGGACGCTCGCAGGCTTCGCCGAACTCTCTTTGACTGAGATGCTTTGAACGCTTGCGCGCAGGATCGTCACCCTGCTCGTCTCTTCCTCCGGTTCCCCCTTGCTCCCCTCTGCGCGCATCGCCGAACCGCCTCCAGGCGTTCTCCGGACCGTCTTTGTCACCGTTCCAGCCTTCCTCTCGCTCGACCTCGTCTCCGCTTTCGGCAACGCCCTGGTCTTTCTCCTTGTTCTCACGCTCGTCACTTTTGCCGCGCTGTACGAGTTCATGCGCTTCACGGGCGGTTGGAAGGGTCTCAAGTCTCGCAGTATGCACGGTACACTCGACCTCGGCGAAGGGTTTGACCGAGACGGGATCGAGGCGACCCGACAGTCTTGGCGGAACTCGCGATGGTGGCGGATCTGGGTCACCTTTTGGTGCACGAGCTTCTACCTGCCTTTATCGAAGCTGGCCATCGGAGCCCTGGTCTTTACGGACGACTATTGGCCCATCGCGAACCCGTACCTCGCCACCGGTCAGAACGAACCCGACCTTGCGCCGCTGGGACCGGATCGAGAATACCACGAGCCCCTCGACTTTTGCTACCGGACCAGCATGCACCGCGACTCGATCAACTTGATCTTCATCATCCTCCCGATCGCAGCGCTTGTCATCTTGACCCTCTCGCTCTGGCTCCCCTGGCGACTTTGGAACGTCATCAACTGCGAAAAGCCCAAAGTCGACGCTTGGACCGAGTTGGGTGAACGGCGACGGAACCTCAACGCCGAGTACCAGCGCTTGCTTGATGTCGATCCCAGCCCGTTCAGCTTCCTGTACAAGGGTGAGCGAGGCCTCTGTGAGCGGTGGCTAGTTCTGACACGAGTTCTTGGCCCATAGACTTTCGCCAATCGTGGGCGACTTTCCGGTCTATCTAGTAAGTCACTTTCAAGGGCGCATAGAGAGCTTGGCCCCTGACCCCAGGACCAATAGCCTCATCTTCAAGCTCGTCAATGTCTTCATTGTCGTCGTCATCCAGAAGCACAACTGCGTCTTTCGGCACTTTTCCACGACGTACCTTTTCGTAATCCGGCAAGGCTGTCTGCTCGCTTTTCTCTCGCTGTATTCACTCTTTGCGATGAAGACGCTGCCGTACCTCGACGTTCCTTCCAACTCGTCTGATGTCTCGAGCCGCATCGGTTACAGCCTGCTCGCAATGCTGGGCCTATTGGCGGCTCTCGGATTTCCCAAGACTGATCCGGCACAACTTGCGGTCAACATTGTCCTGTACACACTCAGGTGAGCTGGTCCTGGGAGATTTGCTCACAGTTGGCTGACCCTGTTGTCGCAGCATCTACTTTGTCGTGATCGGCACCTCGTGGGCTCAGGGGATGGTCAAGAAGGTGCAGCGTCGACTCGATTTTTCCGTCGATATCTTTTCGCCATCACTGAATCTCGACAAGCACATCAACCGCCGGGTGTGGCAAGAAACGCTGGCTACCATGTGACCCGCCCGCTCTGCTGTGGTAGCGGGAGTTGTGGCTGACGTTCCGTTTTGCAGCTTTTTTTGTGCTCGCCTGATTTTGCGATGCCTGCTGGTCATTCGCTCGTGTACGCCGACGAAGTCTCGCCCTATCTCCTCAGTTTTACTGGCTCTCCAGCAGAGCGTCTAGTCGAGAATCTCAAGGTGTGCCTTTCTTTGTGGCTGCTTCCTACTGCTGCTCACTCTTCCCTCGCAGATCCTCCGCACCATTGGCTTACCAGCCTACCAAGAGGCAGTCGGGCGCTTGTCGGATCCGCGACTTGTGCAACTGCGCGACACTATTCTCAGAAGTCTGCTGGGACTGGATCGATATTACGACCCGGTCAGCTCGGTTCCCCGGATCCGCTCGCTCTTTGGCCGAGTCGACGTCGTCCCCTTTCCCTTCACAGTCATCTTTCGCTACGACGACAGTCCGACTCAACCCTTACACCTCGTGACCATACCTGAGCTCGAGCTCTTGGTCTCGCAAAACTCGTCCGATCAAGTTTCCGCAGCCCGACGAGTCCGTCTGGCTTTGCGCGCACCCGAGGGGCAAGTCGTTTTTGCTCCTCATACCGAGACGGTCTCGATGGGATCCCTTTTTTGCCCTCGAACCGAGGTCAGGGCGTCCTATTGTCAAGGGATTCTGCGGATTGAGCGGAATTCCAAGTTCGAGTGGCACAGCTACAATTGCTCAAGCGGGTTCGACGTCCGCCTCGAATACTCGGACAGTGAAGCGATTCAGTCAGGAGGTCATATACTCAAAGGATTACGGTTCACTCGCTCGGCTCACAGCTTGGGCGTCTCTGCCGACTTTCAGCTGTCCAAGCCACTAGCCATCCTCTTTCGCCAGAACCGTCAGATCATCGAGGCGCGCCAGCCACAGGTCGAAGCGAAGTTGCAAGCTCATAGTCGGTACTTTGCTCACCAGGCAGTTGCAAAACAGCACGCCTTGTCGTACTCGATGCTGCTCTCGGCATTTTTGCAGCGAAATCTCGAACCGCTCGCCAGAGACGAGTCTTACCCCGTTCAGCAACTTGCGGCCACTCACGACTTGTCGGTGCACCGTCTCCAAGAGCGTTGGGAGCATGTTTCCAAGTCGCCCGGAAGGACATGGTGGTACTTGCTGTGGGATGATCTGTGGCGGCGGAATCGGAACGAGGTTCATTTGCCGGAACATCGCTTCTCGCCGCACTTTTCAACCTCGATATGCGTGAGCTCGGTTGCTGCTTGATTTCCTTGAGCTGAAGCTGACGCTTTTCCTTCACAGTATCAACCAATGAGGCGAAAAGATTTGTTGTCGTTCCTCCTCGACAGCGGGCTCAGCGTCGGCGCATCTTCTTTCTTCCACCCAGGCCTCCTTAATCGGATCTATGTACGCCTCTGTTTGTTGCCTTACAGGGCTCGCTTGCGAAGCTGACTCTGCGCCCCAGTTCTACCTTGGCACACTGCTCTTGTCCGACGCGCCATTGCTTCACCTCGGAGGCGACACTCCGGAACGCGTGTCTCGTCTCGCGGATCGACTCGCTTCGATCCATCACAGAGAAGCGCGACCGACTCGGGAGCAAGTCAGCCGGTTTACGGTATCGACCGGAGCGGGAACAGACGAGAATGATGCAGAGATCCGGCACCGGGCTGCCTTTCTCTGGGAGGAAGCCGTCGTCGAACCTCGCCCGCCGGCCCGCGAGGTGGTGAGGTGGTTGCGGTGGGTCATGACGGTTCGTCTGCCGCAAAAGGCGGCCGTCTTTTTCGGAGTGTCTCCTGTCGTGACAGACTGGCGACCTCGCCGGGGGGAAGAGCTCCTGATCGATCTCGCGGTGGATGATGAGCGAAGCATGCAATGCAGGTAGGATTGTGCGACATGACAACAACAGTGTAAAGAGTATTTGTGCGCAGTTAAGAGTCATTTTGCGGTGGCGGAGGTGCGCCAAATTGTGGTGGCGGTTCAGGAAGCGAGCCGAACTCGAAGGGCGGTTCCGGCAGCGAGCCAAATCCGGCAGGAGGTTCCGGAAGGGAAAATTCCTCACCGTCCTCGCCGTCTTGGAACATGGGTGGCGGCGGCGGCATCGGGAGGTCAAAGTTGTCATCGAGCTGCGGCATTTCCATTGCTGCGAGGGCCTCGTCGTCGATCCCGCCAAAGTCGTCGTCCATTTGAGCATCGCCGCCCCCATTTGCGTGGCCATCTTGCTCGTATCCGTTCTTGGCTCCGGCACGGGCTGCGTAGGCTTCCGCCTCGGCAGCTTCGATCGCAGCGGCTTCCTCTTCGGCGTCCATTTCGGCCTCGTGTTGAGCCTGAACAGCAGCCTGCGCTTCGGCCGTGGCGGCATCGTCGGGATGCTGGTCCGTCTCGATGCCGCGTTGCTTGTCGAGGATCTGCGGATATGCGATCGTGAGTAACTGTGGCAGCGGACAGGGCTTTCGAGCACCCGCACCTCTTCGATGCCCCACAGCGACTTGGTACTCTGCTCGAATGGCTGAGCCATGGCGCGCAGGAAGCGCTTCGAGTGAGCGATCGCGACATCGGTTGCGAGGTTCGTATCCGAGTCCTTGATGTACTGTCCGATCCACTTGGGCAGCTTGTTGCGCTGCGAGTCCGCGTTTTCGTGGTCATTTTCCGAGTGGTCAGAATTTCCAGACGGAGGCTGCTCACCTTGTCCTGCTTGGCGAAGCGCTGCGGTGAGGGTGAAGGGTCAGCTTTCTGTGCGCGGCTGGAAGAGCGGCCGACCCACCTTGTCGGCAAAGATCATGAGCCCGTAGTCGGTCTTTCCGCGCAGTACTCGTCCGACGCATTGGGCAGCATGTCGCATCGCGTCAAAGGTGAGAAAGTCGTTCTCGCGGATCCGGTACGTGTCGCGGAGGAACTCGAGGCGAGCCTTCAGAATGCGCGATTCGGTGTACTGCGAGTCGGCATCGCGGGGTCAGTTTCAGGATGATACCGGCGGAAAAGGGGCAATGGGATGATACCGGCGGAAAAGAGGGCACCGAACCTGGTAAGGAATGCCAAACATGATTACGGCGCGTCCGTAGTTGTGGTCGAAATCGATCCCTTCGGACACCTTGCCTCGAGCGACCGACAAAAGGACAGCGCCTCGTCCATTGTCGCAGGCCTGCAGGCGCTGGAGTCAGCTTTCCGTTCGCGAGGTGGGTTGATCGGCACAACTCACCCGCCGATAGTTCTCGAGCGCCGCACTCGTCTCGACGGCGTCTGGTGTCTCGATAAAGATGAGCTTGTACTTGAGGACCTCGTTCAAAATTCCCTGCGTTCCGAGTTGGCGTGTCAGCGATAGTCTCGAGACCTCGCAGGTCTTGCGGCTCACCATCTCGTTCCAGGCCGACACGATGCTCTCCATGTACAAGTACGACGGGAAGAAGGCGACGACGCCGTCCGGAACCGCTTTGCAGTACTCGACGAGGAGCGTGCCAAAGTTGCGCACGACGGCCGGATCGTTTCGGACTTCGAACCGCGACGAGATCTCGACTTGGTCAGACCCGCGAGTGACGACCTGCACTTACGTGCCAAGTGGTCAGCTTGGTGCGCTCCTCTTCCCGAGAGAAAGCACCCGCCCCACTCACCAAGGGCAAGAAACAGTCTCGCGTGAGCGTCATGACGTAGGATTCGAGTACGGTCGCATCGAAGCGGAGCATCTTGGGGTACATGTCGAGCGGAGAAAGAGTCCCCGAAGTGATGACGACCGAGGAGAAGCGCTCAAAGACGGGAGCGATGGCGAGGGAGGCGTCGAGGCAGACGAGGTGAAAGACTGGATTCGGCACGGTGGCATTGTCCGTCTCGAACGGCTCGAGCAAGAGTCGGAAGCCTGTCTCTCGGGTGGGTCAGTTGGGTGGCTTGACGGCATCTTTTAAAGTGCAGGCTCACCCTCTTGGTAGGTGGCGACCAAGGTGGCAAAGGCCGCGACTTTTTGCAGCGCGGAAAACTCATCGATCCGAGTCAACTCGAGCGTCCGGACCAGGGAAGACAACCGTTCTGCGCAGAATCTGCGGGAGTTTCTCGACTCGGGTGAGTCTCCAGTTCACCGCGATGGCCTCTGAACAGGACACCTTACTTGAGCGGTTTCCGTTCGATGAAGGTGATGTCGCGCAAGTGCTGCAGGAACGACAACGGCGTTTCGGCGACGACATGCAGAACTCGCATGCGGGTCTGTGTAGCGATGGTCAGAGATGAGGTTGATATCCGAGCGGAGCGGCAGAACTGACCTTGAGGTACTCGACGAAACGAGCGAGGAACGCCGTGAAATGTTCGGCTCGGCGAATGTTGCCCGGTACGGCTTCTTGGAGCAGGTCTTGTGGCAGTGCTGTGAAGTCCGCTCGGTGAGCAAGACGCTCGAGCCGGCGTCGTCCCTCCCGCCACGACTCACTCGGGTTGGCCATAAAGTCTTCGTCTTCAACATTCTCCTCGCTCTGCTGCAAGCCTTCCACCAGCCTCCGGTACTCGTCTTCGAGTTTGGAAGCGTCCTTTTCTTTGATCCTGGGTGGTCGCGGTTTTTGGGTGAGTTTCGGGAGCGATTGTGACAGGCGGAAGGAGGGACAGGACGCACTCGGCAATCTTTTCGGTCAGAGTCTCGACGTTGCGAGCCGCCGTGTCGAGCATCGGGCGAGTCAAATCGATCGAAAGAGACTCGATGCAGACGTTGTCTGCGAGAGTTTTGTTCGGGGTCAGCTTCAAAGTTTGAGCGGCTTCGTTGAGAATCCCGAGTCAGGCGAAGACTCACCAATGTTGTGCGCCTCGTCAAACACGACGATCGAGTCTTTGCTCATGTGCTTTGAGACTTGCTCGGCGACTTTCGGGTCGAGGAGGTAGTGGAACGAGTAGATGATGACGTTGGCGTGCATAAACTGCGCGAGGGAGGCATGGTGTCAGTAGTGAGTTGGTCCCGAGCTATTCAAAGATACGGAAATGCGCAAGCAGGCTGGCGTGACCATCGATAGCGCAAGACAGCTAAGCCCAACTCACCATGCGCCGGATGGCAAAGTACGGACAGATGCCGTGCTCCTGACCGTACGCCTTTACGTCTTCGAGGGTGTGCACTCCAGTCGGCAGCAAGTGATCCGGCTCGAGTTCGCCGAGGTTCTGCTCGGTCGAAAGGCATGGCGAGTCAGTTCAAGCTGAGCGGGACGGGGAAAGCAAGTCGCAAGACCTGCCGCACCTCGTGAAACGAACACAGCTCGACCGAACCGGGATCTTGTTCATGCCGCGCCTTGGCGACACTGCTGGTCATGTCTCGACACCGCGCGTCGACCGCTTTGCCCTTCTTCTCGTGCCGGACCGAAGGGTGGATGCACAAGTTTTTGCGCGACGAGAGGCCGAGGCCGAGAAAGTCGCCGTCGTCAATGCCGTATACTTCACGGCTAATTGTGCGTCAAGAGTCAGCAACAAATCTCGCCTACAGAGCGGAGGAGGAGACCGAGTTCTCACCGGTATTGCATGAGTCGCTTCAGCTCGGCGAGGGCTTTTTCGATTTCCGGTACGGTTCGGGAGCAGTAGATGAGTTTGCGTTCCGGTCGACCCATCTTGCGCTCGTGCTGCCGGGCGGGCGTCGGTTAGTTTGCAGACTTTGGGCGCGGTCGTGGGACCGACGATGAACGCACATATTGGTATGCGACGATGAGGGACAGCAAAGAGACGGTCTTTCCGGTCCCGGACGGCATCTCGAGGACGCAGTGGCCCTGTTTGGGGGAATGGCGTCAGTACGGGTCTGGCGGGAACATGCAGCAGGCGTCGAGTGAACGCGCACATGGGCATCAAGGCTACGTTTGAGGTCGCAGACGTAGCTGTACTGCTCCGGGTACATCTTGTCGTACGGAAAGACAAACTCCATATCGTCGAGCATGAACTTCATGGTGGGCAGCTGGTCCTTGTGACCGGTTTCGAGTTGAGGCTAAGCGGTTGGGATCCGGGAACAGAGTGTTCGAGGACGAGGACGTCTTTGTCTCGGCTTGGAACGAGCGCCTGGACCGACCGACAAGAAGCGAGTCAGTTTGAGCGCACTTTGATCCGCCTCGCAGCCTCGGTCCAGCGCTGCGTGTCGCGTGAGTTGCTGCTGCCCCACCGCGACTCGGAACGAGCGATGACAGCATGACTTGGCTCTCGCTCTGGGCTGCCATAAGGGAGGGGGGTACTTACAGCGTAGGTTTACACTCCTCTCCTCGGCCGCTGCCTGTCTAGCGAGCCGCCCTCGAGTTGTTGAACGACGATGGTGACGCTGCTGGTCTTTCGAAATTCGAGGCGGTGATTCGACGCTCGCTGGTCGGGAAGGCGGGGCCGTGTAGCTGTATCAGTACCCGTAGCCTTGGGCTGCTTCCTGCCCAGATCCCCAGCCCGGAGCGATGTCGGTCCAAAGAGGTCAGAGTCGAACCCAAGTCTCGTCTCCCCTTCCGCCCTTGAAATCCAAACCACCTCAAGTCCGGTCAGACAGACCAGGGATCGGGACGCTGAAGAATGTATATTGACAACAAGAAAAAGAGGAGACAGAGTAAAAGGAACACTTTACACGGGCGCGTCGTTTGCCACCCGCTCATACGGCGACGACCCGTAGCCCATCCGCATCTTGCGCTTCATCCCCGCCAGCAACCCCGCCAGCCCAACATCGTGCGGTGAAGCGTTGGAGCCAAGGGCCACCGGTCCATGCGCACCGTCTCGCGCCGACTCGTCCCGCTCGCGCCGTTTCCGTTCCGCCACCACGCGCCTGAATCCCCCCCTCCCCGCCTCGGGGATCTCATACAACCTCTCATACTCGACCCCCAACTCTTTTCCCCGAGTCCAGAAATCGACACAGTTTGACCGCACGCCGAGGTCGAACGGGTTCGAGACGTCGCCGCGGGTCGCGTGCGCGAGGCCCGAGATGGCTTTCCCGCGCGAGGTGAACCGGTCGAGGCCGAGCAGTTTTAGGAGGTAGTCGAACGTGCCCTTCTTCAGCGGGGAAGCGGGTGGACGAGGTGCGTGCGCCAACGAGGCCGGGTCGTCGCTCGGAGTCGAGGTGCCCGTGCCCCCGGTCCCGGTCCCGCCGCCACCACCACCAAACTTGTCGATCGCGCCGAACTGACTCGCAGCCGTCATGCTCGGTTTCCCACCCATGTACCCGTACCTCCCGACGTTCGACACCTCGAGAGTCGTCATCTGCCGCGCGACTTGCCACAGTTGAGCGCCGAGCAGGATCACGGTCCATGTCAGTTGGAGGCACGCCCACGACGAGACGGCGAACGCGAACGGGTCGTAGGACGTGGCGGTGCAGACCAGAGTCGGGACCAGCGCGGGGCAGTACGCGTCCGGGGCGAGGTCCGGGGCCTTTTCGTAAAAGTCTGTGGGCGGGGCGTCAGCACTTTCCTTCACTCTTTCGGGAGGGTTCGAGAAACTCACAGGCCCAGGTAAGTCGCGCAAAGAGCAGTACGCCGCCAACGAGCGAGGCGACAAAAAGCAAGAACTGTCGATGGTTGTTGACGCCGACTGTTTGCCGCGATTTTGTGGAGAGCGAGTCAGTCTCGGACGCCCGCTTTCGACTGGGGGAAAAATGGAAACGCACCATCATTCCAAACCCAAGGGCAGTAGCTGTGAGTGTAATGGTCAGCTCTTATTCGGTCTCTAGTGCTCGTTGCATTGTCAGGGGTGGTTGCGCCTCACTGGTCAAACTTGGCGACGCAGCGATCGGTCGCGAACGAGTGTTTCGAGCGGAGCGGTCTCCGGACCTGTGCGTGTGTGTGTATTGTTTCGGGGTCATCAGAACTAGTTTTCCGAGAAATCAAGGGCTGACTCTTGCGGAGAGGGGGGGACTCACCATGCACGCGAGACAAAAATTGATCCCGTTGAAGCTGCCGCTCTCGACCATGTCTTCGATGACCTGCGGCAGCACGAACATATCCTCGTCAATAAAAAAAAAAAATCCGCCTTTCTTTTGTTCCGACCCGTCTCCTTTGCCCTCGGAAAAGTTGGAGACTCGCCTCTTTGAGTTCCTCGGAGCCAGGTTTCGGACCTCGGACGGTTCCCGGGTCGAGGGTGATGGCGCGGAAAAAGTTGTAAGAGCACGCGAGGAACAGCAACGCAAACAGGAGCGAGGTGATCGAGTAGCCCGAAAGTTCTGCGCCGAAGGGGTTGACGAAAGGAGGGGTCAGCTTTTTTGGGATGCAATTTCGGGCTAAAGACGCTTCCGTGAGTGGGACTCACGGAGGACGATGCGGGTTACCCAGACGTAAAAGACCCAGGCGAGGCTGGCCGTGATGACGGCGCACAGGTATCCGCTCTTGGTGACGCGGTCGCTCCCGTGTCCGTGGGCGTGACCGTGCGCATGGCCATGGTGCGCGTGTTTGGGAGCGGGTCGGACTCCGAGGATGACGCGCGAGACGAGGTGGTGCATGGCGTACGCTTCTGCGGCGACGAGGATCAGGCTCGAGTACCAGGGCAAGAGGGCGAGGGTCTCGAACATGACGCCGAACGCGACGCCGACGACGACAAAGATGGCGAGGTTGGAGCGAGACGGGTTGAGCGGCAGCCCGTCTTGCTGCGGTCTGCCGGTAAGGGGGTCGAGTCCGGCTTCGACGAGGGCGCGCTCGTACGCCGGGAGGGATTTCAACTCGATCGCCATCTCGCGCGCGGTCTTGCTGCCGTCCGAGGTCGTGCGGGCGTGCAGGTCGGCGCCGGCTTGAATGACGTGCCGGATGCAGGTCGAGTTGCCCTTGGTGACGGCCCAGTGGAGCGGGGTGAGCCCTGCATGGTCGGTTTTGAGGACGTCGGCGCCGGCTCTGAGCAAGAGTTGGACGCTGATGGCATCCCCCTGGTAGCAGGCCCAGGCGAGTGCGGTGTGGCCCTCGGGATCTTGGGCGTCGACGGCCAAGGGTTGCAAGGTGTTGAGCAGGTAGGCGACGAGGAAGGCGCTCGACGAGTGGACGGCGAGGTGCAAGGCGTTGAACTGCTGCGAGTCGGTCAGGCTCGGGTCGGCGCCGTACTTGATCAGCAAGTGGACGACGGCGAGGTGCCCTTGGCGTGCGGCCCACATCAGGGGGGTCGCAGCGAGTTCACCGCCGCGGAGGTCGGGTTCGGCGCCGCGTTCGAGGAGGGCCTTGCAGAACAAGATGTGCGAGTTGATGGCGGCCCAGTGCAAGGGGGTGATCCCCTGTGCGTCTGGGTCTGCCGCGGTCGTCGTTTCCTGGTCCGGATGGTCGAGCAAGCGGTACAGCGTGTCGAGGTCGCCTTGCTGGGCAGCCAGGTGCAGCGGGGTGGGCGCCGATTGATCGCGGTCAGGTGGGTCGGGTTCGGTCGCCGTGTTGGCCATCTCTACACGGATCAATCTCCGGGTCTCGTACAGTCAAACGGGTGTCGAGAGAGAGAGAGAGAGAGAGAGAGAGAGACGACGATGAGCGAGGTCGAGTGTGGCGGTGCACTTTGGCTCGGGCTTGGCTTTAGACCACTCACTCGCTATACTCGCCGGGCAGGTGCGAGTCAGGGTACGCTCTGCTGGCCAGTCTATCGCCCCCATCTTCGACCCATGACGTTCCCGCTCCGCTCCGCTGCGCTCTACTGGGCTTCGTCATCATTCATCCTCATCTCCGGCATTTGACAAAGCCCACACTCGCAGTGCAACAGCCTGGTCGCTGGAGCTGGCAACCGCTCGGAGCGATATCAATACTCACTCAGCTATCGACACTTTGTCTGCGGTCCCGAGGCTTCGCTCCGCCCCGCTCTCTCTCTCTCCTTTCCTCGCGCCAGGCTTTTCCTTCCACACAGATCCCTTCAACAGTTACTGCAACTTGACTCGCACACAGTCACGACAGCATAACCGGCTCTCTGAGTTGCGCCACCCAAAAAGTTCGATCTGCTCGCCTCTCGAGTCCTTGTCCTCGCCACCTGCGCTTCTGCTCTCCGTACTCCTGATGGCTCGGCTGGTTGGCCACGGGCTCTGATCAGCCTCACGACTTGCCGAGAAGTACTGTGGTATGGTGCGGACCACCTTGAGCTCGTCGCATGGCCGAGACATTCAACTGATTGGCCTTTTTTGCTGCCTTTTTCTTCTCTTCGAGGTTCGGTCGGCTCTTTCACCTTGAGCGACTCGGTTTCCCAGGCCGCTTGAAGGTATCGCTTCCCAGTCCAGGTCGCCCTCTCTACCGAGGTCGAGGTGATACCTTGTCCTGCACACGCTGTTCAGCCGTAAACTGTTGATCACGGTTCTTGGTAAGGGCCGTCGGCTCTCTCGCCCCCCTCGACCCAACGCTTCTTACACAGACTTTTGATAAGGCTTCAGGCTACAGAGGCAAACCCCTTGTGGGCGCTTGGTCGCAATCGCCGCTTGCCTGATGCATCGGGAAAACGGCTTTCTCGGCTGAAAGAGCACGCTGCGAGTTCTCGCGCTGTTTCAGCATGCTTCCAGTGGTGCGCTTGATCAGGACGACTCGAATGACTTGGAGCTTGCTTGATGTGGTGTCATGACAATCAGGGTTAGTGGCCGGCGCGAAAACTTTGAAGCTACGAGGAACAGGCTGCGATCCGGAGTTGTTCCTGCGTTTACTTTCTCCAAGCTGGGGCGGCCAGTGACCTTCTATACCCCGGAGCTTGCTTGCGACCGTATGCATCCTCTGGACTTGACGCCAGCTGTGACCCCTCGAGCTCGACGCAGAACTCAGGTGATGACGTGTCACCCCTCTCTTTCGCGCTGTCGGGCCCGGGCCGACTTTCCGACGGTGTCTGCGTTTGAGCTAGCGCTGGGTGCAGTTGTGCTGAGCGACTGATGAAGCTGGACCCTGAAAGCTGGCAGCGCGCTCACGCCTAAACTCCTCGGGCTACAAAGCGCGTTAGATGTTGAGCTTCAGAGTCGTCGCGTCTAGCTAGCTCATGTCGTCTCTCCCGGCCGGTAGCCGAGGACGCTCGGCCGGCACGCGATGACGATGAAAAAGTTTCGACGCGAGTTGCGGAGCACGTGTCAGAGCGCCCGTCGCGTCGCATGGGTGTATCATAGAGCCAGCCGCCCAGCAATAAGGGAGCGTGTCCCATGGGAAAGCTGTCTCCATGTAGCAGCAGCTCGCCGTGTAAAAAGCTTTGCGAGAGAAAGAGTAGAGTGCACCCACGCTGTGTGGCCCCAGGCCAGCCAACTCGAGTCCACGCCCGCGCCGCCGCGTTTCGACAAGTGCGTCACCCACGCCTCCGCTTCGCCGCCACTCTCAGCTCTCTCCTTTCTCCCTCTCTCCGCCTTCCTCTCTCTTTTTCCCCTAAAAGCCACACAATGTCCCGCTTCTTTGCCGCGGGACGCCGCACCTTTGCGCGCAGACCGATCCTCTCGAGTTCGCTCGCCCTCGCACCCGCACTCGGCGTCTACTCGTACCTCGCGGCCCCCGACCGCACAGACGCCGACATCGATGCACAGGCCTTGTACTTTAACAACTCTCTCCGGATGGAAGGCGCGCAGGTCGAAGGCACCCTCGACCGTCCTTCGACCATGTGGACACCGCCGTCGCGCGAAGAGATGCTCCAGAAACTCGGCTGCCCCGCTCACGGACGCGATCCCGCTCGCAAGGTCTCGCAATCTGGTACCGACGACTCTGTCGCCGAGCAGGAGTCGCAGTCGCGCCGAGGTCAGAGTGCAGGGCAGCAAGATTCCGGGTCGACCAAGAGTACCAACGAACCGCCGTCGGCGCAGCCGGCGCAGACTTCAGGGTCCGCGGCGGGCAAGGGCGACGCGGACAAGCAGGACGACGAGTTTGACCTGCTGATCGTCGGCGGAGGCGCGACCGGAGCCGGCGTCGCGCTCGATGCCGCATCCCGAGGTCTCCGCGTCGCCATGGTCGAGCGCGACGACTTTTCCTCCGGTGCGTGCGAGCGAGCGGGGTCCCGAGACTGTCCGCCAGTATTGTACCCCAGCTAACTCCCGCACGCACACCCCCGCCTCCAGGCACCTCGTCCAAGTCGACGAAACTCGTCCACGGAGGCGTCCGCTACCTCCAAAAGGCCGTCTTTGAACTCGACTACGAGCAGTACAAGCTCGTCCGCGAGGCCCTCCACGAGCGCAAGACGTTCCTCCACACCGCCCCGTACCTCAGTCACTCGTTGCCCATCATGCTCCCCGTCTACACCTACTGGCAGATTCCTTACTTCTTTGCCGGCACCAAGCTGTACGACTTCCTCGCCGGAAACGCCAACCTCGAGTCGTCGTACGTCCTCGGCAAGGGGAAAGCCCTCGAGGCGTTCCCGATGCTCAAGTCGGACGGGTTGAAGGGCGCCGTCGTCTACTATGACGGCCAGCACAACGACTCGCGCATGAATGTCGCCCTCGCCATGACGGCCGTTCAGTACGGCGCCGTCGCCGCCAACCACTGCGAGGTGATTGAACTCCTCAAGGACGCCAACGGCAAGTGCAAGGGCGCGAGGATGCGCGACGTCCTCACCGGCCGCGAGTGGGAGACCAAATCCAAGGTAACGCAGGCGGTCCTGGGTGTTGGTTCTCTGGTTCGGTTTCCTGATTCCCACGTCCTTGATCCGCAGGGCGTCATCAACGCGACGGGACCGTTCTCGGACGGCGTGCGCAAGCTCGACGACCAGACCGTGCAAGAGATTGTCTCGCCGGCTTCGGGCGTCCACATTACTCTCCCGAACTACTATGCGCCGGCCAAGATTGGCTTGATCGACCCGGCCACGTCGGATGGTCGCGTTATCTTCTTCCTCCCGTGGCAAGGCAACACGATCGCCGGTACGACCGACTCGCCCGCCCAGGTCGAACAGCACCCGATCCCGAAGGAGGAAGAGATCGAGTTTATCCTGAACGAAGTCCGCGGGTACTTGTCGTCGGACGTGCGCGTTCGTCGCGGCGACGTCCTCTCGGCGTGGTCCGGTCTGCGTCCCCTCGTCAAGGACCCGAACGCCAAGGACACGCAGTCCCTCGTCCGGAACCACTTGATCGACGTCTCCCCCTCGGGCCTGTTGACCATTGCCGGTGGCAAGTGGACGACGTACCGCGCCATGGCGGAAGAGACGGTCGACCGCGCCGTGAAAGAGTACGACTTGAAGCCCGAGCGCGCGTGCATCACCAAGGATGTCCAGCTCGTCGGATCGCAGGCGTGGAACAAGCTCATGTTTATCAAGCTGATTCAGGTGCGGTTTGGCGTGGTTTTGGGGCTCTGGGTTCCTGTGTTGCCGCTTGGCTGACCTTTTTTTTTTTTTTCTTTCCGCTTTCCCGAACTCGCAGCAATTCGGTCTCGAGGTTCGTGCCTCCTCTTTCCGCGCGCGTTTTTGTGCGCCTTGCTGACTTTCACCCACCGGTTCCCCGTAGGTCGACGTCGCTCGCCACCTCGCCGAAGAGTACGGAGACCGCGCTTGGGGCGTCTGCTCGATGGCCAAGCCGACTGGACTTCGCTTCCCCGTGCACGGGAACCGCATCGACCCCGTCTACCCGTACATCGATGCGGGTGCGCTGCGCTTCATGTCTGTCTATCTTCTTTCCTCATGATCGGCTGCTGACCGCTCTCCCGTTGCCCATTCACCCTTCTCGCTCTTCTCACCCTCGCTTGTTCCGTCGACTCGTTCGCTCGAACTCGCCCATTCCTACCGACTCGCTCCATCCCGTACAGAGGTCACCTGGGCCTGCCGCCGCGAATACGCCGCGACCGCCGTCGACGTGATCGCCCGCCGCACCCGCCTCAGTTTCCTCAACTCGGAAGCCGCCCTCGAAGCGCTTCCTACGGTCATCGACATCATGTCAAAGGAACTCGGATGGGACCGCGCTCGCCAGGACAAAGAGTTCCGCGACGCGACCAAGTTCTTGACGTCGATGGGTCTCTCGTGGAAGCGGTTGGAAGGGTTGACGCTCCAGGATGTTCGCGATGGACGGCATCGCAAGGTGCTCGCCGTCGATGATGACTGTGAGTTGGGCTTCTCGGTCTGTGTCTCGGTCTTTTCTGGCTTTCCAGAGGCTGACTTTTTTTGCCTCCGCCCCGCAGACCTCGCTCGCACCGTCTTTTCTCCGGAAGAGCTCAAGACCCTTCGCAAGCGCTTCGCCAAGATTGATGGTGGGTTTTCGCTGGGCTCCTTCGGTTGTTTCGCATCGCTGATTGCTTCCCGCCCGCTCTCCCGCTCGCAGCCGACCACGACGGCCAGATCGCTGCCGACGACTTGCGCAAGACTATGAAGAAGATGGGCTTTGACCAGGTCGACGAGCAGACTGTCCAGAACGTCCTCCGCGAAGTCGACGCCGACAACGATGGCCAGGTTTCGGTGGGTTTCCGCTATGCTACCTGGCACTCGACTTGTCCCTTTTTCGCTGACCAAACCCATCCAACAGTTTGAGGAGTACCTCGACGTCGCCGCTGGGGTCAAGGAGATCCACCTCTCCAACGCTTTCACCGATGTCGCGTTCTCAGACAAGGCGACTTCGGATGACGAGCCTTCCGGTCCCTCCTACTCGAGCAAGACTCCGCCCGAACGCACCGGTGGCGGGTGGTAAAAGTGCGAACGCCGACAAAAAAAGTATATATGTTCCGCTCCCCTAGATGCTGTAGCTCCCTCGCATTGTTATAACTTGGCAATTTTTCCCTCCTTCGCTTTGCGGTCCGTCCCTGCTTGCTTTTGCTCTTGGTGCCCGCGAAGCGTGCCAGGGTGATTAGGTTAGGGTTAGGTTAAGGTCAGGGTTAGGGTCAGGGTTAGGGTTAGGGTTAGAGTTAAGGCTAGGATTAGGGTTAGGGTTAGGGTTAGGTTAGGGTTAGGGTTAGGGTTAGGGTTAGGGTTAGGGTTAGGGTTAGGGTTAGGG
>JAKEZK010000053.1:0-110278 GCA_021654155.1 Rhodotorula sp. CC01
CGGCCCGCAAAGCTGATCAACTCTTGCCTTTGCCGCCCGTTTCTCAACAGCGATCCCGGCGGTGCTTTCGGATGAGATAGACTCGCGCCAATCTCGATCAAGCCCTTCGCCCCCCGCGAACGTCTCCGGCGTGCTGCTTCAAGTTGCTTTCCTCCTGCGTTCGATCGAAACTTGTCTCGTCCGCACTGTCCGTCCGGCACAACACATACAAGTCTCGAGCCACGTTGCCCACCGCCCACAAACCTGCGTACGAAGGCGACCGCCGCCGAGCTCCCAGACGGCCTGCGGCTGACCGGACGACATGAGGTGAGGAAGGCGATCTCAAGCGAAAACCGGGGACATCGAACGCTGACCGCTTTACCGTGAACAGTACCACCATACCAGCCACCAATGCGCTGATATGGATCAGTGTCAAACCTATCATCAAGCTTGTGAGCAAGCTGTGATCAGACACACTCGGTTTCGCTCTCCCGGATCATCTTGGGAGACGGGAACTAACCACAACCCGCGACAGGCCATTCCGGCGGCGATCGGCTGTTGCCTCACCCGGGCTGGACTCTTTCCGATCCCCGCCAGTCGAGGCGCCTCCCAGCTGATCCTGAACTGCATGTTGCCGGCGCTTCTCTTTTCGAAAATCGTGCCTTCAATCACGCCTGAAAATGCGAAAGCTATTGGACCCATTTTCCTCGTCGGCAGCGTATACATGATCATCAGCATGCTCTTGGGCGTGCTCGTCCGGATGCTCTTGCCAACTCCGCGAAACTTCCGCTGGGGCTTGATCGCCGCGGCGACGTGGTCCAATTGGGGAGATGTCCCGACTTCGATCGCGCAGGTATGACCCTCTCTCTCTCGCGCGCGCGTATGCCCTGCCCAGCTTAGAGCGAAAACTGACTTGCACTTCCAACAGACTGTCTGCGGCTCGGCTCCCTTTTCCGGCCCGCAGGACGCCAACTTGGCGATCGCATACGTCGCCATCTTCATTCTCATCTTCTACATCACGCTTTTCCCTCTACGAGGCCTGCATCTGATAGAGCGGGACTACAGTCACCCAGCACGACTCCTCAGCGACGAAGAGGAAATCGAACGAACTCAGCGCAGCCGTCTGCACTCGCTCCGAGCCGCACAGAATCGGGTCGGAAAGGTCTTGCGTCGTCGTCGTCGACCAGACCGTGGCCAAGGAGAAGTTCCCTCCGCGGCCGAGACTCTGGCAGAGAAGGTGGGCGAGATTCCGCCTGCGGATGGCTCGCAGGACCTCGTGCGGGCAACGTCGCTGCGAACACCACCTGCGGCGACGTTCGCTCCGCTTCATCGGCAGACCACTTCTCGCTCTATCGACGCTGCATCCGTGCGCGAGATTGCAGGAGCCGCGCATGCCGCGTCGCCGGCGGAGACGACGGGCCAGTACAGCGGCGCTTCCGGTCTGCAACACCGTCGTCCGTCCCAAGGTCGTCGAGCAGAGCGGGACGTGCGAATGCAAGAGCGTCTTCGGACTATCGTGGGCTCCCCTACCGGGTCTGTGATCGACGACGAGGATATCACCGAAGTCGGGACTCAATTGGGCACCGACGATCTCAAGGACAGGGGAGCCGAGCTCGAGCGCGACAGCAGGGTCAGGCGGATCGATGAGACGGACGAGCAGGACGACAAAATCGACTTGCACGAAGACGCGGCACTCTCCGAGTCTGCCGACGAGGACGACCGACGCCGTCCAGTCCTCGTTCGGATCCTGCTCGGCATCAAAGATTTCGGCTTATCGCTACTCACGCCGCCAACAATCTCGCTCGTCCTCGCACTCGTATGTGCTCTCGTCAAGCCGCTCAAAGCGGTGAGTTTTGGCACTTGATTTCTGAGAGGAAGCATACGTCCTGACAAAGTTGCTCTCCCTGCAGCTCTTTACGACTGTTCCGGACTACGGATGGCATCCTACGGCTCCGGACGGAGAACCCCCTCTCTCTATCCTTCTGGACACGGCCACCTTTCTCGGTAACGCCTCCGTCCCACTCGGGCTCCTCGTCCTCGGCTCGACCCTCGGACGGATGCGGATCCCGAGACCGGTCTCACGGTTACCCATCTCGAGCATCTGCGCCCTCGCTATCGCAAAATGCGTCATCCTTCCCATCATCGGCTTTGTGTTTGTGCGCGCGCTCGCGACGCATACCAGCATCGTCAGCGAGGACAACCACGTCCTCCAGTACGTCATGCTGATTTTCGCCTCGGTCCCGACGGCGACAACTCAGGTCGCCTTGACTGTTGTGAGTCTGGTCCAAATACAAAGCGGTCTGTGGCGGAGGAGCTGACTTTGAGGACGGTCTTGCAGATCTTTGCGCCAGAAGACGGCGAGAGCAATGCGGACGTTTTGGCGGCGTACCTCATTGTACAGTATATCGTGTTCTGTTTCTCGTCCGTCATCTTGACGGCTGTATCCTTACGAGCTATATTCTAGACTCACGGGTAGAACTAGATCGTGTAGAATTAGACTTGATGTGAAACTGGAGGCAAAGGCTGTCACATGTCAGCATTTCACCACGAGGCGACTTCTCTGTTGATCAGCTGTACGGCGGGTGTGGACATTGCAGCACGCTCTTTACGCTCCTCACTACGCTGCCCGTGCTGCTCCCCCGCCTGGGCGCATTGACCTCGACCTTCCGATAGTCACCGTACAATCGAGGCGAAACCGTCGAGACATGCAGGCGCCGCAGAGTCACCCGCCGTCGAACCTGCTGCAGCCGAGTCGGCCTACGATAGCTACGCACTCGTCCGAATCGACCACGTTCGGCCCGCAAGGCTTCGCCGCCGGAACCGCGACGCCGCACGCTCCGTCGTCCCCACCTGATCTGTCTCGACCGCTCACGCGCGTGCTACCGCTCTTTTCGAAGTTTGCGCCGCTGAGGGGCACTGTCAGGATCAAGGTCGAGGACGCCGTGTTCTACTGCCACCGCGAGGTGCTCGCACTCGCTTCCCCCTTCTTTCAAGGTGTCCTCGCCGGAGGTTGGGCCGAAACCCAGCAACCACAGCCCTCTTGCGAGAAAGAGACTAGCTTTCTCACGACCTCGCCGATTTGTGCCGAAGGAGAAGGCCGGACGGATTCGCCAGATCCGGAAGGGCCGGATCTTTATCGAGTCGGACCCGAAACGTCCACCTTTGCGGCCACATCGCACACCCAGGCGACCGGCGATACTCGATCTTTCACGACCGCCTTCACGGCATCGAGTATCGTCGAGGATGCGAACGAAGACGACGATCCGCTCGACGCGACCTTTGTCGAATGCCGTCTCCGGATACACGAAGAGTCCGCATCGAGTTTCCAAGACCTCTTGTGCCACATCTACCCGCGACTCGAATGCGCCATACACTGGAGCAACGTCGAGGACTTGTGCCGCATGGGGTTGAAGTTCGATATTCCGACTTTGACGAGTGCGTGCCTTACGTTCTTGTTGCCTTCGGCCGCCGGGCGACCCGCTCTTTGTATGAAAATTGCCGAGGCAAGTCGCTCATCCGGACTGGACAAAATGCGCTTCAAGCTGACACGGTGTTGCACCTCAGGAGTTTGGTATTCCCGAGCTGTACAAGGAAGCGAGTCGCTACCTGCTCGACAATGGGGGTTCCGGCGGTTGGACGTCCGAGGAACTCTCCATCCTCGACCCGCTCACGCTCCTGAAACTCGAGCGCAAGCGCTCTTGGTTCCTCGAGCGTTTACTCAAGCTCGGTCAAATCCAGATGCTGCGCGACTACACCTGCCATTCGGCGTGTGACGACCATGCACGGTGTGCACGCCTCGTCGACGAGAAGTGGCGGTCGGCTTTTTCGTCCGCATTCCGCTTCGGCACGCCGCAGCCGTGAGTGCTCCCCACTTTGGCTTCCAGGATCTATTGCCTATGCTAACCCTTGCTTGCGCACAGGTCAATCATTTATCGGAGTTTGCGGTCCCTCGAGCCTTCCCTCTCGTCGCCTGCGCTGCACTTGCCCTACACGGCGTGTCAGACACACGCGAAACTCGTCGTGGCCGAGTAAGCAAGCTTCCACCCTCTCACCGTGTGGGAGTTACTGATCCGGTGTTGATTCCCAGCTTGTTCGACCGCACCTTTGGCCTCGGAATCCAGCCGGCACGGAACTGGTCTTCGCTGGCCATGAACGGCGCGAACTCCTCGACCAACCCTGGTTCAGGAAGCTGGGCGGCACTCAGGTCGGGTGCAGGCGACACCGTCAGCACCCAGAAGGCCAACTCGGCCCGGTACTTCCTCTACATCGAGATGCGAGACGATCCGATCGCTGCTACCGGGACGGTCGCCGAGCGTGGACGGGAGAACAGCCGCAGCCTTGCGGTCTAAGTCTACTGCATTGATCCGACCGAGTGTACTTGCCCACGTCGAGCATATTGTTGTCAAAAGGTATAAATGCAGAATGAAGCTCGGATAAGGCACGGTTCACTTCTGGGTTTGCGAGGTATGGACGAAAAGAGCTCATGGTATGTAGTTTGAGAGGTTGGAATGGAGGCCAAGTAACAGAGAGTACATGCTTTACGAGTTTGTTGTACGGCGACTGAGTGAGATGTGGATCAAAAATGAGACGAGTCCGCAGATCGAGAGGTGATTGTCAGGAGGACAGAGCGAGATGAAGCGGAGGCAGGCTAGATCACGCGAGAACGGAAGCGGTTAAATCGGCGGAAGATACGATTTCCCAATCGTCAAGGTCAGGCGGCGCCTCGACGAGGGGAACATCAGCAGCTACAAGCTCGAACCCTTCTGATTCGGTTCCTGAGCGCGGACGATTTCGTATCAGTACAGATAATGAATCGCGGTCGCAAGGAGTCTGGACTTACGGCTTGGCATGCGAGGTCGAGTTGGAGACGCTGCGGGCGCCGCCACTTGCTCGGGGTGAACATCGACGACAGTCAAATCCGCTTCGGAGACGGTCACCGAGGTCTCCGATGTTGCAAGCTCCGGCGCTGTCTCAGCAGGTTCGGGCGACTTGGTCTGGACGTGCGGTGCAATACGAGGCGCGTCCGAAGGTGACGAACGTGCTTCGACTGCGACTGCCCGGCATTTGAGTCCGACGGGTCCTCCTGGCTTGTTGAGCCAATGTGCACCTCCGAGACCGCGATGCGCCCTCCCGCCTGCAAGGGCGCGGCCTGAACCGCCTGCAGTGCCGACAAAGCCCGTTCGCAAGTTGCCGGAAGTGGGGGAGGCGCGTCCGGCGGCGAGCGAGTTGGCGCTGTGTAGCCGCGAGGGGCAGCCCGAGAGGTTTGCGCGCGGTCGGCGGGCGTCTTGGAGCGATTTGAGCTGGAGCATGGTGGCGAGATCTCGTGCTCGAGGCGAAGTAGGGACAAGAACCCGAATCGAGAAGGTCGAGAATGACGAGGATAAGCGGCGCGTGCAGTCGCCGATAAGGGTCACGTGATAGAGGCGAGGAACAAAGTAAGCACGAATCCTTCGTCGTGCACAAGCCTGCCCAAGACATATTGAAGGTCGTATCGTTGAGCAGCGTGTTCCATACGAGGCCCTACAGCTCGACGTGCACCGGGGCCGCCCGAGCGTCATCCGCCACAGAATTCTCTTCGTCCTCAACCTCTTCGTCAAAGTCTTCATCAAAGTCCTCCTCCTCCTCCTCCGCGATGTCGTCGTTGGTACCGCTCTCGTCCGCGGCCGAAGCAGTTGATCCTTCAACGTCTGCATCGGAAGCCTCCGAAACGTCTTCCTCCTCTATCGGCGAAACGTCAGAGTCCTCTCCTTC
The DNA here is from genome assembly GCA_021654155.1 of Rhodotorula sp. CC01. Lineage (NCBI taxonomy): Eukaryota > Fungi > Basidiomycota > Microbotryomycetes > Sporidiobolales > Sporidiobolaceae > Rhodotorula > Rhodotorula sp. CC01. The sequence continues at coordinate 5,731 of JAKEZK010000053.1, forward strand.
GACCGACGACGCCTCGAAAGCCGAGAGAGACTCGTTCTCCTCCTCCAGGAAAGCGTCTTCGGAAGCTGCCGAGGAAGCTACGGCGGCTTCGTCGGAGGTGCTAGCCGAAGGCTCGGCCTCCAACGTCGCTGGTTCGGGCGCGTTGTGCAGGACCGATTCGAGCACGTCGACGGGAACAACGCTTGCTTTGACTGCCGCCTTCGGGTTGGTGATGATCGGGTGGTCAGGTATCGGAGGCGGCTGGGCTTCAGAGGACGAGGCCGACTCCTCGCCGGTGGCCTGCTCCACGTCGACCGGCGCCACAGTCGACGGCGACCGCACCGACGTCTGAACGCCAGATCGTGCGTCCGCAGCCGAAGACGAGTCTTCTTCGTCCGTTTCGTCCACTCCATGATGAGCATCGGAACCGGTCGCTGTAGCAGATTCAGTGGCTTCGGGATCGAACGTATCCGGAGCAGTTTGCGTGCGCAGGCTAGGTAACGGTTCCGCCACCGCCTCTTCTGCCTCGGGCTCGACGGTCTCCCCTTCGTCTAGCACCGCGTCGGCTTCATCGAAAGCGAAGTCGTCGACGTCTTCGCTGTGAGGGTGATGCATCGGTGTTGATTCAGGAGCAGCTGGAGGCGGTGTGAGAATGGGAGCTGCGGTGGGTTCGACGGTGCCAGGGATTGTTGATGACTCGATCGCCTCGATCACTTCTAGCCCTTCTGTCGGGTCGATGTGCGCCTCTGTCTGGACGACATCATACTCCGTCAAGACCTCCGTCGTCAACCCGGTGACATGCGGATCTGTCGACGGCTCGTCGGCAAAGTCAGACTGTGGCGTAGTGTCGTACAACGACTCGTCCGACGGCGTGACCTCGGCAGATTCGTCGACGACAGCGCCTGAAGGCGATGCTTCCGACTCGCTGGCGTCCTCGTGTGCTGCCGTCTCGTTGAACGAAGCGTACGCCGGGATGTATGCGCCTCCGGCAACGCTGCCCATCTGTCGCTCGAGCAGCTCCTCCAGCAAAGCTTCGTCTGCTTGCCCGTGAGGCTCGTAGCTCTCCCGAGACGAGCTGAGATCGTCCTCCTCTTCCTCGGTGCTTCGTTCAGCGTCCGCATCACCCTCGCGCGCTTCGTCCGTCCAGATCGTCTGCTCCGCTGCGTAATCGATCGGCAGCTCGACAGCTTGGTCCCCAGCCGACGACGACAGTGAAGCGTCGGCTGGAACTTTCCCGGTTCCTTCCACGTCGAGCGCTGGTGGTGCATCTGCTTCGTCCAGTACGTCGAGCGGGATTGTAATGCCTTCGATGCCAGCAACCTCACGGGGAACCTCATCGTCCTCGTTGATGAAGTCCGTCGAGCCCAGCGGCGGGAATTGCGTATCGCTGTCGCCCTCGGCCTGCACCGGGACTGTGTGAAGAGGCGCCGCGTCGAGGTCGAGGTCGGAGTAGTCGGTCGGGAGATCGGCAAGGAAGGATCGTCCGGAAGCTTGCGGCTGCTCGTCCGCGGGCATGACCTGTTCCTTCTCGGCAAAGTCGGGAGACTCGGAGGATTCACCTTCCGCGACCGACCCATAGGTGGGGACGACAGACTCGCTGTCGAGATCATCGGAATCGACGTGTTCCTCCTCATCGAAAGAAGCCGGTTCAGCGTCGACCGGCGAAGCGATCTCCTCTCCCTCCTCCTCCTCTCGCTTGACCGCCTGCACCACTTCCGCCAGATCCGGCTTCTGGACGGGCATCTCCTCGGCTGCAGGAGTCTCGAACGCCAGATCGGGAAGATCCGGCAACGAAGGAGTGGGCGGGTGAGGCTGTCGCAGCGCAACGGTCTCGACGTCGTCAGCTAGCGGAAGGCCGGGTTGCTCCGTTTCGGTGGTGGTAGGAGCCGAAGCGAGAGGTGCTTGGATGTCGTTGTCGACGAGCGAGTCGTCTTCCTCGTCTTCGGGGCCAACATCGCTTTCACCGTCCTCATCGCCGAGACCGAAGCCGAGCGCGTCGTCCTCCACCTCCTCGAACGCCTCATCGAGCGGCTCCACAACTGCCGGCTCGAACGCTTCGCCCTTCGGCGCTGCACCTGGAACGGGCTCGTCGAGTCCCATTTCCTCATCAAAGACATGGAGGGGCTCGCCGGCGTCGTCGACAGCCTCGTGGACCTCAACGGGAGCAGCCACCACCGGCTCGTTGTCCTCTTCTGGCAGGACAGTCTCGAGGACGTCCGGCTCTGCCGCCTCTTCTTCGTGGTAGCGAGACGGAGTTTGGGTCGGGACGTTTCGCTCGTGCAACGCCTGCGTCGCTTTGGTCCGAGCCATGTCGATGCCCGCACGGATCGCTCCGGCCGCTCCGGCCGCAGCGGCGGTCGCTTTGGCCCACTCGTCCGCCACCCCTTGCTTGACAACTCCCTTCGCCTCTTCCGCCATCTCTTCTGCAGCACCTCCCCTCCTCGCAACGCCAGCGATGGCGTTCCCGCCTTTCGCGACGATGCCGCCCAACGCGCCGACGACGTGCACGCCGCGATCGATCACGCGTTTCTTGAAGATGTGGGCGCAGACGGCGACGAAAAAGGCGAACGCGCCAAAGAGGACGAGGCGGTCGAGGATGTTGGACCGTTCGAGGTTAGTGATGAGCGTTTTCGAGGTGTTCATGAGCGAGGAGAGGGTCGAGTACTGGTTCGAAGTGAGCTGCATAGTCTGCGTTTGCGATTCTGGCGCCGTCCCAAATTACAGGTCAGCTGGTTTGAAGTCCGCGCTCGCCATTGCGCTATTGCGCAGTTTTCTCTCACCGAGGAGCTCATTAGACGTCATGGACCGATCGACCTCTTGCTGCATCAGTTGCAGCGTGCGCCGGAGTCCTTCAGTGACGTCCGAAGTTGCCTGCATGAGAGCATCGTCTCCGCTGGCGAGGGTGGCAGCGAGACCAGGTCAGAGCCGTGCATATCGGGTGGGCGGGAAGGGGGAGCAGAGAACGCACGACTGTCCCGGCATGGGACTCCTCGCTCGACCGGGACCTGACCCTCCCGACGCAGGGGATCCTCGACCTCCTGAAGTTGAAGCAAAGAGCTCTTCGCGGGCGACGAGATGGGCGGAAGCGTCGATCTGGCGTTTCGAGGCGACGACGGCCTGTCGGTACGCTTTGGTGCAGCTGCGCCCTCGCCAAAAAAAAAAAAAAAAAAACGTCAGCGGGTTGATCACGCTTGAGAGCACTTATATCAGCTGTAGCGGTAACGGATGAGGAGCTGGACTGACCTGTCAAGTCGTTGCTGGATGGACGCGATCAATTGAGACGCTGCGAGTCGTTCTTTGGCCCGGTCGAGGTCATCCGCCTCGACTTTGAGCTCCTAAAGGACAGCGCCTCGATGAGGAGCGTTTCAGGATTCCGCCATCCAGAGCCGGGGGCTTTAGAAGAAACTCACGTCGAGGTCTCTCCTGGCTTTGGCGAGTTCGTGTCTGATTGCGGTCGCGAGCTCGTTGTGAAAGCTGAGTGGCCCTGTACACTGGGCGAGTTGTGGTACTTGGTACTGCTCTACGTCGACGAGTCTGCGGTCTATCGCGGCTGCAGCATCTTGGAAGTCTCCTGGCAGAGACGGCGGCGGAGGTGGGGCGCGGTGCGCAGCCGGCGCAGGCGTATGTGCGGGAGGAGGCCTGGTCGCACGGGCAGTGTGAGTACTCCGATCCACTCTAGCTACTCTCGAGACTCACATCAAGCCCTTTGCTGGGTGTTGGTGCCGAGTCGATGAGGTCAAGAGCAGCAACCGGGTTGCAACGACGCTCTCGCTTCGACTGTACACTCGCCCGTTCCCCAGGTTCAGTGCAGCTGCTTCGCACTCAACGTGGCTTGATGGCTCTTCTCGCGCCTGATCGACTATGGCTCAGTCCGTCGCTTCGCTCCTCTGTGAGGCTCCCTCGACGGATTCACACAGACCCGCCCCCTCAACCCTACTATGCTCTTCCGCCGCTCAGGGATAATCAGGCTCACATCTACACCGCTGGGTGGTCCGCGAGGCCGTAAGGCGCTTCCGATTGGAGAGAGCGCCCTGCTCACGCCGGCTGTTCTTGGATTCGAAGCCCCGTCCCACTCAGCCAAGGTCCTCTCGTCACGTGTGTTCAGATTCCGCCGCCGCTACGACCGAGGACGTGCAAACACACTACATGCGATGACAGCGGGAATCGTCTTACAAACTGCTGCAGCGACCGGAAACGGTTTCGCCGGACAACGCTTTCCCTCCCGAGACCATGGAGCGGGTCGGCGAGCATGCTCCGGAGAAGACGTTCCTGCGACTGCTGACGAGGATATTGACCTGCCGGCTCGGGTAGGGGTCGCTCCACTCCGATCCGGGGACGCCGCGTCGAGAAGAGGACAGCTCGAGCGACGAGGGAAGGCTCTTCTCCCGCCTTGAGCAGGAGGGGGAGATGCCGGCCACGGCTGCCTCGCACCGAATCAACGTGTACATTCTACACCAGGCGATCCTATCTCAAGAGCTGGGCCGGATGCCGCTTGAAAGTCCTCGAGCTTCAGGCCAGGTCCCGGTGCTCACCCGGAAGCAATACAGCATGCATGTACCCCTTTGAACGTTCCAGCCGTGACCGATGATGCATAGCTTCCAGTAGAGACTCTGCAAAAGCAAGGAAGTGTGCCGCCCGGGTATCGCTTCGATTCAGAGCAACTGTAATGAGGTTACAAATCCCTCTGAATTTCGCGGGCCGACCTTGCGCGGGTGCTTGGCTCTCCGGCTGACTCGTTCTCCCAAACCGCTTCCGTATATAGAGCCACTAGCCGCCATGCACGCCGCCCGATCTCTCGTCCGTGCTGCCCGCCCGACCCTCGCTGCGCGCGTCGCTGCCCCTGCTCCGACCGCCGCCGCCGCCGCCCCCGTTGCTCGCGGAGCCTTTTCGCCGGCAGCAACTTTTTCGCCACGCTCGCTCCTCGCCGCCTCGCCGCGTTCCTACTCGACCCAGACCGCCGATGCGACTCAGGAACCGGCAGCGACTCCGCAGCCGGGTCAGGCGCAGTCGGCCGGTGAGGCCGCGTCGGCCGCGTCGGGAGGAGCTACTGCCGGCCACCCCAAGGTCGACGAGTTGACAAAGCTCCTCGACGAGCAGAAGAAAATGGTTGCCGAACTCAAGGTCAGTAGTCGCTCGCATACTGTCGCAGGCGTAACGCGTTGCTGATGATTTGATTTCCTCCCTCTCTGCGTCCATCTGCAACCTTCCGAACGAAAAAAAAAACCCCATCTCACGTGACTGGTGCGGCTTGGGAAATTGACGCATGTACAGGACGCGCGCCTGCGGACTCTCGCCGACTTTGAAAACCTGCAAAAGATCTCGGTCCGAGAGAAGCAGCAGGCGAAAGACTTTGCGCTCCAATCGTTCGCCAAGGACTTGATCGCCGAGATCGACGTCCTCAACCTCGCGCTCCGGTCCATCCCCGCCGAGCGCCTCGCCGCTGCCGTCGACGCTGCCGCCGACCAGTCCAACGCCGACCTTGTCGGACTCCACGAGGGCGTCAAGTTGACCAAGCGCGGGATCGAAAAGGTCCTCTCGCGGCATGGCATCGTCGCGTTCGACCCGACTGGCGAGCAGTTCGACCCGAACCGTCACGAGGCGCTGTACCAGGCTCCCGTTCCGGGCAAGGAGCCCGGCTCGGTCCTCGAGTGCCAGGAGATCGGCTGTAAGTCGGTGGCTGCTTTTTTTTTTTCTTCGAACCCGAACTGTCGCTCTGACTCCTCATCCTTATGCCGTATAGACATGATCAAGGACCGGTTGCTCCGCCCGGCCAAGGTTGGCGTCGTCCTCAGTCAAGAATAAACGCCTCCCCCAGTGTCTCGTTTCTTCCCCAAGCCGCACCGCAGCATTCTTCGACCGGTTCACCTCGGACCCCTTTTCCTCTCTCTCCAGCGCAACTTCACCTTGGAACAAACATTCCCGTGTCACTAAATGTATAGAGCAGCAACCCCCAGATCGGCGTCACACGATTGAAGTGACGCCAAAAGACAGCTGTGCCGCGGCTGCATGCAATATCCGTAGTCTCGCCCCGTAGGCCACGCGCCGGCACTCCTTTTACTAGCATTGATGCAGAAATCTCAACTCTTTCCTCTTCTTTCCTCTCTAGATCGTGAATGTATGGATTCGCGAGCGAGCTTTAACGACGCGTGAAATCCGGTTGAAAGTCGACGCTCACTTTGTCCACACACGGTCTACACCTTTCGCCATGTCGTGAGCTATTTCTAGGTCGCTGGATCCACACGAGGCGACTGCCGAACCGGCTTCGGCATCTCGCACAGACGCCCGCTTTACACTCTCGCTGACCTCTGCCGCGGCCTTTTGGGCTTGCCACTTGTGCCCAGCGCTTCTCGACGCTTCACGCAAACAGTCTGGGCTGCTTTCCAGCGCAATGCAGGACACGATGCTACTTCTTTCGGGCATGTGAGTTGCTCGCCCGGGAGGGCCGTAGTGGCCGCGGCCCGCCTCCTCTACCGGCAGGATCATGTGGGGAGACGACTGACTAACTCTCCCGCGTACGCGCACAGCTCAAAGTGCTTGATGCGAAACCTGGCAGGGTGTGGGCAGAGATGGACGTGCAAAGGCATCAGAGTGCGTTCACTCCGTTTCCTCAATCAAGCTGTTTCTCTCCGCGGAAGATCTCGACCTTCGCCTCGTTGGCGCCAACGTCCTTGCTAATCGAATCTCTATTCCATCAGTCAATCGGCTGCAGGTGAACAATTGGCACGCGTCGCTCGCCGGAAGCGCCTGACGGGCGGATCACGGAGCACGCTGTGCTGACCCATCTATTCTCAACCTGCCCTAATGTGCAGGGACTGCACGGAGGCGTAATTGCTTCTCTCGTCGACACGATGGGGTCGCTGGCGCTGGCGAGCAGAGGATTGTACATGACCGGCGTCAGCATAGACATGTCGCAAACGTCAGTCGCCCGTCTCAACTTCTTTATCAACCGACTTCCGACACGCACGCCTCGCACGCTGCGCTGCGCTCAGCGGCACTGGTCACTCCATGCGACTTCAGTCCGTGTATGAGAGGGCTCCACTTGCTGACGACAGTTCCTTCGGCGCAGTTTTGTTCGCGGAGCAAAACTCGGCCAGACGGTTCGGATACAGAGCGAACTGGTCAACATGGGTCCGTCACGCTCTTTTGCACGGCAACTTTCCACCGCCAAGTCATGCTGGTTCTGTAACAAGCGTGACACGATTGTAGAGGTATTGAGCGAGGCTGATCTCGTGCTCCGGACCACGCCTTTTCTGGAACTTGCAGGGAAAACTCTGGCTTACACCCGCGTCGAGCTCCAGGACGCCGAGTCTGGCAAGCTCCTGGCATACGGTACGTGCTCGGTTCAGCTCTTCTTCAGCTCGCAGGTGTGGCATGTTGAGCAAGCCGAACCGCGCCACTGAGACCACTCCTCCTCCCTCTGCAGGCTCGCATACCAAGTACATTGCCGACGCCCTCAAATCGGACAAGAATATCAAGTTCAGCGAAGACGGCGAGACTATCCTAGAAGGCTCGGAGCCAACAGAGTAGACTTGTCGCTCGCTGTACAGAGCTGCGAGCGCAGTGGCTGCAACTGAGGTTTCCCTGAGCGCGCGCTCGGAGTTGGGACTTTTAGCCCGCGGTCGCTACAAGTGACGCGAAGCCTTGTTTCGCAGACGGGTCCCCGGGTTTTTGACCCTCATAAAGGAGTTGGTTCTGTAGAGGGCGCGGGTTGAGAGAGGGAGAGAGGTGCCACGTCAGCGCTGAAGGTCTGGCCCGACTTCTGCTCGTCTCGGTGCACCGCACTCGCTCCCTGTCACTGCACTCTGAAGTCTGCCCTGCGTCGTCTGCCAGTCTGTGCTACCGCTCTACCGCTCTCTACAGTCGGCTTCAGCGTCGTCTCCCGTCACTTCGCTTCGACTCGCTGCGACTCGCTCTCCTCCAACCCACTCGCATACCTCGCGCCAATGTCGGGCCTCGTCCTCCCCTCGCGCGCCAACGGGGCTGCAGCCAGTACTTCGAGCAACGGTGTCAGTAACGGTGCAGCCGGTCCGTCCGGCTCGGCGGGCGCCGGGACGCAAGCGGGACAGCAGCAGCAGGGTGGCGCGGCGGCGGCCGAGTCAGCAACTGATGTCAAGGGCAAAGGGGTCGCGGGAACGCACGACGAGGCGAATGCCATCATCCCAGGGGTTAATGGGATCGTCCCGACGCTGCAGTGAGTCGCATCCTCTGCCTGGCCCTCGTGCGGGACGGGCGTTGCGTTGCGGGGCGAGAGCGGGCATCATGGCCGAATCGAGAGACGGCGGCAAGCTGCACCACCTGGTGGACAGTGTATTAAGGGGGCTCAGAAGCGATGGCTATGCGCAAATTGCGAGCAGGAGCACGCGCACACACTCTTTGCCCAGGCAGACCGTGTTGACACCCAGTTGCATTTGTCCCTTGCGAAAAACCCCCTGAAGGAACTTGGTCGCAACCGTCAATCTCGAGTGCAAACTTGACCTCAAGACGATTGCGTTGCACGCTCGCAACGCCGAGTACAACCCAAAGGTCAGTCTCGCGCCTCTGGTCCGACCCTCGAGTCGTTTCAGGACACGGGACTGAACGCGGTTTTGAGCCTTGCCTCTCGCGCCCGACGAGTAGCGATTTGCGGCAGTCATCATGCGGATCCGAGAGCCCAAGACGACGGCGCTCGTGTTTGCTTCGGGCAAGGTGGTCGTCACGGGAGCCAAGTCGGAGGACGACTCGCGACTCGCGGCGCGGAAATACGCCCGCATCATCCAGAAGCTCGGCTTCGAGACCAAGTTTACCGACTTCAAGATCCAGAACATTGTCGGCAGCGTGAGTCCCTGCGGCGCGCTTTTAGCCCAACGAGCTGCGCGTTCTGATTTCTGAACGCTGGGAGCGAGCAGTGCGACGTCAAGTTCCCGATCCGACTCGAGGGGCTGGCTTACGGACACGGACACTTTAGCTCTTACGAGCCAGAGGTAACTTCATCGAGCTTCGCGTCGGTTCAGAGAGCGAGAGTGCGCGGGCTGACCTTCCCCCGCTCGCAGCTGTTTCCCGGCTTGATCTACCGTATGGTCAAGCCCAAAGTCGTACTCCTCATCTTCGTCTCGGGCAAGATTGTCCTGACCGGCGCCAAGGTACGTCGCGTCGTAGTGCGCACCAGTGTCTGTACCTGCCGGGCGACGCCTGACCCCCTTTCTTGCTCCGATCACGCGCGTGCAGCAACGCGACGAGATCTATCAGGCTTTCGCTCAGATTTACCCGGTCCTGAACGAGTACCGCAAGCCTTAATCACGGGGTTTACGCTCAACTCGCTTGTCGTTTCACAAGGAAACAATCCAAACACCGCCGATCCGCCTACTAGCTACGCCGTTTTTCCCATTTTTCTTTTTCGGACTGTCCTCTCCTCCACCACGACTTGCCGCCACTTTGACCGGACGAAGAGCGCTTGACTGCGCTGCCTTTGTCCACAACGGGCGACTCGTCGACGGGAGGAGGGGGATGTCCACCTGCGGGCGTCGAGAGTCGGACCTCTCGTTCTCCTCCGTCGTCCGCGTTTAGTGCCGTTTCCCCCCCCCCCCTCCTCCTCACTCAACTCGATAACGTTTCTCCTACCTTGTTGTACCCCCCAGACCCACCACACCAATCGTCACAAACTGGACGCCTCTTCCTGCTTTTCCTTCCTTCCTCCGCCTCCCTTTTTGTGCTTTTGCGCATGATGTACCATTTCTGCGCCCACGCCGCTTGCCGTCCATCCTCGGATGAAACCCCATCTGCCCCTCTCGCAGCAAACCCCCCATAACAAACTGAACCCAATACTCTTGCGAGCTTCTCTGCCCGTAGGTCAACCTTGGCATGCGCTTCGCTTGCTTGTTTTCTCGTGCAACCATCCGTGTTTTGCATGACCTTGATAGTCCTAATTCGTATGCGTGTGCGTCTGCGTGAAAGGCGCCTATAGCAGCTGTGCGTCCGGCCCCGAACGACGGGCTGACAGAGGCGCGAGCGGTCGCGAGGCTGCGGCGTTTCGGCAGAGAGCTTTGTGCGGAGAACTACCGGCTGACATGTCGGGTCATGAAGAAGCAAGTTGATCACCATTCTCTATAGCGGAAAGCGACTGGAGAGTCGGAGGAAAGGTGCAAAATCGAAGGTGCTGGCGGCAGCTGTTCGGAGTCATGACGTGGGACCTCGCGGAGCGCTCCGGCCAGTCGGTGTAGCACATTCGCGCCAGGGAGGAGGTACACTGGAGAGCAAATCTTTGTCAAAGCAAGCATAGCGAGATGGCTGCACAGCGAGGATCCGCCGTCGCGCCTGCCCGGGAGAGCTTTGCGCGCGGCGAGATGGCTGGCGGGACCTCGCACCCTCCATACTCGCCCCGCTATCAGACGATTCTGTGCTGGCCAGCAGCGTTCCGAGAGCGATAGACGCGTCGGGGACTGTGCTGATCCTGTGCTCTAGCCCGAGGTGCAGCAGGCTCGTGCGTTCCCACCTGACATGGGTGGCCTGAGCTTAGAAAGTGTTGAGAGAAAGAGGCAAGAATGGCTGGCGGGACGGCGGGGGGGTTTTGAGCCGACAGGGGGCAACGGAAGAGTGAGGCGCGTGCGGGTTCAAAGTGAGCCGCGAAGACACGGAACGACCGACGCGCCTCTTTCCCTCTTTTGGACCACTTGAAAGGATTTTCGGGAGGCGAAAACAAACAATCACCCAATCGGACTTGTGTTTGCGGGAATTCCTCAAGTCGTATACTCGCGACCCCGCTCCCTCGTCCCTCCCCCTAATCTCTCTCTCCTCTCGCTGTGCTTCAGTGCTCCTCACGCACGCACACACTCGCAAACCGGCGGCAGCTCTTAGCTGAGTGAATGTCGTCGTCGTCGTCGTCTCAACTTCCGCCCGCCTCGCTCGCCATGGCACAGCCTCTTTCCACTTCCGACTCGCCCGCACCAGCACCAGCACAGGCACAACTGCAGCAACCAGAGTCGCAGCCACAGCCGCAGCCGTCGGTCGCAGAGCCGTCTGCAGCCGCGACGGCCGCCGCTGCCATGCCCGATCCCGCCTCGACCGCCTTGCCGCCACCGCCTGTAGTCCCTCTGCCGACCCAGATCGGCCTGCCTGCCAAGCTCGATCACGTAGACAGCGCGAGCAGCGTCGTCGCGGAACCGCCGACGCCCTTGCCGTCCGCCTCGCTCACAGCAGGAACGGGACCAGTCACCGCCGCACCTCCCGTCTCGAACGGCGTCAACGGCGCGAACGGTCACGCAGAGACAGCGGCAATGGCATCTGCAACAGCGGAGGACGGGTCGTCCGAGTCGTACAACGTCGAGGCGGAGCGCGCGGTCGAACACGATCATGCCCATCCGGGGCTCGGCATGTACCACGCGTCCGCTCCCGCTGCGCCGGGCGAGCACTCGTCCGCCGTCGATGTACTCGCCGACGTCGCCATGGGCGAGGCCGCGCTCGGGTTGGCCGACTTTGCATCCGGTGCCGGGTCGGGCGACGTCAGGGAGGGTTCGCCGGCGGTCCCCGTCGAGGCGCCGGCGACGACGGCGGCGGCGGCGGTAGAATCGCCGTCTTTGAAGCGGGCGGCACCGGACGAGTCGACAGATTACGTTTCGGCAGGTGGCGTTGCCGCAGGGACGGGAGACGCGGTCGAGGATCGTGAGGCAAAGCGGTTGAAGGTCGAGTCTGATGTACGTTCCCGTGTCTTCTTCTCGCGTTCGACTGGCCTCGCGTACTGACGCAGCGGCCCGATATGCTCGACATGATCGGATAGGCCACCGTTGCTATCCCGTCTCCAGTCTCTGCCCTCCCTACCCCTGTCTCCAACGGTCCGGCGACAACAGCAACTCCCTCCGCTGCCACCACCTCTCTCGACGTGCCCGCCATCCCCGCCCCTTCACTCGCCGCGCCTTCAACCTCACCGAGACCTTCCACGAGCCCCGCGCCTCCCGTGCAAGGGTACGATCCCTCCGCCTTCGCTACCGCCCCCACTTTGGCGTCCTCGGCTCCTTCGCATCCTCCTCCTCCCGCATCCGCTCCCGCTGCCGTCCCTTCATCAAGCGCGCCGACTATGTCGCCGTCCGACTTGCACACGTTCGGCGGCTCGCCTGCGCCCGGTTCGGTCGGCGGTCAGTCGGCTTCGCCGATGCCTCCGTCCGCATCGTCTGCTCCGCCGCCTGGTTCCGCTCTTGCGGCCGAACAGCAGCAGCAACAACCGGTCGCCTCGACTTCGGCGGCCGCTCCGGCCACGGCAACGAACGGCGCGGCCTCGGAGGAGGTCAAGACGGAAGACCCGGCCTCGGATGAGCCGGCGTTGATGCCTATCATCACCAAGGAGCAGCAGAAGTTTGCGATCAACGCAACGCGGAACTTGAAGCGCAACAAGAATGCGTTCCCGTTCCTCAAGCCGGTTGATGCAGTCGCCCTCGGCGTGCCGGATTACTACCGCATCATCACCGAGCCTATGGACCTCGGCACCGTCGAGTCGAGGTTGCAGGCGACGGGTCGGGGAATGGCTGCGGCTTTGAAGGCGGGCAAGATCTATGGCCTCGACTACTCGGAGGGCAAGGATCCGAACGCACTGTGGGAGGGACAGGTACCGCCCGACGCGCCGGCAGAGGAACCGCGGTCGTACCGGACCATCAATGAGTTCAAGCACGACCTCGACTTGATCTGGAACAACTGCTTCCGCTACAACGGCCCGCGTGAGAAGAACCCCGTCTCCGGAATGGCGGGAATCATGTCCGACGCGGCGGAGAAGGCTTGGAGGTCGATGCCGGTCGCACCGATGATCAGCGTAAGTTCTGCACCGGCGTGCGAGATCTGTCTTTTCGGAACTGACGTGCGATGCTCCGTCAACAGCCTTACCCTGCCAAATTCGTCCCTCCCCCCAAGCCGAACCCTATCGACTACTCTCAGCGGCCAGTTGAGGCTCGGCCGAAACGCGAGATCCACGCGCCGGCCAAGGACTTGCCGTACCTCGAGTCGGCCGGTCACGACGTGTCAGCGAGCGGGATCTACAACGCGGCAGGCGTGCCGGGGTACGGCGTCGCTCCTACGGGGAGCGCCGGCGGCAGCGGCAGTGGCAAGAAAGCCAAGAGCGCGCACAAGATCGCTCAGGAGCAGTTGCGCTTCTGCAAGGAGGTGATCAAGGAGATGTTCAAGAAGGTGCACGAAGCGTATGCTTACCCGTTCTACCAGCCGGTCGGTGAGTCGCCTTTTTTTTTTCCTTTCGACAGTCCGCAATTGGCGCAGGCTCACGGCGGTGGGCATTCTTCTGCAGACCTCGCGGCGTACCCGACGTACCTGCAGTACGTGCAGAAGCCGATGGACTTGACCACGATCCGCTACAAGCTCGAGCACAACCAGTACCCGATGCCGCCGTACCAGGCGTTCGAGAACGACGTCCGCCTCATCTTCCACAACTGCTTCGCGTTCAACCCGCCCGGAACTCCCGTCAACGACTGGGGTCACCGGCTCGAGGCCGTCTTCAACGCCAAGTGGTCGGAACGCCCCATCAGCTTCGAGGAATCGGACGACGAGGACGATGTTGGCTTGACGGCGATGGAGCAGCAGCTGCATCTCCTGCAGCAGAACATCGAGCTCATGAAGGCGAACAAGAAGGCGCAGAAGGAGGCGAAGCGGTTGGCGCAGATGCAGGCTCGCATGCCGATGCCGATGCCCATGCCCATGCCTGCTCCGAAACCGTCCAAGAAGCCCTCACAGTCCCACGTCTCGGCGTACTCGATGTCTCCGTACGCGATGGCAGCTGCGACTGCCCCGCCGCGGAAGAAATCCACGAGCTCTGGCGCGCGACCTTCGGGTGGGAGCCAGCGGAAGCCGAAGCGGCGGCACGACGAAGACTCGGACGATTACTACGAAGACGACGGTGGCGCTTACTACGGTGGCGGTTCGGCGTCGAACTCGCGGCGCACCAACTCGGGTCATCACCACCATCGCGCAGCCGAGCCGGCGATGGAGGAGTACGTCGACTTTGACATGAAGCGCGAGCTTGCGGTCAAGATTGTCGCGTTCGAAGGCGACCAACTCGAAGAGGCGATCAACATCATCCGTCGGAGTCGGCCCGACTTGCTCGGCGGCGCGAATCAAGAGATCGAACTCGACATCGATCAGCTTGATCAGCGCACGCTCGTCGCCCTGTACCGCTACGTGGTGCCCGGTTCGCAGATCCCCGTTCGTCCTGCGCCGGGCGGGGTTGGGAACGGTGCACCGGCGCCGAAGCAGAGCAAGCAACCGAAGGGCGGTCCGAGGAACCAGCGCAAGAACCTCGACGAGGACAAGGAGTCGGAGCGGATCGAGGCTCTCGAAGCTCAACTGCGCGCGTTCGACCAAGCGGGTGCGGAGGTCGGCGCAGGAGGCGGCGGCGGTGACGTCGGTGCTCTCGGAGGAGAAGGCGAAGGCGGAGCAGCCGGCGCCGGAGACCAGGCGAGCAGCGACAGCTCTGAAGACGAGAGCAGCGGCTCCGACTCGGACGAGATGTAAACCCGCTTGCGCCGCTCCCCCCAATTCTTTTCCACCCTCTCGTTCGTATTTCTCTGCTCGTCTACTGTTCGGAGGCGGTCCCCGCAACACGGCTCTTTCGCCTCGCATTCTATACCCGCGTCGGTCCGCCTCTCTCCTTCTTCTTGCCCCCGCACGCCGTCCCTTCATCTATCGCCGTATATGTCGCTTTCTACACCTCGCCCTCCCACTCCCTATTACCTCGTCACCCTGTCGTTACCGTGACCGTACCTCTGCGCGTGGAGTGTGCGCAGGAGACTGCGAGTTCTGAGTTGTGCCTGTGTTGTGACCGCACCTCCCCTCTGACTCTTCCCAATGATCTGCCAAGTCGAAGTCCCTTTTTTTAACTCTGCGTAACCCACCCCTAGCAATGCATTTTTGCCTTTCTACACATCTGCCAGACTTTTGAGTGATTTCCCGTGGAGATAAGCTCGAGAGGAGGCGGTGCAGCAGCACGGACGACTCGCCACGCTTGTGCTGGCTCTACACTGTCTCGCTAGTCGAGCTGCCTGGAGCTGCCAATCTACGATATGAGCGATCCACGTTTCGCTCGGCTACACACCGACCCGCGCTTCGTCCGTCCGAAAGCGAGCAGGACAAAGTTCACCGTCGACGACCGGTTCAAGCAGCTCTTTGAGGAAGGCAAAGGTCAGTCGCGCTGCGTGCACAGGCAGGGTATGGACAGGAATAATGGCTGACTCCCGCTCGCGCGCGCACAGCTACTGGCAAGAAGAGCAAGTTCGAGCGGAAAGTCGACAAGTATGGACGCCCGCTCGAGAAGGACTCGTCTGTCAACGACCTGAAGCGCTATTACCGCCTGGCTTCCCCGTCCGCTGCAGAAGAGCAGCAGGACGGGTCGGAGGACGACGACCAGGAGGAGGAGGCGGAGGAGAAGATTGGCGAATCGAGCGAAGAAGAGGACGACGGCGACGACGACCACGAAGACGAGGCCGAGGAAGGCGACGAAGCGACTGCGGGGCCGTCAGTGGTGGACTATGCTCGTGGTGCAGTTCTGCTCGACTCATCCGACGAGGAAGAGCTCGAGTCGGACAACGAATCCGTCTCGTCGTCTGCCGAAGGCTCCGTCACGCTCGGTGGGCGCTCTGCGCGCCGTCGACTTTCCCGCAGTCCGTCGATCGACTTGTCAGAAACGGAACCGAGTGCTTTCCCGGACGAGGAGGAGGCCATGCAGTCGGATGAGGAAGACGAGGAAGACGTTGACCCGACGAAAAGGGTTGCGCTCGTCAACCTCGACTGGGACCACCTCCGCGCATCGGACCTTTACCGCGTACTCGCTTCTTCCCTCTCCGGATCTTCGGGATCCGCACCACCTCCCAAAATTAACAAGGGAAAGAAGGCCGTCAAGGACGACGTCGAAGACATCAAACTGTCTGCCAAGCTGACAATCGCCCCCGGACGCTTGCTCAGCTTGCGGATCTATCCGTCTCAGTTTGGTCGTGAGCGCATGGAACGCGAGGCAATCGAAGGACCGCCCGCCGAGGTCTTGCGGGCCAAGGGCGCCGACTCGAGCGGAGACGAGAACGACGATGACAAGACGCTCAAGCTCGGTCGCAAATCAAAGGCGAGGGAAAAGGCACGGCGCCGAAAGCTCGGTGGCATGAGTGACGAGGAAGAAGACGACTTTACGGCGCAGGACCTTGTCGATGAGCAGGTCCGCGAGGGCGAGGAGGATTACGATACCGAAGCGCTCAGGAAGTACCAGCTCGAGCGGTTACGGTGCATCTTCCCGGTCTTTCTCTGACATGCTCACACCGGTATCGCTGACGCTCACGTTTGACTGTGCAGGTACTACTTTGCCATCGCTACCTTTGACTCGGCCTCGACGGCAGCGCACGTCGTCGAGCAGATCAACGGAACCGAGTTTGAGCGGACCGCGAATGTGTTCGACATGCAGTAAGCACCTTGCGGTGCTGTCTTACTCCCTTGCTGTCTCACTGAGTCCTGATCCTACAGGTACGTGCCTGACGACACCTCTTTCGAAGACGACCCCGTCCACGACGAGGCTACCGAAGCTTCCATCGCGGCCGAAGGGAACTCGTACCAGGGTCTCGACTTCCAGACTGATGCGTTGCGGCATTCGAAGGTCAAGCTCACGTGGGATGCCGACGATCCCCATCGCAAGACGAAGATCCAGACCTACCTCGCCGGCGTGCTCGACAAGAGCAAGCAGAAGGGTGCGACCAAAGGACGACCCAAGATCACCGAAGATGACGTCGCGCAGTACCTCGCGTCCTCGTCAGATGAGGACGACGACGCAGAGGCGGAGCAGGAAGAGGACGACTTTTTCGAGGCAGCCGAGCCTGTCGAAGGTGCCGGCGACAAGGAGACCAAGAAGCTGTCGAAGCGGGATCGGCTGCGAGGTCTTCTTGGGCTCACGTCGGGGTCCGGGACCGCTGGTGGTGATGGCGAGATGGAGATGACGTGGAATGGCGAAGCGGCCGGTGGCAAGAAGGCCAAGAAGGCGGGTGCGGAGGGTGACATGCAGATCACGTTCGCCCCGGCCTTGTCGGAGCGGAGCGCGAAGCAGCTCGACTTTGTCGGCGACGAGCGTCCTGAGACATCGATCGAGCGGTACAAGCGCAAGGAGAAGGAGCGCAAGGAGCGCAAAAAGGCCGAGCGCAAGGCGCGCTTGGAGGGCCGCCTCGATGAGAACGGCGAACCGCTCACGCCGAGCGCAGACGTCCTCGCCGCGCAGGGCAACGATGCCGGCTTCGACGACGACTTCTTTGCCGACGATGGCGGAGATCCGTTCGCTGCGTTCGACAACGGTGGTGCCGACAGTGGCGACGAGATTGGGTTGCCGAAGAAGGGCAAGAAGGATGTCGCCAAGCTGTCGAAGCAGGAACGTCGGGCTCAGCGCGAAGCTGAAGAAAAGGCGGCAGCCGAGGAGCAGGCCAAGCTCGGCCTCCTCATCGGGTCGGACGACGAGGAGGACATCTTTGGCGCCGACGGAGCCGGCGAGGGCGGTCGGCACTTTGATATGCGCGCGGTCCTCAAAGCCGAGAAGAACCAGGGCAAGAAGCGCAAGCTCAAGGGCAAGAAGGCCAAGGCGGCGCAGGAGCAGGAAGTCGTCCAAGACAACTTCAAGATCGACACGACTGACGACCGGTTCAAGAGCCTGCACAACGACTTTGACTTCGCCATCGATCCGTCGAATCCTCGGTGCGTCCCGCTTGTCGTGGTGGTGGCGGCGATGTGGCCCCTCTCGTGGAAGCGATCCTGACGTTCCCGTGCCCATCCCGCAACAGCTACCAAAAATCACGCAACATGGAGGCTCTCCTCGCCGAAGGTCGTAAGCGTCGCGCCGAGAAGAACAACAAGCTCCGCGAGCCTGTCACAGCGACTGAGGACCGGCCGGCGCGGAAGCGCGCGCTGCCTGCGGACACGGGCGACTCGCTCGACAAGCTCGTCGAGGCGGTCAAGCGCAAGGCGGGGGATGCCGGTGGACGAGGCAAGCGCACCAAGGTAGACGTCTGAGCTGGAAAAGCGCAATAGTCTCTTGTCGCCCCAGACAGCTTTCGGTCTTCTCGTCTGGCTTCGAGAGAGACAAGTCGATACCTTGGAGGCCATCGGAATGTATATTCGGAGCCGACTGTTCTCAAAGCCCTTGTCTGTTCCGCCTACGCAGGCGCTCTGCTCATGCTAACAAGTCGTATGAGCATTGAATCCCATTGCATGTTCACTCGTAGAGGATGAGTTGACTGAGTCGTCTCTTGCACATGACTTCTTGCGGCCGAGTGAAGAGACAGCTCGCTCCAACTCGCTATACACACTGGCGCAGCTTGTGAGCTTTCCTGACGCTCTGTCGCGGTCTTAACCTGGGACTGGACCGCTCCATATGGACCTTCCGCCTCCGCCTGCGAGTTGGGCGCCGCCGTCCATCGACTTTGTTCGCTCGGCCCTGCCCTCTCTGCCGCGGATCCAAGACCCGGAGCTGGTACGCCAGCCGCGCACGATGAAGAGTGGTCTTTCCCTCGACCCCGACGGCATCGAGAAGCGCGAGCTGCGTACCGCAGAGCTCGGCAGCAACGAGCGCCTCGAGTGGCGTGGCGATGTGGCTTTCCACTTCCATATCAGTGATCGCCTACAGGCAATGTTCCCACGCGCGACGGTCGGAGAACTTAGCGTGAGCTCTGGGCTAGCGCGGACAAGGAGTCAGCGATGGCGTTGTTGACTGACATCTCTCGGTTTGCACTGGCAGGACCTGCGCACCCGGCTCACTTCGAACCGCACATTCTCGCACTTGTCCTGGCACTACGGCATCCCTCACGAGCTCACCTTCAGTCAGCGCGACAGCAACCGCAGGTCATCGCGCGAGGAGGATCAGCGCATCGTTGCCAACGCGTTCGGGGCGCACTGGGGCGCACTTCTCGCGTCCGGTGACCAACACGGGTCGCTCATGAAACAGTGGCTCGAGCAGTTCCTCAAGCGGACCGTTATTCCCGCGCTCGACCACATCAAGAAGAGCATCGATACCGAGTATGACGGTGCGAGTGGCATTGCTCAAAAACGCCCGCGCCTCGAAACGGGCGATCCGGTGCGAGGTGCGCACGCACGTTCAAGGTCTCCGACTGCGCGCTTCCGTCACAGATACTGACGCAAGTTCATGATGGAGCGGGGCTTGGAGGGCTAGCAGATGCCGAACACCGGACTTCAAGCGGTCGCCGCACCGTGACCGAGCGCAGCAACCACAAGTGGATCGACGAATTCAAGCCCGGTCAGCGGTGGTATACAACGCTCGAGATCGGAGGTCAAGTCGTCGGGACTGGTACGGGGAACAAGATCAACAGCGCGCGGGAGGTGGCGCTTGAGCAGTGGATCGACACGGTGTTGCCGTCTGCTTCGCGCGGCTGATCGGGTTTATACGGGGAGGCTTGCTTTAGTGACTTTATTCCGCTTGGTGCAATATGGACAATATGCCCTGGCCTCAACTGGTCTCTGTGTTCGAGGTACTCTCGGAAAGGAAGGCGAATTTCCGCGAGTCTCCGGGCACGACTCGCTCTCTCTCGCTCGTGGTCCGGAACTCCGTACATACGGCGCAAGTCTAGCGTACCCTCTAAATCAGAAGTCTCCGCCACCATCGTCTCCGCCCCCAAAGTCGTCGCCCTGCGCGTCCTGGTAGCCGTCTTGATACGCGTCATTTTGTCCGTCTTGTATAGCGTTGGAAAGAAGCATTCCTCCGATAAGGCCTCCACCCAACCCTAGAGCGGCACCACCGGCAGCACCCATCCCACCTCCGCCCCCCATACGCCCCCCTCCGCCACCGAAACGAGAAGTCTGCGGCTGCCCGTACATCGGCTGCTGCATGTACTGCGGCTGCTGGTAGCCGTACGGGCCGGGTTGTTGCGGGTATCCGCCACCATAGCCACCCCCGTAGCCGCCTCCGTAGCCCTGCGGCGGGGGTGCTCCGTATCCTTGAGGCGGAGGTGCACCGTACCCTTGCGGCGCGGGTGAGCCGTAACCTTGCGGCTGCTGGTAGTAGGCGCCTTGAGGAGGCATTCCTGGATGATGAGGTCGAAAGCCCGTCAGTCAAAGTTGACAGAATAACGCATGGGAGGAACTAGTGCCTCTCTGCCTCTCACCTTGCTGTCCGTACCCTCCTGCACCGCCGCCTCCATACGGCGCCTGCGCGCCGTATCCCTGCGGAGCCCTCGAATTGTGTTCACCGTACGGAGGAGGCTGTTGTCCTCCTGCAGGTGACGAGTTGCGGTTCTGATCTCGAGGCGGCGGAGGACCGGGAGGCGGAGCGAACCCGGCGTTGGGGGGCTTTGCGCCCGGTTCATCGGCCGGGTGCGTCCAGATCGAGCGAGGTGGGTTTGCGCGGGTGTCGACGTAGAAATGGGCTTTGTACTGTGCAAGGCGGAGTTCGGGGTTCGAGAGATAACGTCAGTTTTCAATCCCGGCCGCCGACGTCCTGTGATTTGCTGCGAGTACAGAGGGGGCGTCGGCTCCTCCAATGTCCGTTCTACTATACCGTCCAGGGTCCCTGTATCCCGACACGTCGCTTGTCCTACCTGCCGAGACGGCCCAGCGGTCGATCCGGCCGATGACGAGAGTTGGAGAAGGGGGACTCACGTTGTCGTCCCACTGCTTGACCCAGCCTTCGGGTATAGGTCGGTTGTCTTCTGGCACGCCCATCGCAGCTCTGTATGCTTGACGAAGTGGAGGTGTTCTTGAGATGGCAGACGTGGACAAGCGAGCCGAGATCAAAACGCGCGGAGCCGACAATTGACAAGCGATGAAAACTCTCGGCCGCGGCCGCCGCAGCGTCGACCGGATGGTCAATCATAAGATGTATTTGCACTGGAAGGTTCCCTTCGCGTACGCTCAGGAGCTGGGTACAGCGTCCGGAATTGTTTTGCGGCTGCGGGGGTCAGCTCTTCCGTTGCGCTCGACGGCGATCGCAGCTCCGTTGGCCAGGAATCAAATCGAAACGGGGTCCTTGACCGTAAAGGCAGCTTTCCGGTGAGGTCGGGTACACAAGCACTGCATACCTGTGATCTTGTTGCAGAGTGTTGGCCTGCCTCCAATCCGAGCCTCTAGCAAGCAAGGTGCACTCTCCCCTCAAGCTTCTCTCTTTATTTCAGACGAAATCCTCTCCCTCCTGCGCGATCACATATTCTGACCCCGGAGACCGTCTGGAGGGTTTGGAAGGGTGAGCATTTCCCAGGTCACATGCGCGGGTCCCGCTCTGCGACTCCTGCGACTAGGAGAGCGTTTGCCACCAAGCGGTCGCAACCTTCTCAACCACAGTGCCTCGTCACGCTGCCCAAAAGGACTAGCCACGCCTGCACGGTATGCTGCCAAATTCGCCTGAGGTTGTATAGGCCGGGGACTCCTTCGAACGCGCGGTGAAACACTGCTGGTCAGAGTCGTCGTGCATGACCAGATCAGCCTCTGTCGCGCAGAGGCTTTCCAACCCGGCTTGCCCAGACTCAGGCTCTCCTCGATGAGCGCCGAAGCCTTGAAGTGCTATCCCTCGGCGTGTCAAACAACTACGGGGAAAATTCAAGCTAGACCATGTACTTCCCATTCTCGTTCCTCGCCGCCCCTCAACGTTCGTCTCAAGCGGCACTCGCGCCTCACACCCCGCGCCCGTTTGTCTCAGTAAGAGCTCTGGTACTGTGTCCAGCTTACATGAGGGAGGCGGCGCCAGGTCGGATTGCGGAGTTAAGTCGGCGAAACGATAAACTTATCTTGATATCCTGCTTCGCCAACTTGGTCTCGTCCTCGTAGACGCTTATGTAGACGAGGACCACGAGTAGAAGCCCTCCAGTGCCGACATCGAGTACCTCGAGCTCCTCGACCTCGCCTGCGGGGAAGGCAAATACACGGCAGGCATGCGCAGGAACTCCGTTCAAATTGGGAGGGAGGGCGGCAAGAAAGTCGCGGAGGTAGAACGGGCTCTTGACAACCAATTCCGCCTGATCCAGACTGTGTCGAATGTCCAACACGCGTAGTTGTTCCAGGTTGCGCATCGCACGAAGGCCTTGCGCGACGTCAGAGGCCGGCACGCGCAAGGCGACATCAAGCACACGCAGGTTCGGGAATTCTGCGAGGGTCTCCACGGTCGCTACATCCCCACTCCAGTTGCCGAGCTTGACCACGTCCAGTGCATCCGGGTCAAGGATGGACCGAAGCGCGTGAAGCGCAAGTGCCGTCCTATCGTCGCCCGCCGAGACCATCTGCAGTTCAAGCGAGCGCAGGCGGAGTGGACGTTCGATCGTTACCGTCATCGGAGTCCAATCCCTCAGATCTCCGGCTTTCCAATGGAGGCCAAGGCTGACGAGGTTGTACAGTTTGGCGAGATGCTCGAGCAGGCGCGAGAGACACGAGGCATCGCGCACTATTGGCACGAGCCTCAGGCCTTTCAAGTTCTCCGCGTGCTGCGTCGTGCAGATGGTCGGGAGAAGTTCGTCCTCCGGGAAGACAAAGGCAAGGTTGAGGTGAGTCAGACGGGTGCACCGCGCCAACAGCTGCAACACGGCCTGCGACCGCAGGCGGTCCGTCGCGGTGCCGACACTTTGGAGGGCACGCAGGCTGGCTCTCGCATCCTCTCCAATCATGCGAACGCGCTCGAGTACGTCGGGATGAGCGAGCGGGTACATGACGTTCGGCGGCTGTCCATCGAGCGAGCGGATCACGACGATCTCCCAGGCAACGTCGAGGATGAACGGCCTCCAGCGCTTGCAGACGCGTTCGAGAGGCAGAAGCTCCTTTTGACGGTCGCCTCCGTCGGCATCGACCTTGTCGGCAAGGCGCGCAAAGATGGTCTCAAGCACATCGTCCGGCAAAATATCGACCGTGACAGGCGTCTTCGCGGGATCGGACGGGCTCGGTTGGCAGAGCAAATCCATCGTACGACGACGATGTGGGGTTCTGGTCGATTGTATCAATACTCCAGGGCTTGCGAAAGGCTTGAAGGGCGAGGAAGCGGATTCAGAGAGCTGACAGGGTGAGGCCGGTGAGGTCAGCAGCGCTCCGCGGACATCGCACGGGGGAGTTAGCTTACAGCGTACGAGGTCCAGAGTCAAGTGTCCTGGCGACGTGGAGAGTCCGCTCGGCACGCCTAAGGAAGTTGAAGCGAGGATGAAGGTGAGGGGGGAAGGAGGGAGAGGCCAGGGCGAAGACACCGCGTAGCGCTTATCGCAAAGGCATCCGAGCTACGAGATCTCCGCTTACTCTCTCGGCCATATACCCATGCGTCGATTTCTTATTCTTGCGTATTGGCAATCGTGGTCATACAAGCACACCGAGACTCCTCCAGCTTCCGAAAGAGACCGCCTCATCGACTCCACGAAGCGTTCGACGAGTAAGGCGCGCTCCGTCCGTTCTGAGTGCCAGTCTTGCCCGAGGCAGCGTTTCCGTTGTTGTCCCCCGTGCGTGGACTCGTCGGAGAGTATGCCGGACTTGTTGGCGAGTACGCCGGACTGGTCGGCGAGAACTGCGGCGAAGTCGGACTGTAACGAAGAGATAAAGGTCAGGAAAAGAGCACCGCTTCCTGTCGAAGAAAGCGATACGCACGAGTACGCAGGACTGGTCGGACTGTGTGCAGGCGAAGAGAGAGACGAAACTGTTGTCAGCGATGAAGTCAGAGCATCGGAAGAGCAGGCGAAGCGGACGCACGAGAACTTTGGGCTCGTGGGCGAGTAAGCCGGCGAGGTGGGGCTGTAGAAGAAAAGAGTCAGCATGCGGTTTTACTGCATGCTGCGAGGATTTTGTGTCGGACCTGTACTTCGGCGAAGTCGGCCTGGAAGGGGGTGCAAAATGCGGTCAATCTCCGCATCGCACGACGAAAAGACAGGCAAGGACTCACGAGTACGCCGGACTCGTAGGCGAGTAGCGCGGCGACGAAGGCGAAAAGGCCGGAGAAGCAGGGCTGAAGGCGGGCGAGGCAGGACTGAAGGCGGGCGAGGCAGGAGAGAAGCGAGGCGAAGCGGGTCTGCCAGATACCAAAAAGTCGATGTCAGTCGAGTTCAGCAGCACCCTCGCGATCTCGACTCACGAGTAACCTGCCGGGCTCGCAGGCGAGAAACTCGGACTCGTCGGCGAATAGCCGGCCGGGCTCGTCGGGCTGAACCGAGGCGAAGCCGGCGAGACACCGATGAGCGGACTGCTCGGCGAGTAACCTCCTGCTCCGGCACGGTTGACCCACGGCGACGCGCCACCTGCAGGACCCGGCGACTTTGGGTGGTAAGGCGAAGCACCACCAAAGGGAGACGACCTGCGCGAAAGAGATGCAAAGTTCGTCAGCTGCTGGAAGAGGAAGCTGGCGCAGAAGAAAAGACACGCACGGAGAGTACCCTCCAGCGCCGAACGGCGAAGCGCCACCTGTGAAGGGCGACTGTCCGCCCGTGAACGGCGACTGCCCGCCAGCGAAAGGAGAAGCTCCACCGAACGGAGACGCTCCTCCGAACGGCGACTGACCACCGAGACCACTTTGGTCGTAGGCATCTTGTCCGGGCTGGATGATGGGCGAGAAGGCCGCAGCACCGAGGTTCTCGGCGTAGTAAGCAGGCGTCTTGCCGTCGCTCATGTCTGCGTACGGAGTCGCGCCTCCTCCCGGAGTTCGTCCGCCGTCCATGACTGCGTCCATCGCCATGCCAGCGGGGACGGGCAGTCGGTGGTCCGGGATGACCTCCTGGAGCTTGTCGAGGTCGAGAGCGAGCTCGAAAGCGCCAGTTCCCATCGGCGGCTGCTGTCCGAGCAAGACGGCCTCGGCCACACCCGTGCAATAGTCGGTCTCGCCCGCCGCTGCCGCCTCCA
Source organism: Rhodotorula sp. CC01 (assembly GCA_021654155.1). NCBI lineage: Eukaryota > Fungi > Basidiomycota > Microbotryomycetes > Sporidiobolales > Sporidiobolaceae > Rhodotorula > Rhodotorula sp. CC01. Next base: position 30,493 of record JAKEZK010000053.1, read on the forward strand.
TCAAGATCTCGACCGTCTCCTCGAACGAACAGCGCATGAGCGCACCCGTGTCGGATCGGTTGATGCCGTGTCGAGTGATGGCCATGAGCGATCCTCGGTTCGTCATGATGTCGGTGAGCATGGACAAGTGTCGGTAGTTGACCTTGGAACCGTCGAACTCGATGACGTTTCGCAGCTCGCGCAGGACCGACGCTCGTGCGGCTTCGATGCCGAGCACTTCGAGCACCTCGACGCACGAGTTTGACATGGTCCGCTGCGCGTCGACACCCTCGATGCAGAGCACCTTGCGCAGGTTGATGCCGTCGGTTTCGAGCACCCATTCGTTGGGCGAGTGGAACTCGCCGGCCGCGTTCAGCTGCGGTCGCTTCTGCTCAATCATGAATACTCGATCGATGCCTTCGACGCCCGAGAGCGCGATCGAGCCGAGCATCTGCGACTCGAGCTGCTTCAGGAAGACGTCTTCGTCGTCTTCCTCCTCGTCCGCTCCCTCCTTGTCCTGCTCGGCGCTCTTAAGCGCACGGCACCGAATCACGAGCTTCTCGGCGTTGTCTTCTGACCAGATGACAAACAGGTCCTGGTCGAACGTCTCGGCAATCTTGCCGGCCACGTAGTGCATCTCGAGCTTCTTATCGAGCATCTTGGCACGGTCGAGTTCGAACCGGAGCAGCCACGGTGACTGGCGGTGCAGGTTGGCCTCGACGTCCTCGTCCGGGATGGCAAAGAACGCCTCAACAAATTCGCGGTCGTCCTCGATGACGGTCGCGGTCGGGTCCGGGTCGTAGAAGATTTCCGTCGAAGCCGTCACGGTCTGCAGGGTCGTGTACGACAGCCGAGTCTGGACCTCCTTGGCGAGCTGGATGTCCTTGGCGTACTCGGGCTGCAGGTAGACCGTGGTCGACGGCGTCTTGAGGTTGACGGCGACGTTGATGATCTCCTTGAGACGCGGGACACCGAGCGTGACGTTCTTGGACGAGACACCGGCGTAGTGGAACGTGTTGAGCGTCATCTGGGTCGCCGGCTCACCGATCGACTGGGCGGCGAGGGTTCCGCACATCTCGCCGGGAGCGACGAGCGAGGCGTTGAACTTGGCTTCGATCTCGCCGATGACCCACTCGAACGCCTCGCGGTTCAGGTGGTACTCCTCGATGACTCGTCGCGAGGCGAGGGCAGACCGGATAAAGATGCGGAACAAGAGAGTCGCGTTGAACTGCGCCTCGTGCGAGAGGTCGTCCTGGCCTCGAATGATGACCAACCGGTCGATGAGCTCGCGGACGCGTTCGACAATCTCGACCGGCGGCAGGTCGCTCGCCTTGCGGAAGTCGATGCGGAAGATCTGCTGCGCGTTCTGGATGATACGGCGCAAGTTGACCGGGAGCGAGACGGTCGGGTCACCCTTGGGGAAGATGGCGCCACGGAGCAAGGCTCGGTCCTCGCAGAGCTGGGTGTACTCCTCGTCGAGGGTAGCCTGCACAGCGGCGTCGGCCTGCGAGAGGCTGACGTGGAGCGTGCCCGACTTGAACCGCCACTCCTCGTCCATGACGTCGACGCGGTACCGCTTCTCGAAGCGCTGGTCGGAAAGCCGGATCGGCTCGACGACTTGCTCTTCAATGAAAGCACCGTCCATGCCGTCCTCTCCGTACACGAACTGGACGACATCGCCGAGCGAGTTCCGGACGGTCCCGTCGTACGCGACCATGACATCCTCGAGCGCCTTGACAAGTCGTCGCTGGATGTATCCCGTCTCGGCCGTCTTGACGGCCGTGTCGATGAGACCCTCTCGTCCGGCCATGGCGTGGAAGAAGAACTCTTGCGGAGTCAGACCTGCGTGTACCGCGTGTTTCAGTCAGCGTACAAGCCACCACTGCGCAGCTTTCCCAAACCATGACTCCTTGTCAGAAAAGAAATGAGAACCGGCACCCACCTCGCAGGTACGAGTTTTCGACAAAGCCGCGAGCTTCGGGCGAATAGTCGTCCTTGGTAAAGTGCGGCAACGTGCGGTACTTGAACCCGAACGGGCATCGCTTGCCCTCGACAATCTGCTGCCCGACACAGGCCGACATCTGCGAGATGTTGATGAACGAACCCTTGGATCCGGCGACGACCATCTGCTTGACGTTGTTGTCGGCCTTGAGGGAGCGTTCGGCACTCCGTCCGGACGAGTCACGGGCCTGATTGAGCGCGCGCGTGACTTTCGACTCGAACGACTCGCGGACCGTCATACCCGGTTCGGGTTCGAGCCGGTCGTCCTGCGCCATCGTAATGATCCGCTCGACCTCGCGCTTGGCCGTGTCGATGAACCCCGTGATCGTCTCCATCGTGCCCTTGTCCGGGACCGTGTCGCCGATCCCGATCGAGAAGCCGTTGTGCAGCAACCAAAAGTTGACCGTCTTTTGCACGCCCGAGAACCAATCGCGGCACACCTCGTGGCCCTTTTCACGGTAGATGACGTGGATCAAGCCACCCTGCGAGGTTCCGACCGTCTTCTTGTCGACCGTGCCAAACATGATCTGGCCGTCCTCGATAAACATGCCGTCGTCCTCGGCCGGGTTGACCGTGTTGGATGCCGAACCGCGGTACAAGTTGATCCCGGACGGGATGCACATCGACAGGATCTGCTTGCCCGTCCAGAGCGGTTTCGGCTTCATGATCGCGGGAGGCGGGATCACGCCGTCCCACTCGGGGACCCACAGGAGGATGTTTTGGACAAAGTCGAGGTCCATGAAGCAGTCGCGGAGGGTAAATTTGCGGATGCCGCACAGCGTGTCCTGGACGATACCCATGACGGGCTTGTTGGCCTGCGGCGAGATGATGTTGCGCGGGACGGCGCAAATGTTGATCAACTCGGCTCGGGTCTCTTCCGACTGCGGCACGTGCAAGTTCATCTCGTCGCCGTCGAAATCGGCGTTGTACGGCGACGTGACCGACAAGTTGAGCCGGAAGGTCGAGTACGGCATCAGCTTGACGCGGTGGGCCATCATCGACATCTTGTGCAGCGACGGTTGCCGGTTGAACAAGACAATGTCGCCGTCCTTGAGGTGGCGCTCGACGATCCAGCCGTACTGGAGGAACGTGTCGGCGCGCTTGTTGTACCGCAAGTCGATCCGGTCGCCCGTGTCGCGGACGACGTACCGCGCGCCGGGGTACTCGTTCGGTCCGTTCCGGACCAGTTCCTGGAGGTACTGGATGTTGTACGGCGTGACGCGCTCCGGGTAGGTCAAGGTCCTCGCAATCGAGAACGGGACGCCGACCTCGTCGAGCGCCAAGTTGGGGTCGCCGGTGATGACGGTTCGCGCGGAAAAGTCGACGCGCTTGCCCATCAAGTTGCCGCGCAACCGCCCTTCTTTGCCCTTGAGTCGCGCCCGGATCGACTTGACAGGTCGTCCCGACTTCTGCAATGCCTGCGGTTGACCGGGCAAGTCGTTGTCCATGTAGGTGGCGATGTGCCACTGGAGGAGTTGTTCAAACTCGTTGATGACGTGCGCGGGCGCGCCTTCCTCTTCAAACTTGCGGAGCGACGAGTTGGCGCGAATGATCTCGGCGAGCTTGTACGTCAAGTCGTCCTCGCCGCGCATCGCGCCGCCGTCGACCGAGATCGACGGACGCACGGGCGGAGGCGGCACCGGCAGGACGGTCAGGATCATCCACGACGGGTGCGCCTCGGTCGCCGACAATCCCATCGTGACGAGGTCCTCGTCCGAGATCTTGCGGAAGAGGGCATGAGCCTGCGTCGCGGTCCAAGGCTTGCGGTCCGGTTGCTGGGCGTTTCCGTCCTACTCGCACGGGCGGGCGGAGTGCACAAATTGGACGAGAGGAGAAACAATGGCTCGGAACAGGGTGAGCACACGCAAAGACAAGACTTTCTGTCCCCTCGTGTGTCGAGCTTACCTCGTCTTTGCCCCTCCCGTACTGCAAGAACAACTTGAGCCCTTCCCTCCGGAGGACCGGCTGGTCGTGCCCGCACCCGCCATGACCTTTCGGGACCTCTTCTCCCGCGTTGATCTTGGCCTGCATCTCTTCATCGACGACGTCCATGTCGCACGTCATCTTGCCCTTGACGAGGGCGTGCACGATCGCGAGGCGCTTTTTGGGGTCGCGCACGAACCGGACCGCATCGTTCAACCGCGGGTCTTCGTGCGGCGAGATCTTGAGCTTGCCACACTGGACGCAGATGCACTCGGCAATCTTTTTGACCTTGTTGATAAAGCCTAGATGGGGGAAAAGAGGAGGATCCGTCAGTCTCCTCGCTCGGGTTCGGGTTCGGTTCACTCGGGCGGGAAGATGGTTCACACGTACCGACATGGTATACTGCCCGACTCAGTTCGATGTGACCAAAATGACCGGGGCACTCTGCCATGCCCTCGCCGCAAGTCGCGCACTTGAAGTTGCGGTCGATGGTGCCGAGTCGCGGGTCACTGAGACCGGCCGTTTTCTGTATGGCAGATGTACGTGAGCACGACGACTCTGTGCTATCATCGATGCCCCTCCTACTGCACCACGGGGAGGAGCAAGAGGGCGAGGGAGCGGGGGTGTCGGTCGGGACTCACGGGCTGAGCGTTGCCCTCCTCGAACGTCTCTGGGTACTCGACCTTGCATACCGAGATTGCCTTTATCTCTTCCGGCGACAAGATGCCAAACTGGATCGTGCGCGGTCGCTTGATCGGCCTGTTTCCTCAGAAGGCGAAGGGTTTGGTCAGCCGAAAGGTCGTTCCGCGTCGGCGACCGCGTGAGGGGTGGGTGGGACGAGGTGCGCCGACAAGGGAGGGAAGGGGAGGGGCGACGCACTGAGTCGAGTGAGCAAACTCGTGTCCCAACATGACTGCCCTGTACTCCTGACTAGCGCGCTCGCTGTCGAGGTCGGTCGAGAGAGTGGCGACGAGTTGGTCGCAAGTGCTCTCTCACGGACGCCGAGTCACGCTGCGAGTCGGGGCGCGTAAGTCAGTGACCAGGTTCGATTACGAGATTGAACGAGCTCGACGTGGTTCCACTGACAGGCGCAGCAAAAGCGATCGAGGTTGAGCGAGTCGAGTCGAGTCGAGTCGGGGGGTGGGCGAGGCGAGGCGGAGGCGGAGGCGACGAGGCTGCAGCAGGCGGATGGACAGCGCGCGGGCTAGACAGAAGGGTAGATTGGAGCGTGTGCGCGTTGTATCAGCAGCAGCAGCAGTGCTCCCGCCCCGAGCAGCTCTGCGTCGCAGTTGGACGAGAGAGAGCCGACCTCGCCTTCGCCTTCGCCTCGTCTTGAATCCTCTTCGACCCACTCTGGGCTGCCTCGCTCTTTCCCAGCGAGAAGGCATGTCCGACCTGAGACAGCAGTTGAAACAGTTCGAAGCAGCCTTCAAGCAGCAACACGGCAGGGATCCCTCCCGCGACGACGTTCGCGCCAGACCCGAAATCGGTACACCCCATGGTCCTCGCCTCTCTACACCACCTCGGGGGCATACTGACGAGCCAAAGTACACACAGCCCAGAAATACAAACAGTACCAGCGAGAGAAATCAGCTCAAACAAAAAAGACTGCCGTCAACCCGCCCGTCGCGTCCACTTCGACCGCTGCCGCTCCACCTCCTGCTCCCGCAAACCCGTTCAAGACTCCCACCAAACCGAAACGCAGTTCAGGTTCACGCGCCCGCCGTCAAGAAGAAGAAGAACAGCCGTCGAGCGACCGAGGACCGGCGTCTCCCTCGAGGCGACTCTCGGCCGGTTCTTCACAAGTTACGACTCTTCGACCGGGCAGCGCTTCTTCCACCCAACCGCGAGACGACGCAGGAGGCTCAGAGATTCGGCAGCAGAAACAGCAGCGCTACGTAGTCGCCAACTCGCCATCGAAATTGCGCGCCCTCGCAGCGTTGCACTCCACTTCCGGTTCTCCCAACAAGCGATTGTCGCCCGCCACCGCCGCCGCCGCCGCCGGTACCTCGTCCTCTTCTTCTCGTCCCGCCGCCCCTCCCCTCTTCTTCGACGCGGAGGCGACTCGACCCGCAACGAGCAACGGCACTCCGAAGAAGAAGACTCGAAAGGCTGCGAACCCGTTCGCGAGTCCGCAAAAGGGCGCGTTCGGCGCGTTCGAGCGCGAAGAACGGGAAAAGCTCAGGGCGAGGCGACTCCAACTCAAGAAACAGCAGCAAGAGGAAAAGGCCGGGCTTGGAGGTGGTGTTCTGGGGCCCGCGGCGGCGGGGGGCAGTCGAGCCGGAGCTGGCTGGGGATCGGCGACGAGCGTACCTGGAGCAGGAGGCGGCGGCGGCGGGGTATTCGAACGGAGGGCGTCCCGCTCACCTGCGACCGAGAGCATGGACGTCGACCAAGTGGACGACTTTTTCGTTGGCGGCAACGGCGGTGGCCGTGCCTCTGTGACACCTCGACGCTCGAGTCAGACAGCGCGGCCGCTTGACCGAGACCAGGACGACGACGTCTTTGACGAAGCTTTGGGTCCTTCCCCGATCAAGCCTCTATCCTCGACTTCCGGTCACCAGACCGGCGTCGTCGTCGCGCGACCGTTCCAGTCTTTGATGCCGGATTCTCCTCCTCCGCCGCCGCCCTCATCACTCGCTTCTCGCCGACCTTCTCAGTCGAACCCCTACGTCGGTGGCGGCGCGCCTACCGCTTCTTCGAGCTCGTCGACAACCCGTCCCGTTCCGTTCCTCGTTCCGCTTCCTTCATCGACCAAGTCGACGTTGACCGCGGGAGGAGGTGCGACGATCGTTCCGCAGAAACGGTCCGATCCGGGAGCATCGTACTATGCCGATCAGCCTACGCGAATCTCCTCCGCCGGTGATCCCAAACGGCAAAAACTCGGATTCGCCGCGAGCAAGAATGGGAACGATAAGGGCAAGGGCAAGGGCAAGGGCAAAGGCAAGACGAACGGTGGTCCCGCCGACTCGAACGAGTCGACGGACAAGACGCCAATGCGAGAGGGACGCAAGCAGCAGCAGCAGAAGCAGAGCTCGTCGGTACCGGAAATGGCGGGCGAGATGATTCTCGATCTGGACGACTATGACAGCGAGGAGCCCGCCGATGGTGACATGGCTGTCGGCGCGGACGGTGACGGGAACGAGGACGGTGATGGGGCGGATGTTAAAACGGCAGCCGCGAGCACCAGGAGGAAAAAGAGGAAGGAGGAACAGATTGTCATCCGGGACAAGGGGTGGATGGCGCGACAAAGAGCGCTCGAGCGCGAGAAGCGGTATCCTCCGACCTCTGCTACTGCAGACGTCGGAGCAGAGCCACAAGCCGACGACAACGACAACGATGGGAGCGAAGAAGAGGGCGAGGGCGAGGGCGAAACGATCGATATCCTCGCGTTCGACGCGGCCGATCGTCGTGAATTGGACGAATCGTTCCAGGACCCTTCCCTGTTCAAGACCAGTCGGCAACCCGACCTCCTCTCCCTATTGTCGAAACGACCACGATCTCGTTCTCGTTCCCGTTCGCGGTCACCGTCCGGATCGCCGTCCCGATCAAGTTCACCTTCGACCCGCCGCCGCTACCAAGCAGACGACCAAGCCGCCGCCGCCGCCGCCGCCTCCTCCCTCCCCGCCGACCTCGCAGCTCTCCTCTCCCTCCGCACCAGTCCGACTAAATCACAACGCTCGTCCTTTGCGGCGAAAGAACGTCAAGTCGCGCGATTGCTCGGCGAACCGGGAAGTGCTCGCCATAACGGAGCAGGTGGATACCGGAAAGGGGGCGTGAAAGGTTTACTTGATTTCGCGAGTGAAGATGAGGATGGCGGTGGTATGGGTGGTCTGGACAGAGAGAATGGGGACGAGGATGACGATTGGGACGAAGAGGTCGAGGGGTGGGAAGGGGCTGGAGAGGCGATGGATGGGTACTATTCTGGAGGCGGCGACGATCTCTGAAATGATTTTCCATTCCCCCTTCTTTGTTCGCACCGTACCGAGAGAGAGTGCCGTGGCTATTCAGATACGAGGTACCGTGACGAGGGCCCGACAAGCTTGGAAACCCTGTCTCTCTCACGCCACAGGAACGGACCGACCGCAAATTCCGTCATAGGGCAGTGCAAACTGATGATACAACAAGGAAGCGTACTCAAAGCAGTTTTCTCCCCCTACGGCTGCGGCGCGACCTGGTCCTCCTGTACAAGACTCTTCGCCTCGGCGTCCACCGCCGGTCCCGCATCCGTCATCGACGCCATCTCGACGTCCTCGAGCGCCTTGACCGCTTCCTGCACACTCGGAGCCGTCCCATCCGGAGCGGGACCTTCGGCCGGTTTCGCAGGGTCGGTACCTTGGACTTGGGCGATCGGGTTCGCGGAAGTGGCGAGAGTGGAAGAAGGGATGGCGGCGGGTGCTGGTGCTGGTGCTGGCGCTGGCGGCGCAGGAGTTCCGCCGGAAGTCGGCGTACCTGCGGCGGTTGTCGTTGACGGTGTGGGTGCTGCGCCCGTTGGGAGCGCAGAGGAAACCGTCGAGCCGGAAGGACCTGCTGGCCCCCCTGCTGCTATTGCTGCTGTTCCGCCTGCGATCGTTGCTCCCTCCGTTTCCGTAGATGGCAAGGGAACATTCCCCGCTGTGACCTGCTCGAGCGCTTCTCGCATCTCTTCCTCGGTGCCTTCCGACTTGTCGAGGTCGGTGTCGATGACCCACTTGCAAACTGTCGCCCGGGAGACGCGGTGCGGTCAGCGGTAGGGAGTCTCTGGGAATATCGGAAAGTATACGTACTCTTGAAATTGGGGTTCTGTCCCGGTTTGAGGCTGGCAGGTCGCACCCAGGCCTTTTTGTACCTCTGGGAGAGTCAGATCACGACAGTCAGCCGCCATTGCTCCCGCTAGCTGGGCCCGGTGCGGCCCAGCCCAGCTCGATACGACGGCGACTGACGGGTACTGCTGCGAGGATCTGCTGCTGCTCGAGCGAGAGGGTCGCCGTCGGACCGATCGGACCTGCTTTCGGTCGACCCCACTTGTGCGCGTTGGATGCCTGTCGGAGGAAGCCGAGTCAGTCCGCGGCTTGATGCAGCGACTAGATAGCCTCAAGGACGACGTACCATACTTTCGACTACTTGGTAAAGCTCTTTCAGGTGGTGGTCGTCGTCAAGCAGAGTCGCGTCCTTCGTTGGCAGACTTATACGTCTCAACTCTCAGCCTCTCACTTGTACTGATCCAGCAGTCTTTTAATAAGGAACCACCTTTATCGCTGCTCTGCCTGGAGCCGACTCGCTACGCGCGGCCTTGGCTTGGCCTCGTCGCCCTCATCGCGTTCGGCTGCTTTCATCAAGAACCCGCGCTCTCTTCGGTTCCTCCGCCCTGCTGGACTTGTAGTGCTACCGTCGAAGGCTACTTGTCGGTACAGCCCTCGCTGCGCATTCCACGCTGCGAAAGACTGGGTGCCGCCTCCTCGGCAGGCCAGGGCCCCTTCCGTCGCCGCACCACCCATCCAGCACGGCTATGACAACCTCGAACTTGGCTGCGCGCCCCCCGTATGCCAAAATAACATTTCGAATCCTCGAGCGTTGCTCCCACAACAAGGCGAAGCTTCACAGCGGAAATCGAGGCCGTTCTTTAACCCGATTTCCCTCCTGGCTGCAGAGCGGACGCTGCGCCAATCCGCTCTGCCGCATTCTAGCGCCCTGGTATCCGTCTCTTCACACCTGCGAACAGGAAATGCAGTGCTCATCAGGCTATGCCAACTCCGCCTGTGTATTGACTTTTTCCCCCATCGCTCTGACTCGGTCTCTCCCGATGTCGACAGATCAGACGATCCATAAATATGGCCCTGGCCTGAACAATCCGCCGCGCACTGTCGGCACAGTCTAGCTACAAGTTGCTGCGACTACTCCGCACAGGCTCCGCATGCTCTTGGACGCAGTTTCTCTTCGGCTGCAGCTGGCGCCAGCTGCAGGTTGGCGCGCTATAGCTAGCACCTCGATCGGTCACAGCTCGTGCTTCACGCGCGTGCATGCAATATGCATGCAAGATACACGCTATACTGTATATGCAAGCGCCTATGCATTGGACGACGGAAATATTAACCGTTTGCCGATCCGTGTCATATCCCAGCTCACGGGGCCACCGTGCCAAGTCGGGGGCAATGGAGCTCCGGAGCGGAACCGGCGACCCGCGGAAAACGAGGGATGCGGGAAAAGAGAAAAATAGGCGAGGAAATTCTGTTGTTGCCACCCTGAGTGCACGGGTACAGAACAGACTGCTGGCGGCTGACAAGTGGCGTAGACGAGATGCTCGTATCAAGATCTCGTCTAGAAGTGTGCGAATGTAGAGAGGCGGGAAGCGGGAGGGCCGTGCAGAGAGAGAAAGGATTTTCTCGGTGACGTTGACGGTTGCGCACGCGGCGAGCGGCGTCGACGCTCAGTTCGCTCGAGCAAGATCCGGCTGCAGTTTGCCTTCCAACCCAGATCTCGTTCGTATTCGAGTACCTTTTCGCACTCGCTCTCGACCGCACACGCTTGCTGCCAATCCAACAGCCTCTCCGCGAAAAGTCAGCCCATCTTCTTGATCTTCATCAGCTCGCCGTCCTTCTCTCCCAACCCTCGGTCCACCTCCATCCATCATGACGACTCGCCCCGAGATGGTCTCGACTGCCTCGACTCAGTCCCTGCACGATGACCCGCCCTCGATGCCCCCCTCGGCGCCAGGTTCGCCCCTCGGCTTCCACATCCAGTCCCTTCCAGGGTCGCGCCCCGTCTCGCCCTCGCTCGATGGCATGAACACGCCCGGTTCGTCCCGCCCCCCCTCGCCCCTCTTGCGCGCCATGAACAACCTCTCGATGAGCCGCAAGGGCGACGACGAAGCCGCCGGTGACGAAGGTTCCGTCGATGGAGACGGCAAATCCAAGGAGCGCCGTCCCTCGGTCGGAGAATCCCTCTCGCGCAAGAACTCGCTCAAGGCTCCGCTCCCGCGTCGTGGTTCGAGCCCGGCCCTCGCTCCCTTCCTCGCCAAGTACGACGAGTACACCGGCGACGACGGCAAGAAGCAAAAAGTTTGCGTCATCGGGAGCGGTTCCTGGGGCACCGCGCTCGCCCGTCTGGCTGCTCAGAACGCCGCAGAGCGTGAAGGGTGAATTTCCCTGTGCTGTTCCTGCTTTATCGAGAGACTGACGCATCGGGCACGACCGGCAGATTTGACGACGAGGTCCGCTTCTGGGTTCGCCAGCGCGAGGTGAGTCTCCGCGGATTCTCGACTCTCGACCGTTGCGCTCTTCTCGATATCGCCCGCTGACAGTAGACTTGAATAATTGGTAGATCCCCGGCAAGGGTCTTTTGACCGACATCATCAACGAGACACACGAGAACGCTCGCTACCTCCCGGAGATGAAGCTTCCCGAGAACCTCGTCGCCGTCCCCTCCCTGACCGAGGTCGTCAAGGTTCGTTCCAACCTTTTTTGAGGTGATGTGGCGGGCTGCAGCCGGCTCGTTTGGTCCGGGAAAGCGAGGTGGAAATTTTCGCTGACTTCCAAGGTTTCACTCGATTTTTTCAGGGCGCAACTCTCATCGTCTTCTGCGTTCCTCACCAGTTCTTGCCGCCGGTTATCAAGGAGCTCTCCAAGCCGGGCGTCCTGACCAAGGGCGCGCGCGCCATCTCGGCCATCAAGGGTATCGAAGTCGACCTCAAGGCGCACGACATCCACACCTACCCTTCCATCATCGAACGCAAGCTCGGCCTCCCTTGCTCGGCTCTCGGTGGCGCCAACATTGCTCTTGAAGTCGCCAACGAAGAGTTCTGCGAGACCACCATCGGTTGTCCGTCGCCCGAGGACTGCGCCCTCTGGGAGGCCGTCTTCTCGACCAAGATGTTCCGCGTCCACGGCATCACCGACGTCGCCGGCGTCTCGCTCTCTGGCGCTCTCAAGAACGTCGTCGCCCTCGCCGCCGGCTTTGTCGACGGACTCGACATGGGCGGCAACACCAAGTCGGCCGTCATCCGAGCGGGTCTCCTGGAGATGCAAGCGTTTACGCTTGAGTTTTTCCCTTCTTCATCTCCGGAGACCTTCTCTCACCACTCTGCCGGCGTCGCTGACCTGATCACGGTACGTTCCACGGGAAAGCCCGCATGTTGCCGCGGGCGATTTTGCCTGACCTCGCTCGACGAGTTCCGCATTTCGCGCCTCTCGCGGAGCACTTGTCCTCGACTCTGAAACTGACGCTCCCTCCTCCTCTCCAGACTTCCTTCGGCGGTCGTAATCGCAAGTGTGCAGAGGCGTTCGTGCGGTCCCCGGAGAAGTCGTTCGAGCAGCTCGAGGAGGAACTGTTGAACGGCCAGCGACTCCAGGGCGTCATCACTTCGGAGGAGATCTTCGACTTCCTCCAGGCGCGCAACCGACTCGAAGGGTACCCGCTGTTCGAGCGCGTGTACCACATCTGCAAGCGCGAGATGGAGCCCAAGGCCTTGTTCGACGCCCTCTGAGGAATTCGAAAGGGAAACTTTGGTTGTTTTCGACCACCGGTTCAGAGTTCCGCCTTCTTCCTCTTTGTACATAACACGTATAGAAACCCATTGTCAATCACGGCCGCTGTATGGTCCTGGAATGTCTAAAGAATTTCGACGTCTTTTTGCGGCGACGATCCAAGACGATCGGCTTTCTCACTTTCAATTGCCGCTTGTGTTCGTCATAACAAGAGACAGCGGGGTTGGAGTTGCTTTGCGCAGTCTCCTTCGCTTCTCTGTACGCCCTCTCGTGCTTATTCGTGCGCCTCTCGCCTTCCGCTGCGCCCGTTCGCTCGCCGTGAAGCACCACCTCGATTCGCCTCGCCGACTCGTAACAACGCCGAACGCACTTGTCTGAGCAGCGTCTGACTTCGGCAGACCACACACTACGGATCTCTGATGGGCCCGCGAATGCTGATCGCGGCCATCGGCGGCGCGACGGGCTCGGGCAAGACGACGCTCGCCAAACATCTCGGCCGGATCATCCCGTCGCTCCTCGTCTTCCAGGATGACTTTGCCCCGCCCGAGGACAAGGTACCGATCGACCCGCGGTACGGCTGGCAGGACTGGGACGACAAGGCGGGCGCGATCGAGTGGGACCGGCAGCGCGAGGTGTTCGAGTCGATCCGAGAGTCGGGTCAAGTGCCGCCTGAACACTCGAGCCACGACCACTTGAACGAGCAGGTGCCGGTAGAGATCGAGGACGAGACGGAACGGAAATGGTCGGAACGGTTCGCTGCTCTCCGTAAACAACTCGGGCCGGATCATCCGTGAGTCCGCGTGATTGCATCTCCCCGGCTCCGTAGCCGCATCGACGCTGACCCTCGCGTGACGATTCGCAGCAAGATTGTCGTCACGGAGGGCTTCCTGATCCTGGTCGACCCGGAGACGTCTCGACAATTCGACTTGCAGTTCTTCCTTCGAGGGGACTATGCGACGCTCAAGCAGCGAAGAATAGACCGACAAGGCTACGTGCGTTATCCTCCCTCCCCTGATGTGTTCCGTTGCCCTTGACTGACTCTCCCGCCGTACCTTGCACAGCACACGGCCGGTACGTCAAGAGCCTTTTGATTGTCGACATCGCGTGAGATACTGGCTGACCACTCATCACCCTACCTTGCCACCCTGCAGAAGGCGGCTTCTGGCAAGTGAGTCGCCTGGAGACGCCTTTGCGCTGCCTGTTTGCCACACTGACTCCCGGGAGGGAATTTCAACAGGACCCGCCGGGCTACTGGGAGAAATGCGTGTGGCCGGCCTACCTCTCTGCTCACGCGCCGCTTTTTGTCGATGGCGACGTCGAGAAGGGCGCGATCGACCCTCAACAAGGCATCGAGCTGTTCGAGACGCAGGAGATGACGATGGACGCTATGGTGAACCGGGTGTGCGAGAGGATCTACGCCGAGGTGCAGAACAAATCGGCGTCCGCTGCCGAACCGCAGGCAAATGGCCACTAGAGAGCGGCGTCCACTCTGCTGCAGTAGATATCGTGTTGTGCTGATGTATACCCTTCATGGAGACTTTAAAAGTTGCTCGGACGGAGTTGCCGACGCTTGCACCGCCTCGCCCCCACATGTGCTCAACTCGTCCGTTGGAGTTCACCTGGCCTGCTCTCCCAACGGCATCATAGACGCAAGTTGACCAGCCATTACTGCTGCTCCCGTGCAAGCTGACTCGCGTGCTATGCCTCCCGCTGCCGTGTTGCTCGAGTCGTACCTCGACCTCGCACCGCCAAGAGAACCTTCACTCGACCGACTCGCATCTCCCATTCACACCTCGGCAACACCATCTTTAGCTCAGTCGACTGAACAAGCTTCCGAATCAGAGCAGCTCGTACCCCGAAATCGCTACATCGGACGCCCGGACGACTTCCTCGCACCCGCACTGGCCCTCTCGAAGCGCGACGGGGCGGTGCAACCCTCCCTGACCGCGTCGCTACACAAGAGGAGCAGCTCGCTCGCCCCAAACTACTCGCAAAAAGTCACACTCGGAGTCATCGCCGCCTATGCCGTTGTCATCTCGGTCCTTTGGATCACTCCGGTCGTCAAATATGTCCTCTGGCCTTTCAAGGTACGTTTCCTGCGCGCGCGTGCGCAGTTCCGACTCCCTTGCCCTCGTGTGAACGCGCATCTTTTGGCCCGCTGTCCCGTCCGCATTCTATACGCCGTTCACCCGAGACTCGGATGGAACCGGGGGGTTCTCTCCGCAGCAACAGCCTAACTAGACTAGAGTGGCAACGGTTACTGATCAAGCAGTCGAATAATTCCCCACCGACAGATGCTCATCGTCGCTATCCACGAGTTCTCGCACGCAGCCACCGGTTGCTGCACCGGCGCCAAGATAAAGTCCATCAGCCTCGACCCGCGCGAAGGTGGCGTCACCATGATGGCCGGCGGGATCGCTGCCATCACACTCCCGGCGGGGTATCTCGGCAGCGTGCGTCTATACTTTACGCTTCGAGTCCAGCCGCCACGGCTACGGAAGAAGAAGAAGCAGCAGCGATTGACTATCGAGTTTATTTCCCCTTGCTGCTGCAGTCTTTGTTCGGAGCTTTGCTCATCTTTTGCGGCTTCGACATCACGGCTTCCAAGGTCGCCGCCATCATCGTCGGCGTGTGTTTCCTCATTACTCTGTAAGTAATCGAGGAGGACTCCGTTTCAAACGGCGTTCCTGGGACTCTTGTTTAGATTCCCTCCGAGGCCCGAAACTGATTCCCAAGAACGATGCTGCCACAGGTGGTGGTCACGCCGAGACTGGTTAACGATTGTGACCATCCTGATCGCAACGGGCTTGATCGTCGGCTTTTTTTTCATCGCCCACGGTCAGGCCTTGAGATGGTACATGCTCTTCCTCGGGGTCATGTCGAGTCTATACTCGGTCTACGACATTCTCGGTGAGTCGAGTCAGGCGGTCACGGAAGCCAAAGTCGTGTGCCAAGCTGCATAGCAGAGTCAGATAGATATACTGACGCGTCCTTGGACATCCAGATGACCTTATCCTGCGCAAGGTGAACGAGTCGGACGCTTCCGTCTTTGCTAAGCGCTATGGCGGCTCGTCACAATGTGCGCCTTTCTCGATTTCTCGGCTAGCGTCAAGCTCGAGTCGCTACTGACGGCTTTCTCACTTTCCTCCGGGGAACGGTTGTCGTGGGAGACGCAGGCTGGGGCGTTATCTGGGGCATCGTTTCCCTCGGGTTCATGGCGGCTGGGATCGTCGCCGGACTCGCCGTCTTCAAGGAGGATTTTGCAGTCCAGGAAGACATGGCCAAGAGCTTCCTTCCGACTCGCACCTGAAAACCCATCTTCCGAGCCGGAACAGACACTTCTCCCATCCTGTCTCTAATCTATATGCTCTTTCAATTGCAATTTCTATGTATATATGACGAGTTCCTCGCCGCTCCCTCATGAGAGAAGCCTCACTCGTCTCCGCGAGGGCCGTGTTCACAGAACCCTTCCTCGACATCCGGGATCTGCGAAACCGCTTCTCCGTCACCCTCTCGCCGAAGGGCCCACTTGACCCCTTCGAGCACATCCTTGGCCACCACTTTTGGGACATGCTCCGCCTCTTCGGGTCTCGCGCCGCGGAAGACTCCCGTCTGGACGAGGATCGATTCCCATCCATAGTTGTTGGCGCCGGCAATGTCGCTCGCGGGGTTGTCGCCGACCATGTAGACGCGACCGGGGACGTGACCGACTTTGTCGGGCGAAGGGTGCAGGTTGATCTCGGTACCGTGTTGCGCGTGCTCAATCTGGGAGGCTAGCAAGGAGGCGGCGTAGTCGTACGTGGCCCGAGACGGCTTGCCGCCGGTCTCCCTGATTGTGTAAAGCACCGAGTCAGATCGGGACCCTCGAACGACTGAGAATGCGCGACCAAAACTGACCTCTGGAGTTCGTGCCCCGTGATTTTCTTGTACACCGCCGCCATACTCTCCTGCAACGCCCCCTGTCCGAATCGAGACACACTGAACTCATTGCCCCAGAGCAAATCCGGGTTGGAAAAGTGGACCGGGATTTGCTTTTCGGGGGACCACTGCGATGCGTCTTTCGGATCTTTGACGGTGCCAAAGACGCCGCTGTCGGCGCGGACGAGGTCCAGTACGAGTTGGAGATCGCGCCCCCAGTCCCTGTCAATGCAAAAACGAGTCAGTGGATTTTTTTCCTCGCGGCGGCGGGAAATGGGAAAGAAGCAGTGGCCGACCCGGGGGACTCACCTGGAATCGTGAAAGACAAGGACGGCAGCGAACGAGATGGAGGAAAAGTCGGCTTGTCGGACATAGGTCCATTCTTCTTCTGTCACCTTGTGGTACGGCCACACGGCGGGCTTCCATGCGAGGACGTCGGCGGGGATATAGGCCTGCTTGAAGCCGTAGCTGTTTCGTGTGCAATGCGCGTGACGAATCAGCGATCCGATTACGAATGGGGACGGACAACTCGAGATCGAGTATGGAGCAAGTGAACGGTGCGTACGCTTCGGCGACCCTTCGGCAGCTGTCTTTTACTCCGCCAACGACTAGGACGGGCTTGTCGGCGTATCGGGGGACGAGGGATCGAAAGATGGTGTGCGACTGGACAATCTGGTGCTCGCCAATCTGCGCGCGGGGAAGTAGCCGTCAGCTTGCTAACCTCGTGTATAGCTATGAGGAAGGACAGGGCTGGAAACGTACGTCGACTCCGAGCTCCTTTGTGAGGCGTTTGCACCGGTCCGATTCGAGCGAGCCGCCTGTCATTCAGCGGAGACCCGTCGCCGTTCAGCTTTCGCGCCAAACACAGACGCACAATGCGTGCCACGGGAAAGCGTAGCATGGGATTGGCCGACTGACCTCCGTTGGTGACGCAGATGAACGGATATTTCTTGTTGAGCGGGTTGTGACCGGAGAGGATTTCCATGACAGCCTTGGCTTGCGGTAGGACATGTGGTCCCTGTTTGAGCACGCCGTCCTATATGATCGCGAGTGGGGTTCAGTCAGCGGTTGCGAGAGAAACGCGAGGAGAACAATCTGAGGATGGCGTTCTGCGGTGAGGGCGGGCTGGGGACTGACGATATCGAAGCAGAAGGAAGGCCCGCTAGTCGCAGCTGTGTTCAAGGATCGCAAAGGTCAACCGTTCGAGTCTCTATGATATGAGCGAGTATAGTCGGCGCGATGACGGCGTACTTTGAATACACCTCCGAAGGGGGAAGCGAGTCGAGCGAGCGGCTCGGATTGCGCTCAGCGACAAGCCGGATCCGATCATCGCCATCCCTGCACAGCCTCCCTGTAGATAAACTGCTGTGTGTAGAGTCCGAGGGTGAGAAGGTCCCGGTTCTGAATCACGCGGAAGCACCTCGAATCGCGAACCGACTCGTCATTCAATTCATTCTCGGACTATAGCGTATTCGGAGTACCTAGGCTAGATAGGCGAGGTATTGACGGATGCAAGGGGCCGGTCCTCCGGAAGTTGCGCCTGCTCCGACTCGCTCGTCGGCGTTTCAAGTCGACCGCTCAAAGTCGACCACCACCGCAGCTGCCTACGCATCTTCAGACGCCCAGACGACGCACAGGCATGGACTCGGAGACGCTTTGACCCGAGCAGCGCATCTGCTCGCCCCGCACCGCAAGAAGAGTACCGGTCCGACTCCGGCCCCCGCCCCCCACAGCCACCCATCGACAGACAGCATAGCAGCAGCGAGCAATGGTACTGCGGGCGCAAAGGGACCGGGAGGACCCCTCAGTCGGACTTCGACCTTCAGGCTCCGGACTCCGATCGTCTCGTCCCTCGCGACCGCATCAGCTGCCGGAGGTCCGCAGCTGCGAGCGCTCGAGTCGTACAACGCCCGCAACGTCGCAGCCGCACTCGATCCTCTCAATCTGCAGTCGAGGCAGACCGACGACGTGTGGCAGCAGGTCTGCATCCGCGTCTTACCCCTCTTGTGAGCGACATCCCCGCGACTCTTTTGTTCCGGCAACGCGCTTCAAAGGACTGACTCAAAATGCACACGCAGCAACGGCGAAGGTATTCGAGGTTTCATCGAAGACCTCAACGACCTCGTCTTGTGCGCACGCACCCTCTCTCTCTTGGCGGAAAGGCCCGGGGTTCCGAGACTCACCGTCCGTCATCCTGCAGAACCCACGTGCAACGCACTTTCTTGCGGTGCCAATCCTCCCGTCCCGCGTTTGCCCCTACGAACCCCTCGCTCAACATGTCGTCCCTCGTCACCGGACTCATCACCGCCGACCTGACCGACTTGATCCGAATCGGACTCGTCACCCTCTCCAACAAGCTCTCGCCACCCATGACTTCGACGACCCGCCCCATCTCGGACGACAAGCTTCTCGCGCGCTTGAACGAGATCTGGCTGTTCTTCTTCACGGGAGTGCTGCCTCACCTCGAGGGTGTCTTTTGGGTCCTCCGGAGCGACGACCGGCTGCGCGCCGCAGTCGGCGAGAGTGAAGCAGGCCGCACGACCGGCAGCGATGGTAGCGGGACCCCGTACGGCGCTCAAGGGTTTGCCGATACCCGCATTGACGTACGCCGGATCGCCTTGATCGAGTTTCGAGACTGCATCGTGCACCCCGAGATGGATCGCTTGGTCCAGATCTTTGCGTCCTTCTATCCTCCTCCCAACACCGCCACTACCTCGAACGGACAGTACGGCCGTCCGATGGAAGGGTTCGAGTCTCGAACGAGTACTCGACCGCCTTCGGTCTCGCAAAACTATTCCGACATGAACGACTCGCCGCATCCCTCTCTCGCGAAAAACCCCTATCGCCGCTCGCGGTCTCCTCCGCCGCACTCTGCTGCCTTCCCTCCTCCCGACCGACCAGGCCCTTCGCAACGACATCAATCCTCACCTGCCCGACTCTCCCCAAACCCGGAATACATCCCTTCCTTCGAGCCGCGTTCGCCCGGCATGCGTTCCGCTTCCGGCGGCTCTCAATTCCGTCTCCCGCGCCGTACCGCCTCGCACAGCTCAACCTCGGGATTTCCCCGTCCGTTTGAGAACCCGACGACGGGAGGTAGTGACGGGTCCGCTGCCGGGGGAATCGGTCGGGAGGACGGCATGCTCGCGCAGACACCTGCGGAAGCGCAAGCGCTCGCACGTCGGAGGCAGATGACAGCGATCCTGGCGTCGCTCCTGACGGCGGATGACCGGCAAGCCGAGATGGACGAGCTCGTGCGGCTGTTGAGACCCGTGTACAATGCGCGATATCGACGGGCGCCACTGAATGAGGACGAGGAGGACCAGAGTCAAAATCACAACGGCGGCGGTGGACATGTTGACTACGAGGAGGAGGACAGTGGCGCGAGGACGGTCGGGGAACGGGACTTGCGGCGAAGGAGCGGCACGGGGACGCCACCGCCAGTCGCGGCTGGAGCCGACTCCTCCGGCGCCCGCACGAGCTTGACTGCCTCGCCTGTCATGCTCTCGCAGGAGCTGCACGATCCGGTACCCGATTTCAACTCGCACCTTTCACCGTTTCCGGTGCAGCCCCATCAGAGTGGACGGACGGGCGTCGCGACTTTCGTCGACGGGACGAGTTCGCAAATCTCGGCGCGGCAGCGGAGTCGGACGATGAACTCGCTCGACGAGGAGCAATCCGATGGTCATCACTACAAAGTTGCTTCCCGCTCGCCTCGTCTCTCCGACGTACAAGCCCACGACGCACAAGACTCTCGACCGCAAAGACATTCGATCGATGTGCCCGCCAGCGCCGCCGCCGCCGCCGCTGCAGGAGGACCGGCTCGCATCCCCTCGTCCACTTCGCTGCGATCGGGGAAAAAGACCCGCCGGCTCAGTTTCCGTCCGTGGCTCGGCCGCAGCAACTCGGCGGCGAGCAGCTCTGTCACTTCCATCGACGGCGGCGGAGCTTCCAGCCTAGCTGCTGCGACAGAAGACGGCACAGGTACAAGCGGAGCTGCTTCGCTCACTCCTGGCACGGTCGAGGGAGATCGGTTACGGCGAGGCTTGCTGCGCAGGAACAGCTCGCGGCGCACTTCGGACTTGTCATCCATAGTGCCACAGCTCGGAGTCGGGTACGGACAGCTCGCGGAGGATCCTGCAGCCGATGAAGAGACAGACTGGCGGGAACGGCAATCCTGAGTTCGGTAGTGAGAGTGCTAAACCCAGGTGTTGTTTGTGTTTTGCACGAACACGTATGCTAGACGTGGTCGAAATGCTGCAAGAGCGAGAAGGGAACGGAGGGCTATGGCTACGAGAGGGCAAAGAGGGAGAAAAGGGAGAAGGAATATGCGCGGATCAGAATAAACAAGCATAGGAAACAGCGATAAGCGAAAGCGGGCAGGAAAGAATTCGGAATAAGGACAAGCAAAGAGGGTCAGGCTAGAGGAGCAGATCGTCGAGTTGTCGCTGCTCGACATAGTTCAACGACGGCATGAGATCGACGAGGCGACCTCCCGGTGCAGAGAACGACGGCTTCATCCCAGCCGAACCGAGGCCGTGCATTTGCGACGGCGGCAAGTACGAGTGCGCATGCGCGGGCGAATGCGGGTACGCGAACGGGGCTCGACCGAGACCGTCTCCGAGGGACTGCTTGCGCGCGTGTCCGAACGCAGAAGGCTGCCGGCGCGGGTTTAGCGGGGAGAGCGGGTGTCCGAGGGGCATCATCGAGTGCTGCAGACCACCTTCGAAAGTCGGCAAGTCCCCGGCGCTGCCAGGCCCATTACCGAACAGGCGTTGCGAGTACGAGTGGTGCGCCGGCTCGGAGGCATGTTCGCGGTCCAACATGGCCATCAGATCTTGCGAAGGCGTGCGCGCATGGTGACCGAGCATGTACGGCCCTTGGCTGTGGGTCCGCCGAGCTTGCGGGGACGAATGCACGAACGGCGTGTCCCAGATCGAGGACGACGACGAGGTGGCGGGCGTCGCACTCGAAAGGGCGCGAGACGGAGTCACGTTGACGTCCGACCACGACGGCATGCGCCAGTCGTCTTCTGCAAGCGAAGACATGGCCGACGAGGGCGCCTGCGCCTGCATCGAATCGGCGACCGGGAACTGGTGCTGATCCCACGCCTCGAGCCATTCCGCGCCGTTGCCGCCAAAGAACGCAGCGCCCGTGTTGCTGACCAGCCGCGTGCGAGAAGCGCGCGTGCGAGTGTTTTGCGGCGAGGTCGGGGAGTAGTCGCCCGGGCCGCGGATCAAGGCATCGCCCAATCGCGGAGTCGTCGGGATCGGCAACTGCGCGCGCTGGCGGACCGGACTGACTGGTGCACGAGCAGACACGAAGCGACGGACCGGTGATGCCGTTGGCGAAGGAGCCAACGCAAGATCGGCCACCAGCGGTCCGAAGGCGTCACCACGAGGCGCCGAGAGCGGGGTCGAGGCGACGAACGTCGGTTCCGAAAGCAGATGCGGCGTCGAAGTCGTGCCGATCCGAACTCGCTTGCTCGCCAGCTCGGGCGTACGCTGTCCGGCAGCGAGGGATGGCTCCGCGGGTGCGGGTGGGGAGACGGTAACACAGCGCGAGCACACGAAGGGCGAAGGAAGTTGACGAGCCGAAGTCGCGTTGAGACAGGCGAGATGATATGCGACGTCGCATTCGGCGCATGCGATCGTGCGCGGTTGTTCGTCTGCACCCTCGCCGCAGACACACGCGTGCTGGGCTTTGCCCTTGCCCTTGGACGACGAAGACGCGCGCGTGGCAGCTCGGGTTGCCATCTTGGAGGGCGACTCTGACTCTTCTACCGTCGCCGTGACTTCGTCGAGCTGACGCTTCTGCGACTGGCGCAGGATCGAGACGTTCTTGCCTCCGACCCGAATTTCAGCCGCCGGACCGGCCAACTCGGGCTTGGAGTCCTCAACGTCGGTTGCTTGAGCGCGCATCTCGAGCGACTTGAGCACGCCATCGAGAGCAGACAGACTGGTCGCCAGTTTGCCGTTCGCAGCCGAGGCTTTCAGACTTGCTTCCGCCTCGAGGGTCGCATCCGCCGCGCCAGCCTTGCCGCCCTCTTCTTCCTCGGTCGTTTCCTCCTCGTCGTCGTCGAGCCAGGAACGCAATTTCGCCAGGCGAGCATCGTCGGTCGCTTTGGCCGGCGACGAAGACTTGCTCGTGCTCGATGCGCGCGAACGCGTCGTCTTTTGCGCCGTCGAACCGGGAGCGCCGACTGCGAAAGCCGGCAAGAGACCGCTCGTCGTGGGCGTGAGTGGGGCGGGGCTAGCCCTCGGAGGCGGCGAAAGTTGGTGGAACGACATGGTCGGAGTCGGATCGACATGGCTGGTCATCGCCAGAGTAGGAGCGGGCGTAGAGCCGAGTTGACCAAACATGCTCCGACGCGAGAGGGCGACTCGACCCATTCCGGCGACCGAAGTGGCAAAGAGACCTCCAGCTCCGGCTGAGCCAGCACTCGAGGAGGAAGTAGCTGCAGGCTGAGACTGCACCGGGGCAGGCATCTCATGTAGGACCGGCAGCTGCGCGCCCGCCATGGTGGACGCCTGACTCCTCATGGTCGACTCGAGCGTCGGCAGACTCGGTGCCGAGACCGACCTGTGCGCGTACAGGGTCGGACGCGGAGGCGGTGGGACCGGGAGGGTATCCGACTGAGACTGAGGAGGAAGAGGGGGAAAAGTCGCCGACGCGGACGATTGCCGGTAGACGCCCGCGGTGCAGTACGAGCCTGAACCGGGGTGGTGCGAACGACCAGCAGGACTCGATGATAGCGGCGGACTGGGCAAGAAGCGGCCGTCTGCCACTATCGAGGAAGGTGTCAAAGGCGACTCGAGAGCCGAAAAGCCGCCGCCGGAAGAATGCTTGCTCGAGCGCGAAACCGACACCGAGAGTTGTTGCGGGACGCGTGTGGTGGTCGTCGTCGACCGCTTGAGGGGCGAGACATTGGTGTCGAGCGTTCCGAGCACGCGCAAGAAAGTATCGACGGTGAATTCCTGCTTCGAGCTCGAGATGGTCTGGATCGCACGTTCGAGCACTTCCTCCTCGGGGTTGAAACTGCGCGACAAACGGTCCCGTCAGTCTTTGGCTGTGAGCCCGCGAGAGCAGACAGGACAGGCAGGGACGCACCCATGCTGCGCGAGCACGGAGCGGAACTGATGCTTTTGCATCAGGCCCGGAACGGTCTGGTACGGACTCGGACTCGGCTGCGCCGACGACCTCTGACCCGAAGCTGATCCGCCGCTCACTTCTCGTTTCCGAGCGGCAGCCGATTGGATCTGCTTTGCCGGAGATTTACGACCGACCGAGTTTCGCGTCGTCGTCGTCGTCGTTGTAGTGGACGGGGCGAGGTCGTCGAGCGAGGGCTGGCGAGAGAGGGGGATCGGTTGCCGGGCTTGACTGCGCGCTTTGCCGACAGTCGAGCGGGTCGGCGTTGCAGAAGCAAGTGACGACTCCTCTTCTACAACCTCTTCCGCAGGGTCAGGCGCATCCACCGCTGCCGTCGTCACTTCAGCTGGTCCTGATGTCGAGGAGGTTCCGACGGCCTCGTCGTCACTCGATGGGAGGTCCGCGAGTGCGACCCTCGCCTTTGCGGCTCTGCGTTTCGGTCTCCCCGTCGCAGTCGTCGCCTGAACCGGTTCAGGAACAGCCGCAGCGGCAGCGGCAGCCGCCGCCTTCTTCGCCGACGGAGTAGACTTACGCGAGGTCGACCTGCCCATCGAACTGGTCGTCGTCGTCGTGGTCAGAGGCGGCGGCTGTTTCGAGTTGATCCCGCCGCTGTTGGGGGATGAGCTGCGCGAGCCTGACTTGACGGCGCGGAGGTGTTCCTGCAAGCGGGTTTGGCGCTCTCTGCGTTGCGAGCGGGTCGAGGCGGACGAGGCGCTTTGTGCCGGTTGCTGAGGGTGAGTTGTGGTCATGAAGGTGCACCGGTCGCTTGTCGAAGCGGTCGATGCAGTTCGATCGGGTCGTTACACGACGGTTTCGGCCGCCAAGAGAGACGACGGGGTTTCGTTATTGAGGCCGTCCGGTGGTCGATCCGGAAGATTGCAACGGAGGTCCAAAGCTGGTTGTTTGAAAACATGTGAGTAGAAAGAGTCAGCCTTTGTGAGCCATCGAGACAAGTGGGAGATTTGGATCAGAGGTGGGGGAAGAGAATGGGAAACAGGGTCGAAAGGGGTGACGGGGGCGTGACGGCGAGTTGTACAGCTCGGGCTGCGCCGGATGCGAGCCCATAATGCTCCGCTAGCACTCGGTATAAATCTGAGCTCGCCCGTGAGCTCGTTCCTGCGGTGTGAGGGCGAGAACCGAGAGCTCTTCGGTGCCCCCGTTGGACCCGCATGGCAGCGTCGCTCCCTTCAAGGAACTCGGCCCTCCACGCATTGCCGCCGGCGAGACCAGGTGTGGATAGCTAGAAAGCGTACGCACAAGAGAGCGCGATGACCGAGTCGTTCGAGGAGCTGAGCCGGCAGCTGGAGAGAGCGACGGTCGGTCGTGAGGTTGGCGGGTCGGCTACCGAGAGGTTGATCACTCGCACCGCGCAGCAGCGAACGAGGGTCTGGACAGCTGCGAACACTCTGCAAAGGGCAAGTCGCTCCCTGTGCGCCGTCAGAGCTTCGACTCCGAGCCAGGTCCGCTGACAATGAGGGCGAGCTGGCGCTCTCTCGCTCAAGAAAGGGTCTCTCGATCATAAATTACCGCTGTTCACGACAATCATTCTCTACCCCCATATATGCGACACAGCTTGCACACTACAGATTGTCAGCTACATACCTCGTCAGCGAAATGGACGTCTCGTGCCGTAGAGGCCGAAAAAATTTCACTTCGCAAGCCGATGTGACGGCACATCTTTCTCGACGTGGTGTAACGTCCCCTCTGCAACAAAGTCCAGGGTCTGTGCCGTAATGGTCCGAGTGCATTCGAAGGGAGCAGGGGAACGTTCTGGACAAGATCAGAGGACCGTCGCAATTAGCGATCACACTAAAAGGCGCGTTGCGACGCCAAATCACGAAACGCCGGCTGCCGATCCATCGCCGCCAGCACCATCGTCCGCTGTAAAGCAAAGACGTGTTGACTCCGAGACCGTACACTATGCGCGCGAGCGATTGTGCGTAGCGGGTTGGCCGGCGCAAGATTGCGGGGTCGAACGTGGTGGAAAAGTGGCGGCATTGAATCAAAGCCGAGGTGAGGCAAGGGTCAGTGACAAGGGAAGCGACTTGCCCCTCGACCGCGGAATTGTGTCCTACAGCCAGCAATCGCCGGTTCACCGGCTGACCGTGGCCCCAGGTTGGTCTGTGCAGGGGGTCCGAAAAAAAGGCAGCCGGAAGACCTCCTTTTCGCCGCCAACAGGACCCTCGCAAGCGGCGCCATGACAGGCTAGATCCACTCGCAAGTCATAACGCGAGTCAATCGGTATCTTGCGCGCGCAGTTCTTGTCCAGAGCTAGCCATCCTGATACGGGCAAGGCGAGGCGAGTCCGTCATTGTCGTGTTGGCCGCGTCGCTAGTGGCTGCACCCGATCCGCGGAGTGGTTTGATCGTGACTGACAGCTAGGCCACTGTCGGTAGTCGCCGCAGATGGACCAAAAAGTCGACCGGAACGAGTGTATAGCGTCGCAGCGGAGGGGTGGACGTGTCGGTAGGACAGGTTCAGCGAGCTGCATCCCCATACGCGACTCTGATGGCGGTGAAAACTCATCGCCAGCACCGTGTAGCTGAGCGGAGGGGTCCTCGACCCTCATCGAGACACTACACGACGTAGGGCGACAGATCAGGCGGCTGATCGCAAGCTCCGATGAAGCGGACGTCTTGAAGCGTGTGACCCCCCGTCGGAGCCACAGGAGCAATCGGTACAGCATTCGTCTCGTCACTCTAGCAGCTCAGAGGCATCATACTCGCCCCAGGTGGTGTACGGGAGGAACAGGAAGGTGGAAAAAGCGGGGATCGCTTCCGCCATCGCCCTTTCGCTCTTCCGCGTGAAATGAAGCGAAAGTTCGCGTTCTCTTTCCCTTTCTCTCACCCAGCTCAGCATACAGAGCGCTCCAGAAGATCCCGCCAACCATGAATGCGCGATTGCCACCCCGTCCGACTCCGGCTACGACTCGTCCGGAACCGTTCCTGCTCGGTTCCGTCTTGCCGCACCTCTTGTCGCCGTTCCCGACCCGTCTCCCTCCGGCGTATCTCTCCCGATCGGCACAGGAAGCGATCCACTTCCTCTCTCTCGATCCGGAGAACGAGGCGTACTGGACATTGGGGAGGAAGGACGATGACGTCGCGAGCAGGCGGCGAGAGTTGATCGAAGGTGGGCTATCATCGTTCTCGGGAGATCTAGCGTAGCACGGTCTGACAGCTGCTGATCGTACACTACCGAATCATTGCAGCTGGAAACCTCGACGACTTGGTGCTGTCACCACCCTATTACGCCCACGACCCGGAAGAGCTCCGCTGCCTCGTCTCCCTCTCCCTCCCGTACGGCGCGGCAAAGTCTTCCCTCGGCGTCGTCCTCGTCTGGGAAGAGGCACCCTCAGCTCTGACGGCGATCCATTCCGGGGGCAAAGGAGGGACAGACGGCGGCGGCGGCGAAGGAGGAGAAGACGACACGAGACCGGGATGGACTTTCCTTGAATTGCAGGCGCTCGAGCGGGCACCGGAGGAGGTGACTGTCTCGAGTGGCGGCAAATCGAAACGAGTTTGGTTCCCCTCCGTGCAGGGAGCGGAAGCGGCGTCTTCTCCTGCCGCTGCGACCTCGACCCGGGGCGCCGAGGTCGCCACTACGAGCGGCTCTGCCCCGCTGCCCATCTCGGGCACGCAGTACTCTTTCGACCAGCAGGATCACGAAGACGAAGAAGGCTACCGGGATCCGGCATTTGGTGGCCGTCCCGCCACGACCACGGACAACAAGGCGCCTGTTGCGGGTATGGCTGAAGGCGAAGGCACGACCCCAGGCGCGTACGGCTCGCCGAACGACTTTTGGGCCAATTGGAGCGACGACGAAGAGCATGCCTCCAGAACCCGCTCGCGAGGAGGGTACGCGAGCGGTCCCGACATGGCGGCGAATAGTACGAAGGAAGGAGCAGAAGACGCCGACGAGGCGTACTGGTCTTCGTACGGCGGTGTCGACAGCGTCGTCGGCGACGATCGGGAAGACGAGCGATTATCATCGCATGGTCATGAACGGGAGGAGACGGCAAGACCGAACACGATTGCTGCAGGAGCGAGTACCGGCACGGCCAAGACACGCACTCGGAGGTCCTCCACCGTGACTCCCTATCGGGCAGCAGCAGTAGCAGCACCACTCGAATTCCTCACCGAAGCCAACGTACACGCCGCCTCGTCGGCCGCCGCTGCTGCAGCACGACCCGCTTTCCCGCGTTCGCAGTCTCACGCATCCGGGTTCGCCTACCCGCTCGACGTCGGCGCCCTCTCGGACCGACTCACGCGCGCTCAATCCCGCGGTGCAGATAGCGATGACGAGACGGACGTGGATCTCCGAGTCGCGCTCGAAGGGATTTGGCGCATGTATGTGGGCCGGGGCATGACGGATGCGGAGGAACTCGAGGAGAAGAAACAGCGGTTCCAGCGGGTCGTCGCCGGAGTTCTCGCGGCCGATGTGTAGACTCGTTCGTATACAATACCATTAGTATAGACAGGTTACGCAAATTTCGTTGTCTTGAAGTCTCTCGCGATCGAGTCGAATATGTCCGGGCCCGGGCCGCCGCTGACCGGTTTCCAAGGCAGCTCGGCAAAGTGCTGTTTGCCGTCTCTCTCCCCTCGACACAGTCTACGCACACGCAGTCATGGCCATCGCATCAGACTCAGAGTATGGGCCCATCCGGTCAGTCCCTTGCTCCGAGTCCTGCGTCTCCCTGAGCGCGAGTCCTCTTTGAGCCCCACCTTGCTAACCGTGACCCGCCTCTCTGCGCTCTACAGCACCGAGCTGGACGTAGAAAAGCTCTGCTCTTACATCGAGAAGCAGGTCAAAGGCTTCAAACTCGAGCGCACCGTCTACCAGTTCAGCTTTGGCCAATCGTGCGCTTTCTTCTCCACCCTCTCTCTCTCTTCTCGAAACGGTCCGGCTCATTTGGCCCTCGCTTACCCGCCGAAAAAAACACATAGGAACCCGACTTATCTCCTCCATGGCAACAACAAGAAGCAATACGTTGTCCGAACTCGCCCGCCCGGTCCCCTCATCTCCAAGACGGCGCATGCCATCGACCGCGAGTACCGCATCCTCGACGCGCTCGGCAAAGACGGAAGCGTACCCGTCCCAAAGGTGTACCACCTCTGCCTCGACGATCAAGTCATCGGTCGACCTTGGTACTTGATGGAGTACCTCAAGGGCAGGAAGTATGAAGACTCGAGGATGCCAGAAGTCAAGACCAAGGAGGAGAGGACTCAGCTGTGCGTCCTCCTCCTCGTCCATATCTGCGGGGATCGCCGGAGATTCACCTTGTGCTGATCGTGTTCTTTTTCGCGCAGCTGGCTCGCCGCAATCAAGACCCTCGCGGCGCTGCACGCGCTCGACCCGCAGAAGATTGGCCTCGGTGACTTTGGCTCGACGGCGGCTTTCTACCCTCGGCAAATCCGGTGCGTCTCTCTCCTCCACCCTGTACCCGTAGGGTTCAGACAGGGGACTGACTCGCCCGGTGCGACAGTTCGCTCTCCAAGCTCTCGGCTGCGCAGGCCGCCGTCGTCAACCCGAAGACGAAAGAAGCCGTCGGTCCGATCCCGCACATCGACTTCTTGCTCTCCTGGTACGGACGCAATCTGCCCGGTACGGCAGCGAATGGGCAGGCCGGGAGCGAAATCAAGACGGGAGGAAGGACGCTCGAGGCGAGGATCGTTCACGGCGATTTCAAGATTGACAACATGGTCAGTCCCAGCCCCTAGCACGGAAAACCTGTCCTCCGGATTACGCCTTTCTCTCCGTGATGCAGGCATACTCCTGTGTCTTCGTCTTCAGGAGGCTGAACTGACCTCTCGCATTTTCTCCCTTCTGCACAGATCTTCCACCCGACCGAAGCGCGCGTCATTGGCGTTCTCGACTGGGAGCTGTCGACGCTGGGACACCCGTTTTCGGACTTGGCCAACCTCTTGCAGCCGCACTATGTGCCTTCAAACATGGGCGTTGGGTATCTCGCCGGACTGAGGTAAGTGGCAAGGTTGGGAACTGCTGTTCTTTGCCGCTGCGGGAAACGGGCTTGCCTTCGCGCCACGAGACCCAGCTGCGGTTCGGCGCCCAGCGTCTCGTTTCGCCTCGCCTCGCCTTCGCCTCTCTTACCAAGCTTGCCGCTCTTGTCTGACCTCTGCCTGATTCTGATTCGGACAGGGACGTGCCGCCATCGGAGCGCACCATCCCGCCACCTTCCCTCCTCCTCCCCGCCTGGTGCTCTCACCTCGGCCTCGATTATGTCGAATGCATGGGCGGCGACCTCGACGCGAGCAACGCCAAGTCTCAGGTCGCGCTCCGTGGTCGGAGGGCTTGGGAGGGTTGTGTCAGTTTCGCATTCTTCCGAGTACGTTTCCCTTTTTATCTTTCCCCCCCGGCGAGTCCGTCTCTTTTCATTCTCCTGAACGTCGGCTTCTGTCCCCCACTCGACTACAGCTTGCGGTCATTACGCAAGGGATTGCGGCGCGCGTCGCTCAGGGCAACGCCTCGTCCGCGAAAGCGGCGCAGCAGGCCAAGATCATGCCCATCATGGGCGACCTCGCGGCGAACCACATCCGCGATTATGCCGATGTCGGGGCTCAGACCAAGTTGTAGAGAGGACAAAATTGGCGGTGTGCTGTGTCTATGTTGTCTTTGTTGGAAGTGACATGATTGAAACAATTAAATTGAATGTGTTGCAAATTTGCGGATGGTTTGTGACGACAACAGGTTTACGAAGTATGGAACGGGAGCGCGAGCAGAAAAGGATGTACATCACGAGTTTGCCTCGCCGAATTTGTGGCTATGAGGACTTTTTCGAGAGGTCGTTGAGGACTTGGCTGACCCGGAGGCCGAGTTCGCGCACTCGTTCGCGCACGTCCTCCTTGTCCTCCGGTATCTTGAGCACGTACCGCTCGAATCTGTCTGGGTGATACGCGAGTACGGCTTGTCGGAGTACGGTTTTGTGTTTGTCGGCGGGGAGGGAATCGGGGAGGAGGAAGGAGGAGATCGAGGCGGACGAGATGTCGTCCAGGGTGGGCCAGGAGAGGGGCGGGAATGCCATTGGCGGATAAAGAGGCCAGGGGAAGTCGGAAAACCGGAGTGGGAAGGCGGCCAGGTCGGTAGTCGCAGGAGAGGCAGCTTCGGTGGCGGCGGCGGTGGCGTCCGTGGTAGGTTCCGGAGTCGCCGTCGACGATTTCGTGACGGGTACAGCCGCCACAGCCTGCTGCAGTTTTCGCCACCCGTCGTCGTACCTCGTCCGTGCCGCCTCGGCGTCTTCTTTCGATTTCCGCTTCTTCCGTTCCTCGAGTTTGCGAATCCGTTCGCGTTCCTCCCTCGCGAGTTTGTCCCTCTCGCGGCGTTCCCGTTCCTCGCGCTCCTTACGTTCCTTCTCAGCGCGTTCCATCCGTTCGACCTCGGCCTTGTTCTTGACGCGCCACATCCCCGCGCGGACGTATTCGGCGTACTCGTCGTCGTCCATGTTGGACAACCACGACCCCTTTTTGGGCGGAGCTGGATCGATCCCGGCAGCAGCGGCGGCGGCCGAGCTGTAGTAGGTGGCGTAGGCGGGTACCTGCCTCGCGTAGAGTTCGTCCTCGTAGTACCCCACGCCCTGATCCTGCGCCTGAGCGTCGGCGAGCGCCTCGTAGAACTCGTCGTCCGTCCTGGTTCGCTTGTACGCTTGCTCTGGGGGCAAGGCCGACTCGTCTGGCCCCCAGTCTTGCTCGTGCAGTTGCTCGGGCGGGTTCCTCGGCGGCGTGAGCGACTCGGCGCGAGCGTTGTCGTCGTCGTCATGACGGCGCTTCTTCCTCTTGCGGGTCGACTCTCGCTGAGCACGTTCCTCTGCGCGCAGGACAGCTTCGTCGACCGAGTTGGTCGCCTTCATCCGCAGCGGCTTCATCGCGGTCTGGCCGTGTCGAGAGGAACAAGGCGAAGGTTGACTTTGTCCGGTTCACTTGACTTCACTGAGCAACTCGGTCATGCTCAGAACAGCGAGCCCGAGACTGGCCTGGCCTGCTTGCAGTACAGCAACTGCGACGAGGCAGTTCCGACCTTTGAACTTGGCAAGCCGCCGCTGCTGCTCGACTCGATCAGAGTCTTCTTCGCCGCCGCCGCCGAAACTGCGGTTCGCTCCTTCTCCGACTGGCCATCTCCACTTGGGCGGACTGCGCACTGCTCTGTACAACCACTTGCTGGCCCAAAAACTCGGCGGGAAATGGGTGCTCCGGATAGAAGATACCGATCAGGTCCGTCCGTCCTTTCTCTTCAACCATAAATAATCAACGAACCGCTCATACGAGGGCATCTGACGCTCACTCAACTCTACAGACTCGCTATGTTGAAGGCGCCGTCGAATCCCTTCTCCGAACATTGCACTGGGCGAAACTAGACTATGACGAAGGTGCGCACGTCTGCCTTTTCGCATCGACAGCTCGCTGCAGGATAACTGCTGATCGAGCCATCTCCCGCTACACTACAGGTCCGGAGAAGGGCGGCGACAACGAACCGTATTTCCAGTCCCAGCGAAAAGAGATCTACGATCGCTACCTCGAGCCGTTGATCCAAGTGAGTCCGGTTTCCCCTCGGCGAGAACCCTGCTGCCTCAGGCCATCACGTACCCGAAGGCATCCATCGGCTGACCGAAACCGGGTCTACTTTCCTCCTGCTGACCCCCCTCGCGCAGTCTGGCAAAGCGTACCACTGCTTCTGCACCCCAGAACGACTGGCAGAAACTCGGAAGCGATTGCAGCGCCAAGGCTCGCACGAGGGTTACGACCGGAGATGTCTCGGCCTCGACGAGGCAGAAGTCAAGGAGCGACTGGAGCGCGGCGAGCGCAACATTGTGCGGTTCAAGGCGAGTTCCAGCACCCCCCCTCTCGAGCGTAACGGAACGAAGCCCTGACGATCTCGTGAATGTCACCCTGCGCGACAACAGAGTTCATCGGGTAGTCTGACCCAGAAAGACTTGATCTACGACCCGATTCATTACGACTCTCTCCCGCTCGAAGACTTTGTTCTTCGGAAATCGGACGGCCTGCCGACTTATCACTTTGCGAACGTCGTCGACGACTACGAGATGGGGATCACGCACGTCCTCCGCGGCGAGGTGTGTTTGCGCGCTATTTTCCCTCCCTTCCAAGACCGATTGGTTTCCCCGATCCCCGTTCGCGGTGGCAACATGCCTGACCTGGCCTGACGCTGCTTGCGATCCGCGTTCAGGAATGGCTTCCGTCGACCCCGAAGCACCTGCAACTGTACGACGCGCTCGGTCTCCCGCGCCCGCAATTCGCTCATCTCCCGTTGTTGGTGAACCCGGACGGGAGCAAGCTCAGCAAGCGTGCGGGCGACGTCCGAGTCGAAGATTACATCGTGAGTTTTTCTTTTTTTTGACGCCGTATCGCCGTCCCGATCAACGTTGATCCAGATCCATGAAGGGAGAGATGCTCACAATCTGCCCCGCGCGCACAGGCACGCGGCTACGAGCCTGAAGCGTTGCTTAACTTTGTCGCCCTGATGGGCTGGTCGCCCCAATCTTCCGGTTCCGATGCCCCATCTCCCTCCTCAACAGCTGCCACCCCTCCCTCCTCCTCCAGCAGTTCTTCTTCCGAGCTCGCAAACGAAGAAGTGCTCCCCCTCCCCGCCTTGATCGAGGCGTTCTCGCTCCAAGGCGTTAACAAGAACCGCGCGACGATGCAAACTGCCAAGCTCGACTTCCTGAACCGCGAGCATCTCCGAATCAAACTCGCCGATCATTCTCCGGGGGCCGGACGAGAAGACGTTGCTCGGAGAGCGCGGCAGGTCATTGTCGCCAAGTGGCCCGCACTTGTAGAGCAACGGCCGGAGGTCACCACCGAGGAATACGTCGCCCGGACCGCCGAAGCGCTCAAGGTATGATTTCAGCTTGACAAAAGAGGAACAAGCTGTGCTCGATGGGAGATTTACGTGCGGTCGCCGCCATGCAGGATCGCATGCACACCATCCTCGATATCCCCTCCCTCGGTCCCTACTTCTTCCACTCGCCCGATTTCGACTCGGCCATCGCGCAAAAGTTGTACCAGGCGGTCCCGGCAAACGTATATCGTGAGTACCCGGCTGCGAAGTAGGGAGTCAGGATCTTCGCCTTTTACTGACAATGATTCCCCGACTTTTTCGTACGCTGTTCAGAGGAATCCCTGAGAAACGCCTTCGAAGCCCTCGGTGGCCTTCCAGAGTCAGCGTACGCAGATACGACAGCTACGGACTCTCCGTCGGCGGGAACAAGAGTTAGAGATGCACTCGACGCGCTGGTCCTCGCGCGGCTTGGTGGCAAGAAAGCCGCGAAGGAGGTCATGACGCCTCTGAGGCATGCTCTGACAGGTCAGAAGGTCCGCCCTCTCTCTCTCTCTCCATCACCCTCTTCCGATGAAAATAAGAAAAGCCTCGCTGACACAGGTGCTGGGAGATATTGCAGGTCGGCGCGAGCGTGCCGGACGTAGTCTGCGTTCTCGGAAAGGAGGAAACGCTGCGACGCCTCCAGGCGGCCATCTCATGGTCAGAGGCGAGTGCGAACAGCAGGGCCGAGTAAAAGGTTCTGGTAGTTGCAACATGGGGTCTTATATCAGAGTCAAGGATATGGTGCCGTTGATACGAATCGCACAAAGCCCAGAGCCGAGCTAATTTACCGTACTGTCTCTATTCCATCGGATTCGTCCGTCCTCGCTGTTCCAATACCTCCTCGCGATCGTTGGCGCCGTCCTCGTTCTCGGGCCGCAAGCAGCCGCAAAACAGCCAAGAAAGCCAGCCGACTTGTTGCTCTGCTTCCGGCTGCCGAGATTGCGAACGATCCCTCTGTAGATCTCTCCGTCGCAGGCGCCCGTCGTAGTCTGCGCTTTCCTCTGCGCGCGGATCATAGGATCGTCTGCGGCGCGGTCCGCTTCCTCCTCCTTGAAGCGGCGAGGCGGGGTTCGAAGAGGCGCTGAAAGCGGGCGAAGGGGGTCGGTAGCTGCCCGACATGGTGCTGATCCCGGCCGAGTATGGATCCGCGAGGGAATACCTTGCTCCTCGAGTTGGCGAGTGTGGCGGAGAAGGTAGCGAGACAAAGCTCTGGTGGGAAACCGATCCTGGTCCTGAGCGGAATGACGAGGCGGACGGCTTGGCGGGCGAAGGGCTCGTCACGACGACGTCGATGAACGGGTTATCTGGATCCCGTGAAGCGAAGGAAGACGAGGATCGGATTGGCCTCAGCGCCGTCGAGCCGTGCATGAACGATCCGTGTCGGGGGGAGGAGAAGCTCTTGTCCGGCGAAGTGTGCGGGGAAGCGAACGGATTCAGCGGTGGTCGATCCCTCTCCTCTGCCGGCGATTTGGGTAAGGGTGGCAAGTTTTCGATGAAGACGGAGCCTCCGCGCGTGTGACGCGGCGTAGTCTGATGGTCGTTTGCGGAACCCGTTGTCCCTGTCGAGGCGAGAGAGAGTTGCGACGTTACCGAGAAGGGATCCCCGGACGCGTGGTGCCTTGACGGGTTCTCGGTCGTCGGGGTCCTGAGAGCATCCTCGTCGTCGTCCTCGCCGAGCGCATCTTCTCCCACTCGGGGCAGGGAAAAGTTGCTCCGGGCGGTACTGGCAGATTGCAAGGCCGGGTCCTGCGCCTGCTGCTGCGAGGTCAAGTCGACATCGCTGTCGAGTCTGAGGCTCATCTTGCGCCGTTCTCGCCGTGAGGCGACATCGTCGTTATCGGCGGAATCGGTGGTGGATGCTCGACCTGTCGGATCGAGCGATCGGAGTACGGGCGAGTGCACCTGCCCCGCCGCGGCCAGTTCGAGTTCCTCCTCGGTCAACCCGCCCGAGACGGGACCGCCTCTTCGCACGCCGCCGCCGCCAGAAGTTCTTCGTCGCTGACTTGCGGAGCGAAACAGGGTCGAAGTTCGCCGAATCAGGTCGGACGCGCCTGGGATCGGTGGGGGAGGGACGACGGTGCTGGAACCGAGACGGGAAGATCGACGTAAAGCCGCTCGTCGTTCGGCGTCGGCTTTGGACCACTTGGCGAGGTTCTGCGGCCACTGTCCGTGTTGGCTCTCGTCTGTCGCAGCTGATGAGACTTGCGCACCTCTTGGATTCTGCGTTCTTCCGCCTCCTCATCGTCTGCGTCGGGGTCTGCTACCGTCTCGGTCCCGGTGTCGAACTGGACGGGGATCCTCACGTCGTCTGCAACGTGCGCATACTCTGTCTCTTTCGCTTTGCCCTTGCCCTTCGAGTCGCGCTTCGAGTAGATGACAGTTTGGATGTCGCCAAGATCTCCGTGACCACGATGGCTCGGACTCGTCTGCGGGTCGGTCGCCGCGTCGAGCCCACCGGATGCATACGAGGCGAACGATGAGTCTCCTTCGCGCAACGGCGAATCGTACGGCTCGACGGCGTGGGCGGCACAGTGCCTCGTCCGGACTGGCGATGAGGGAGTCGACGTCGAGGAAGGTCCGGCGACAGCGCCCGACATACTGGGCAAGGTCTAGCCACCTGTTCTAGCTTAGCTTTTGGTTCCTACCCAGTCTACGGGGTGGCTGTAGGTGGATCTGCAGGGCAACAGGTGCTGCTCGAAAGCTGCCTCGATCACAAGTTCGCCTCCGATCATGTTGGCAACCAGACGCCTGTCCGAGGAAAATTCTCTTGCTGTGACTATTTCGGGGCAGTTTGCTATGTACTCCCTAGAATGAGAGCGGGGCGTCCGCAGTACCCAGAAACCTCGGAAATGAAATGCGAGGTGCGGTGTTGTTACAGTTAAATGCCCCGAGTCCGGCGCGATCTATGACCACAACAGGAGTCGGTACCCGTCTGAGTCGGAGTTCCTCCTTTTCATGCGTCGGCGGGTTCCTCCTGGTCCAGTCCGAGCGCCTTCTTGGCTTGGACGAGCTCCGGACAACTGTTCTCGCCGGGGCAAAGATGCCACTCGGCCAGGGAGAAGCCGACGATCGTGAGCTTGCGCGACGACGCCGGCACAGCTCCGTTCGGTGATGTTGTAGAACCGGAAGGTGGAGGGGCGGGCTGTGAAACGACTGAAGAGGGCGAGAAGGAGCCGTGTTGGAAATGAATGTCGTGGAAAATGGTGAGCGCGTCGTAGAGCTTTTGCCTGCTCGCGCCGAGGCTCGTCAGTTTGCGCCCGGTGTACAGTCACGGCCAGAGATTGGGCGCATCCTGTCGTGTGCTCACCGCTCAGCCCTCGTCAAAGTCTCGAACCCTCCCTGCAGCGGTTCGCCGCAGTCCTCCAACATCATGACGAGAGACTTGTTCTGGTCGCCGGTGACTCTGCCTTCAAACAGACCCCAATATGTCGGTATCGGCAGTCCTCCTCCTCCGGGCAAGTTGACGTAGACTTCCTCTGCTTCTCGGAGGACGGCGAGCATGTCGTTCGCATACTTGAGGACGACCTTTTCCCCCGTCGGGCTCGTCGCGCGGTAGACACTCGAGACGCGACCGGCTATGGGCGCGTTGGCAGCGAGGGAGAGGACCGGTGCCGGTGCGCCAGGAGGAGTCGGAGTCGGAGGATGGGTAAAGTGGAGCGGTGACGGCGGCAGGGTGCGCTGCAGGAGCTCGGGCGACGGGAGCAAGCCCGTCGAGGATGGCGGAGCTTGCACTGCGAGGAACGGCGCATGTACGAGGTAGCCCGGGAACGGCTTTGGTGCCGACGACGACGATGACATGGTTCGGACGACTTGTCGAGCGAGTGGGGTCGGGTTCACGCGAGACGGGGCAGACAAGAGCGCTCTGAGGCCCACAAGCATTCGAAAGAGTCCTCCCCTCGGCTCCTCGGCAACGACGGTGCTCCTAGTGCAGGAAGACAGGCGGCGAGAAGAGCAACAGAGACTGAGC
Organism: Rhodotorula sp. CC01; assembly: GCA_021654155.1. Lineage (NCBI taxonomy): Eukaryota > Fungi > Basidiomycota > Microbotryomycetes > Sporidiobolales > Sporidiobolaceae > Rhodotorula > Rhodotorula sp. CC01. The sequence goes on from JAKEZK010000053.1 coordinate 67,738, forward strand.
GGGAAAGCACTTCCCCCGGTCGGCGTCGGACACCTCTCCGTACACCTCTATCGCGACGTGGAACCGACCGTATAGGTCTATACGATGAAACGCGAGAAGCATTCGAAATTCCGGAAGCCCGAACAGCGGATGAACAAGATGAGGCAATGAAATCGCTTTTACAAAGAGGCGTGCAGTGCGCTCGCCGCCCTTCTTTCGAACAGCAACTTGACGAGCCCCGGAAGAATCTCGGCGTATAGCTGTGCTGGTTGCGCCCCGCATTCCCTCACTTGTCCTCCTCGCCGATGTCCTCGTTCCAGACTTCCGGATACCGCTCGATGAATTCAGCCATGAGCTTTTTGCACGAGTCCAAGTTGAGGTTCACAACTTCGACGCCTGCACGTGGTTTGTTAAAGTCAGAGATGCAATGCGAAGGCAGAGAGACTTGACGGTGAGGCGAGACTGACCGTGGTCGTGGAGGATCGCCTCGCCGCCTGCGCAAAAGAAATTCTTTAGCCGCAGCAGAGAGATCAAGCAGCGCCTGAAGGATCGCCTTCGCTTACCGACAAAGGTTTCGTTCTCGCCCATGACGCATCGCTTGATGCCGAACAGGATCATTGCGCCGGTGCACATGGTGCACGGGGACAAAGTGCTGCGGAGAGAAAAGCTCGTCTTGAGTCGCCGCCAAGATAGCACATGGAACAGTCAGAGCTGAAACGTACGTGTACATGCTGAGATCCAGAAAGGGGACGAGTAAGTATCTTTATAGCACAGGAGGGAAAGAGGCTCTCACTCACGTGCAGTCCTTGTAAACGCTCGCCGGTAGTCGGCCAATCGCCTCGAGGCAGTCGGTCTGGGCGAGGTAGAGTAGAGAAGGTAAGCACACTTCACTCCAGCTTGGCATCGAGACTGCAAACGCACCTCGCCATGCCTGCACGGAGAGTTTTGCTGGACGCGCCTGTTGCGGCCGACTCCGATCACGACGCCGTCGTTGCGGACGAGAGCCGCGCCGATGGGGACACCGGCCTCCTTCAAGCCTTGCTCGGCCTGGAAGATGGCATGCCGGATGTTTTGGAGGTCAAACTCGGAAGGGTTCGTGGCGGGCGGGGTTGCCTTGACACCGTTCGACGGAGTGAGCATCTTGGGTGGGCTGCGGGCATGGTGCAGAATGAGCCATCTACTTGTGGGTGATAGCGCGGGTTCAATAACTCGCCTGTTCTACAGTACGGCGCTGTGAGCGACAGGTTTCCGTCGCCTCTGCGCGACCTGTGCTTCTCGGCCGGCCCGCTCGCGCTTGCGGTTCCCCCTCTCTGGTCTAATCCGAGCAGTCCGAGTTTATCGGCAGGAGTGGGTCGACGGAATTTTCTTCGGAGTCCGACGGGAAGCGAGTGCGGAGGTCGATCGCTTGAGCTGGGGCGAGGCGGCTTCGAGGCCGACTCATCTTTTCTTCCTGATGCCGAGACGCGCCTGCAATCCAAGCTGCACTAATTATGTAGTGGCTGGGCAGTTGCACGGCTTGCTCGGACAGACTTCACAGTTCGCGCCATCCGTGTAGACTCTGGACGGACCTGTGGTAAAGCATAGAGCGGCCTGTGTGGCGAAAGGAAGGACTCGGCTGAGAAGGTCAACTTGTACGTACGTTGTGATCGATAAACCGGCTACTTTTGGTCGCTCCAATGGCCGCGTGGCGAGTTCTTCTTACCCCGTGAAATGCGCGATAAGGGTCGAGCAAGGACCGCATCCCGTCGAGGCCCGTTGGACGAATTCCGAAGCTCGTCCTCTCCTCCTCCCAATCTCGCTGTCCGTCTCCGCCTCGTCGAGCTCTATCTCCAGGCGCCTCTGCTTCGGCACGACCGTCAGATTCGACTCGTTCCTCTCTTCGGCATCCCCTCCCCCGCCACCACCCACTACCGAGTGGCCATGTCGATTTCCAGCCGGTCACACGAGACGAAGGACCTCGACCTCGAGGAGAAGGGTGGCTTCGAGGCTGAGGCCCCTCTCGAGGTTGCTTCACAAGACGATGGCATCAAGCGGGAAGGCAGCACGGGTGTCATCGGTTGGCTGTGGAAGGTCTCGAAGAAGCTCGACAGCTACGGTGTCGAAGTCCGCGGTGTCGAGCGCGTGCCTGAAGACGAGCGGCATCACGCGTACGTACCCGGTACCATCTTTGGGCTTTAGTCACGCGTTAATCGAACGTGACGCGTCAATAGCCGGTATATCGACTCGGGCACGCTGTGGATGTCGGCGAACATGACCATCTCGACATTCTCGCTCGGCACTCTCGGCACGTCCATCTTTGACCTCAAGGCGACCGACTCTTGCCTCGTCATCCTCTTCTTCAGTAAGCTCCTGCACCAGGCTCAAGACTTGCTTGCTGGGGTGAACGTCGGAACCTGACCCCCGTGTTGTGGCAAACTCGCAGACCTGCTCTGCACCATCCCCGTCGCCATCTTCTCCTGCTGGGGCAAATCCACCGGTCTCCGACAGATGATGCTCGGTCGCTTCTCCTTTGGACCTTATGCCATCTGGTTCCCCATCGTGCTGAATGCTCTCGCTTGCATCGGATGGGTGAGTGTTTCTCGCCACTCACTTGGCCTCGTGTCGTTTGCCCTTCCCTGCTTCACCACATTTTGGCTCGCTTGTGTTCTGCTTGCTACCCTAGCTGCCATCGATGACCGGAGAGCTGACCATCTCTCGCCGTGCAGTCCACCATCAACACCATCGTCGGCGCCTCGGCCTTGTTGGCCGTTTCCGATTCGAACCAGCTTCCGGAACCCGCCGGTATTGTCATCATCGCCCTCATCACCCTCGTCATCGCCTTGTTCGGTTACAAATACGTCCACGCGATCGAGCGCTACGCGTCCATACCCGTCTTCATCATCTTCCTGATTATGCTCGGAGAGGGCGGCCGGTACATGCAGGGCGGTTTCGGTGACCTCGGCGAAGGACAAGTGTCTGCTATCCTCTCCTTCGGCGGTACGATTGCCGGATTCGCGCTCGGCTGGACCTCGCTCGCGGCCGACTACACCGTCAACCTCCCGGCGGAGACCGCGAACTGGAAGGTCTTCGTCTGCACCTACATCGGGCTCAACTTCCCGCTCGTCTTTGTCGAGTGCCTCGGCGCGCTCATGATGTCGACGTTCGAGGCCAAGCCCTCGTGGGGCGAGCGTTACGACTCCGGCGGCCTCGGCGGCCTCCTCGCTGCCGGTCTCTCCCCTCTCGGCGGCTTTGGCAAGTTCCTGCTGGTCCTCCTTGCGCTCAGCATCGTCACCAACGTGAGTTGCCTGTGCGGGCTTTTCGAATTGCCCGTTGTGTGTCCTGTTGCAGCGGCGGAAGTTGCGGCGAAAGGCCCGGCGGCTTCCGGATTCCTTGACACTCGCCTTACTAACGCATTTCCCATGAATTACAGAACATTCCGAATGTCTACTCCTTCGCCTTGACGGTCCAGTCTTTCCACAAGTCGCTCCAGCGCATCCCGCGTTTCTCTCTTTGCATCCTCTGCACCATTATCTGTTCGTCTCGACTTCCCCTGTTCTTCGCATCGCCTCACTCGTGCTGACATCCTGCTTGTGCGATATAGACATTGTTCTCGCCGAAGCCGGCTACAACAGCTTCGAGACGGCCTTTGACACCCTCCTCGTCATCCTCTCCTGTGAGTTTCCCGATGTCGGCCCGCGTGCTCTCTAGCGCTGACAATCTCCCCCATGCATAGACTGGCTCGCCATCTACTCGTGCATCTTGCTGCAAGAGCACTACATCTTCCGCAAGGGATCGTTCGAGAACTACAACCTCGAGCGGTACAACAAGAACGACAACTTGCCCGTCGGATGGGCCGCTGGACTCGCAACGGGCTGCGGTGTAGCCGGAGCCGTGACCTCGATGAGCCAGTCGTGGTACGTGGGCCCCATCGGACGCATGTTGCCGGGTCCCTTCGGCGGCGACATCGGTTTCGAGGTCGCCTTCGGCTTCACCGCCGTCACCTACCCGATCTTGCGGTACTTCGAGCGGAGACAACATGGACGATAGAGACGTAAAACTAAGGGATATAATAGCTGTGTTCAGGATGTTGGGTTGTCATAGAATGATGTCGAGAGAGTGCAATTACCTCTAACATGTTCCAGTCGCTGAAACCCGCTGCTTTGACGGTCCGAGAGCAATGTCTGAGCGCGGAGACACACAAGCTAGAGAGTTTAGATGCAAGCATGACGAGACTACAGACTCCCCGGCCATTGCAGAGCGCGATTCCTCGCCAACACCTCCGCGGCGTGCTTCGTTTTGGTCCCACGCCACACCCGAGTTTGCTCTGATCCAACCACAGAGATGCGTGCCAACTTTTTCGCTGGTCGTGAGAATCGTAGATGATGCGTGGCACCAGAGGAGGAGGCATGTGTCTGGCCGCTCGCAATCTAGACACGACCAGCGGTCCGCTCCAGCCGACAAAAAAAGAAGCAGTCAACTGTCGATCCCCTGCATCCGCGCGTATCGGATACATGAGGAGGTACCTCCCTACCTCTTGTCGCGGGAGTTCCCGTAGCGTTTGACCCGCTCGACGCCCGGATCACGTCTTCAAGGCGGCGAACGGTAGGGGCGAGGTCGCACCAAACCTCCGGAGTATGAAGTGCGCCTAGCCAGCTCCACAACTCTCTGTTTTTCCGGGTGCGAGTGTCTCGCACTTGTCGAGAGCGCCGACGTACGCCTCAAAAACGTTCCGCCATGACCTTTTGATTCTGCGTCAAGTCATCTGTGCCGCCGAAATCGATATCAAGTCGGTCCGGCAGGCCATATGCTACTGACAAGTACGAGAACGTGCTGTTAGTCACGAGGCGCCGGGTGAGATCCTGTAGATGGACAAGTTCAGCCGTGGGTCTGGTCGGAACGTAATGGGAGTACTGCTCACTCCGGTTGCAGTTGCGCCCGCGAATCGCTGTCGCAGACGTTTATGAACGGCGTAGTTAAGGAGCCGTTATCCGATTCCCTCGAGCGGCTCGTAGAAATTGAGATCACGATCGTAACGCGTGTATCATCAGCTTTCGTCTTGCAAGAGTGGCGACGAGCGATGCAGGAAGGCTCGCCGCGCGAGAGACGGGTGCGGAATGGGCGGCAAAGCAGGCAGGCGGTCGGGGCGAAGTACATGTTTGGGTCTGACCAGTATGCAGGCACGCCATCTCGCTGGCGAAGGTCGACAGCCCTCGTCGACGCAGCACTCGGCTTGGACAAGCAAGAAGCTAGAAGAGGCGGAGAGGGTAGAGCCGAAGCGGTTGCAAGAATGCTCAAGCCAGTTCGAGACTATTGGTTGTCAGCGTTTGACCTATAGCCTGCGCAGCGAGTGACGGGAATACGGGAATGCATGAGCAGGAAGGTGAAAAGCGAGAACCGCTTGCGGCAAAGCATAGCTTTTTTTCGGAAGGGGCTGTCTCGACGATCCAGAGTCCCGTAGATATACTCGGTAACAGTATCAACGCAACCTTCGGTCACGGCAAATGATGGTAGCGATTTTCGTGATCTCCGCGGAGTTAAGATGAGAAAAACTCAGGTCCTCGCCCATCTTGTTCTCCTCCCGTCTCCCTGCGTGTTTGCCGGCGTGGTACCTCGCTCTGGGATCTGAGCGTGACATGGGCGCAGACCGGCTTGCAGCTGTCACGATCGCCACGACGCAGGAACAAAGGAACGACACCGCCTCCACGACTCGATCACTCGCCGCAACCTCGCCGCCGACAAAGCGTAGCTACTGCCCGAGTCCGCAACCGGGGGTCGCGCAAGATGGGAATGGCGGCGTTAACGACGGCAAAGTCGTCCGCGCGAGGCTTTGCGAGGGGCAAGGCCGGTCCGACGTAAAATCGCAACCGCTCAACCGGGCCCTGGGACCGCTCTCGTCGGCGTCGGAGGAACTCAAGGACCGCACAGATCTCGTCAGCATCCCCGGAACCCCACCTGAGCTGGCAGTTCGGCCGGGAGGACTCAAGCTCGCTGTCACGACGTCGCCACCGCCGACGGAGGCCGGCACGGCGGATAAAGCCACGTCGCGCAACTCGCCCGAGTATCTGACAGAGGTAGCCGAGCGACAAATTCGCGAGTTTGATGCGCTCGAATTCTCGACGGGCGCTTTACTCGCAAAACTCTGTAGCCAGCATTGGTGAGGAGCCACCATTTTCCCGTCCCAGCGATCCGCACTGATTTAGGATGTCGCTGCAGGCTAAGCGAATACAATACGCTCAAGAGGTCCATCGCTGCGGCTGCTTCCGGTATCCCACCTCCTGCTGCGCTGCCGACCCCCCCGACGGCGCAAGGCGACGCCGCCCTCCTGGACACCACTCCCTCCCACCCTCGTTCCCCGCACGTCACCCAAACGCTCTCCATCCCAGGCCAGTCGCTAGAAGCGCCATACACGGGACGTTCTGCGCCTCCAGAGTCGCCGCAGCTCTCCGATCTGATCTTCCTTAAACCATCGACCGCTGCGAGCCCTTCCGCGAGCAGGCAAGCGGTTCCAGCCTCGACCAGTTCGACCGGACTTACTCCGCGCGTGGCCAAGGTGGCTCTCTGTCCGTTGACCACGGCTGCAGACCCACTTGCATCTATGCCGGCGCCGCCGCCCCCGTTGCGGAAGACATCCTCACTCGACACCGCCGCGGTCGAGCAGGTCTTGATAGATCTCGATCAGGGGGAATCGGTCCAAGGTATCTCACTCCCAGAACAGGCGGCAATCGCCGCCCCTCTCGCCCCCGTCACACCGACAGCGGAGCCGGTTCCGCCGCCACTGCCCGCCACGGCCATGTTTCTGGCCGACGGATCTGCGGTCAAGACCAGTCTGAGCCACCCGATCAAGTCAGTCCAGAGTCTCACACGACTGCCTCCTCATGGAGTGACTGACAAAAGTCTTCTCCCTTCGGCAGCATCTCCCCTCTCATTCCGGTTGATGCCATCGCTCACATTGCGGACCGCGTCTTTGCCGCCGCCCCCGGCTCGCTGGTCGAGCCGGCACACGAAGGCACAGTCGCAAACACTTTCGTCGTCTCTGCGTCTGCCGCTACAGACGACGTGTTTAAGATCATGTCGGATCCGGCTATGGTACCGGACCGCCCCTCGACGAGCAGAGATGGCGTACCCACCGCCCCAGCTCTGGGCAACTTTGTCCTGTCGTCGTGCCCGGGCAAGAAGGTCCGCATGAATGGCGAAGGGGCCAAAGGCGGACGTGGTGCCATCTGTCGCGACGTGACGCTCGATCTGGCCCGCGCGCGCGACGAGTACGGCGTCCGTCTCGTCGTTTGCTGCCTCGACGATGCCGAGCTGCACTTTCTCGGCGTACCCTGGCCCGAGTACGTCGCCGCCGCCGACTTGCTCGGTCTCGAAGTCGTCCGCATGCCGATGCTCGAGGGGTTCGCGCCCGAGAGTCCCGAACGGCTCGATGCCGACTTGGCTCACATTGTGCGCGATTATACCCTTCGTGGACATTCGGTCTTGGCGCACTGTCGAGGCGGGATCGGACGGGCTGGACTCGTCGCGAGCTGTTGGATGCTCAAGATGGGGTTGGTCGCTCCAATCTCGTCGCACTCGCCGCGCTCGTCGACGCACGAATCGAAGGACGAGTCGAACGGGGCGGCGGCCTCTGCGTCATGTTCCAATGGCGATCCTCTCCAAGTCTTGAGCAAAGTCATCGACCTCATTCGCCGGCGGCGCAAGTGAGTTTGCGCTCCATGGGGATGGGTCCGGATCGTGGACATGCCAGCTCACGCTTCCCCTCGCCGCGCGCAGTATCAAAGCGATCGAGACGCCACACCAAGTTCACTTTCTCCATCAGTACATCTCGTACCTCCAAAAGTGCGCCCGTCCGACGCCCGCGCAAGAGATCCTCGCGCACGAGTGCACCTGCGCTTAAACCGGCAGCCGGACTCTAGCAAAAAACAAGATTGGTAACTCACGTCCATGGATTTACGCTCCCTCTCTCTCTCTCTCTCTCTCTCTCTCTCTCTCTCTCTCTCGCCATACCATGCATACAGTCTCGGTCGGCTACTGGCCTGGCGTCCGACCACTCCCGGCTCTCTCTTCTATCGTTTGTCGTACATCCTCACCTGCATTTTCTCCGCACGTTTTTCCCCTCAGCCAGTCTCGGCAGGATCCAATCTCTGTGTCTCTCTGTATCCGCAGGGGCTGCATACATGACGGCGCCCAAGAGCAACCGCGATCTTCAGGGCCGGCCGCAAAATTGCGATCGACAAGGCCTTGGAAATGAATTTTCCTCGGCAGCTGCAGGACCTCGAAGCCTGTGTGCGTGCACATTATTGTCCTGCCTTTCATCGAATCGTGCCAATAGTCTACGCGTGTCCGAGCAAAAAGTCGGTGTAATCTTGGAAAATCGCGAGCGGTTGAAAATCGCGCTGCTGAGAGAAAGGTCTCCTCGAACGTCGAACGTCGAACACGCTCTCTTTGACAGCAACCAGCGACCTGCTCGGGTTGCGCGCGTGGAGAGTATCGCTACCGGCTAGCAGGAGTCTCCGAAGCGCCCCTCGCAGTCGGAAAGGGACGCTGTCTCACGGACGAAAGACGCCTCGTCGTCGTCGTGGGGTCGAGGCGACTGGACCGCTCTCGCTCGCCGCGGAACTGCACAGAGGAACGCGATCGCGCGACAGCTACCGTGAGTCGTCCATGCCCAGCTCGGCCGGTGACCGAACAGCTCCGTCGGACCCGAGCTGACACAGAGCGACGCTTCGGTTCGATCTGCACGCACCTCGGACCGCTAGTCTCGCCTTTCAAACGCGCAGCGGAGTCTGTCCTTCACAAAGAGGGAGAGTAGGCTCGATGGCTCTCGTGTCACACTCGCCACCGCATTCCGCGTCCCTGTACCCAGCGTCGAGTGGGATCTGTTCACACTCGCCAGCTGCCGAGGTTCGGGCCCCGCTCGTCGCCGCACCCAAAGTTGGCACTCCCAGCGGGACGAGGCCGGCCTCGTCTGCGTCCAGAGAAGGCGGCAACCATCAATCGAAGCGAGACGATGTAACCGGCGGCAAGGCTGCCGTCGACGGACTCGCCGCCGCAACGGCAGCGTTAGAGTTGACCGAAGGCTTGGAACGGCAGCCCGCGTCGGCGAACCCCGCCGGAAGGTCCGCAACGCTTCAGCAACCTGCTCGTGGCTACTCTGTACATTCTGAGCGCAGTCCGAGTAAAGTCGACGCGACGGCGCGTGCAGGTTCCGCCGTTCCGTCGCCGCGAACCGGTCCACTTCCTGGGTTCCAGTCGCGGTCCGCATCGACTCCGACGACCTCGAGTCCGTACTCGTCTGTCCCGTCTTCGTCCAGCTTCCGCTCGACCTCGCCGTCCTCGGTCCAGCACGCCGGCAGTATCTATCCCACGTCGGCGTCGTCTGCTGCCGCCTCGTCTTCGACTTCCTTCGTCACTGCTCCGACACCAGCCCCGACGACGCCGCTGCATTTCTCGGCTGCGGGTGCGTCGCCGGCAGTGACGACTTCGCCGCAATCGTACTTTGCCGTCGCGACGAGCGATCAGCAGCAACGGTTCGCCAATGGCCCGACGCAGTTTTCGGGGCAAATACCGTACCCACCGCATTCGCCCGGCTATCCGAACCCTGCCTTTCCCTTCTTGCCGTCGCCGCATCCCAGTGTGCCACACATGACTGCGTTCGGCGGCACGCAAATGGGAATGCCTTCCCCGCAGATTAGCCAAGACCAGCACGCCCTGTTCCTGCAGTACCAGCAGCAGTGGCAAATGGAGATGCTGAAGAATCAACAGCAGCAGGCGAATGCACACTTGAACGAGAGTGCGTTTCAGGATCTCGCCCTTCCGCGGAGAGTGCGGGTGAGGAGCGTTCAAGCTGACTACAGAGGATCTCCGCCGCAGACGGTGCTCGCCGGCGCGCGACTTCCGGTCCGACCGCACAGCAGCCGCAGGTATTCTACTCGGTCTCGCCGTCGTATCCACCGTCTCCGGCTCCGTCGTTGCAAAAGCAGGTCCTTCATGCCGGCCTGCCGGCTCCCTCCCTTCCGACCCTCCCTCCCGGAGCCATGCTCCCGCAGTACGCGACTCACGGCTACCCGACGCCGCCGACCAGTCAGGAGAGCAGCAGTCGCGGCGAGAGCGGCACCGAATCGAGCGCTTCCAGCAGCGGCAGTGCACCAAGCCGAACCGCTGGAGAGGCTTACCACCCGTACCGGCGCGACGAGCATCGCCGACACGGAAACGGTACGCAGAGTACTTCGAGCGATGGTGGCCGTTCGCAACACGCGCACCGTGCCACTTCCTCGACTGGCGGCAGTAGTGTTGGGAGCCGAGGTCACGCTCGCCTCGACAGTGGCGCGTCATCGCAAGTTCCGGCGTCGCCACAAGCGATGCCGCCGCCCGCGCCGCCGTCCGCCCCGCGCTCGGCTTCGTCCTCGTCGGTTACATCCTTGGGCAGTCGCGCGGCGGCTCCTACTCCTCGCGCGTCAGGTCTTCCCGCTCCGGCAGCAGATTCGCCTCCCTTTCCCCGCTCACGAACAAGCAGCCAGACTTCGACAATTCCGAGCGCAGGTTCGCGCGCCGGATCGGGTCTCCGTCAGCGACATGACTCGAGCGAATCCGGTCGCTCGGCGACGCCCGTTCAATTGCGCGCGAGAACCTCGCCGTTGTCTGCTGTTCCGCACAGCGAGAGTGAGGACGATGGCGCCGAGTCGGACGCGACGGCCGAAGCGACTGCGACGGTCAACGCAGGCTTGAGTGGTTCGTCCACTCTGACAAGTCTTGCCGGGGCTGCGCACGAACCCAAGGCCCAGGAGAAAGGCGGGATGAAATCGCGCTTCCGGAAGGCGTTTGGCGTCTCGAATTCACCGAGCATGAACACCTTGACCAAGGCCGACCGCGCCGGCGAGGGTCCGCGGCAACTTCAAGCGGGCTGGAGACCACGTACGGACAGCGACAACTCGTCGAACGTTTCGAATCCTCCGCGCCTTCCGTACGATACGCATGCTGCCGGAAGCGTCTCCGGGGGCGCCAGCATCTTGAACGACGCCGCATCGACCACGACTTCGCGGCGCCCGCCGTCCTCGAACCGCTTCCGCCTCTTGAACGGCAAATTCAACGGCTCGTCCGACAACCTCTCGATCTCGTCGACCGTCTCGTCCGCATCGATGATGATCCGCAAAATCGGCCAGATGGGCAAGCTCGCCCGTCGCAACAGCTTGATGGGCTTGACCAAGGCATTCAAGAAGGACAAGAACAAGGACGACGATCCGGCCGTCGAGCGAGACGTCGCTGCCACGGCGAAGCTCACCAAGAAGGACAAGAAGAAGAGTGGCGTCGCCAGCGCGAGCGTCTCGCACGCGACGGCAGAGTCGGGCTCGTACGCTGCGCACGCGACTGCCGGTATGTCGCCTGCGGCAGCACTGGCGCGTCAGCAACAGCTCGCGTACGCCGAACGCGAAGCCGCGGAGGAGCGTGCGCGACAAGCCGCGGCGGCTGAAGCGGCGCGCCTTGGACCGCCGAAGCGATCGTTCGAGCAGCTGCCATCTCACCAGAGGGCCAATTCGGCAGCTTCGGATGCTTCATCGATCACAGGTGGTCAGACTACTCTCGACAAAAAGTCTCGCAAGGGCTTTGGCTTCAAGAACCGCTTCGGCCTCGGCGGGAGCAAGACCGACTTGCGCGAGGCGGCCTCCTTCAACGATGCAGCGTCGACGTACTCGACCTATTCGGCCATGGACCCCACGTCGGGGCAGTACGACGACGCGACACCCCGGCAGAGCGTCGAGGTTCTGGCTCCGCCGCAGATGTCTTACAACTCGTACGGCGCCCACGAGTACGGCACCGATTCGCAAGAGTACGAGCCGAGTCTGTATCGAGAAGGAGCCGAGCCGAAACAGTTTGCTCGACCGCCACGGGGGATCCTCAAGGGTGAGAGCACTCATCGTTTGGTTGTTCGGACCGCGAACTCTTCCCGTCGCTGATATTTGTGTTCCATCACAGGCGCTGGGACGTACCGCCAAGAGGACTACGTCCAGTCACGTCCGCCGTATGCTCGCAATCGCGCCAGCTCGTTTGACGCCACTCAGCAGCAGCCCGGTCCGACCGTTGCGACGAGTCACACGGCTCTCGTCAACGCGATCCCGTCGGAGCAACAAGTCGACGGCATCACGACGATGCAGACTGACCACCGCGCCGACATTCACGCCCCGACTGACCGCGAAGTATTGTCGGACGCGGTCGCGGCTCGGTTCCATCCTGAGACGGTCTCGTCGGGTCCGTACTCGCACACGGGCATGAACGCGTCGGCACCCGCGCTGAACCACTTTGCGAGCCTCCCCGTTCTGCGACCGACCTCGCCGGCGGCTCCGAAACGGCGCATCGTGTTTGCCAGCAGCTTGTCGGTGCACACGACATGGCCTGCCAACATCTACGACCGCCGCGCCGAGCCGGCGACGTGCAATCGCCTCACTCCGCTGCTCGCCCAGCAAATCAAGGAAGAGCTCAACAGCTTCAAGATGGAAGAGATGGATGTTCATCCTCTCTCGCGTCGCTTGACCCATTTCTGTGAGTTGCTTCCCTCTCGAGGACTCGCCGCGACATCTGTCTGACGTCTCGCTCGCAGTTGTGTAAAACTATAACAATCCCCTTCGCATTTGTTTGCCCCTTCGATCTCATCATTTCCTTTTTACGACGTTACGAAAAACGGCCGGCTCCATCGGCCTCTCGAGGTATCTCTCTCGTGCGCGCCGAGGTCCGCACAGGGTACGATGCCCAGCCTCCAATGTATCCACTTTTATCTGTTCCTACCTATCCGTCCTTCTCCTTGCTACCGTCTCGTCTTCCGATCCACGTCCAGCATCGACTCCTGGATCAGTCCACTCCGTACGGACACTTTTTGCCTCATCTGTCTTTGCAGTCCTCCCCCCGATATCCGGAACCCTTCTCCGTTCGCATTTGAGTCTTCTTCTTGCTGGTGTAGGTTTTCCTTTCCGTTCCATCCACCCATATGCTTCTGCTCCCTGCACACAGGTGTCAGTGCCCGCATTCGTACGCTTTGCAACCTTTTTGCTCGACCGGAACACTTTGTATTTTCTTCTTCTTCCTGTGTGCCCGATATTGGAACTGGTGTATGTACTCTGTGTCCAACTTGTGACCCTGTACACCGCCGTGAAGAGTTCGCGATCGGGCGAGAGCCCCGAGAGAAATCGCAGACTTGGCTCGCTCTCCTCGTTGCCGACTCGTGTACGATGCCGACTGCGCCGAGGATGCCACGCTGGATGCCAGCGCTCCGCAATCGCCGCGGCACTCCCTCACGGCAGCACCATGCGGCGTCGGCGGCGTCGATGCAGCCAAACTCGACGCTTCCGCCTCGTCTCCGCAAACGCGACATCCTCTTGCGCGGACCGCAGCTGCTCTTGCGCGGTCCGAGTCTCTTGCTCCGAGCGCCTCAAGTCGTATGGCGCGCCCCGGCCGCGGCGAGGGCGGGCACGAGGCGCTTCTTGTCCGGCACGGCTCTCAGGTCGCGTCAGCAGCCGCAACAGCGACCGCAGGGCATCGATGAGCTCTCGCGATTGCACGCCGAGACTTCAAAGACGGCAGCGCCGACCAACGCGTCCGAGCCGACACAGGAAGAGGCGCGCCAGTCCTTTGCCAGTGCGTCTGCGGCGTTCATTGAACGGCCTCGCTCGCTCTCCAACTTGCGCAACTGACGCACGTACTTCTCCCAGCTCGTCTCAAGAAGAGGTGGAAGGAAACGCCGACGAAATGGTCGCCGATTCCCGTCTCGCTCGGCGCAGCCGTCCTCGTCGTTTTGACCTTGTACAAGCAGGCGTCGGACAAGGGCAAGGAACCCATGGGCGAAGGCTCTGTACACGTGCAGGGTCCTTGGCAGGTGCGCATCGCGACGGTTGTTTGTCGTACGCACCGGAAGCTGATCGCCTTGGCGTACGCGGCAGGTCCACGTTATCGGCGCGCTTCCGCTCCGATCCATCTCGCGACTGTACGGTCTCGTCAACTCTTACGAGCTTCCGGTCTGGTTTCGCGTTCCTGGCTACAAGTTCTACTCTTGGATCTTTGGAGTCAACCTGGACGAGTGCGAGCCGTCAGATCTCACAGAGTACCGATCGATGAGCGAGTTCTTTATGCGACGACTGAAACCAGGAGTGCGGCCCATCGCCGACGCGCCGTTGGTAAGTCGACATTTTCTAACTCCCCGTTCTAGCCCTCAGACTGACCTCGAACGTGCTCAGGTGTCACCGGCCGACGGTCGGGTCATCAATTTCGGCGTGATCGAGGACGGCCGCATCCAATCGATCAAGGGCGCGACCTACTCGCTCGAGGCTCTGCTGCAGGGTGCCGGCAAAGCCGACGTCGTCGAGACGCCGCATGGACTCGAGCCGCACCCGCACAACGCCGAAGCGATCGAGGTCGACGAGAAGGACTTTGCCAACGTCAACGGGATCTCGTACTCGCTCGATAAGCTCATGGGCGGCCGCGAGAGCGAAAAAGCAGCGACGACGAGCGGCACTCCACAGGACGCTTCGCTGAGCGAGTCGGAGCAAAAGTTACAGCGCGACGGTCCGAAGCGGACGCTGAGCAGCGAAGTGGCCGTCGCGACCGAGATTGCCAAGTCGGCGTTTGAACCTCGCGAAGGGCACAAGCTGTACTTTACCGTCATCTACCTCGCACCGGGTGACTACCACCGCTTCCACTCGCCTACCAACTGGGTCGTCGAACGCCGTCGTCACTTTGCCGGCAAGTGTTTCCTTCTCCTTCTCTCGGACCGTTTGTTGTTTGGCTTGACTGACAAGTTTTCTGGCTCCGGATTGCAGGCGAGCTCTTCTCCGTCTCGCCCTGGATGGTCGGCAAGCTCGCCGACTTGTTCGTCTTGAACGAGCGCGTTGCTTTGCTCGGCCGTTGGCGCTACGGCTCGTTTGCGTACATCCCGGTCGGAGCAACGAACGTCGGATCAATCCGCGTCAACTTTGACAGTGTCCGTATCGCTTTTCGCGTCCCTTCCTGGTTTCGATCGCTGACAACATACGATCTACCGTCAAAACAGTCTCTACGGACTAATTCGCCGCTTCGACCGGTCGTCCCCGGCACGTTCAGCGAAGCGACGTACTCGAAAGCGAGCACTATGCTTGGAGGTCAGCCGCTCCGAGCCGGAGACGAGATCGGCGGGTTCTGGCTAGGCTCAACGATCGTCCTCGTCTTTGAGGCGCCCGAGTTCCACTTCAACATCCACAACGGCCAAAAGCTCAAGGTCGGCGAGGCGCTCGGCCATATCGCTGCTTGACTGCGACGACCCTTGTCCCCAGGTGCACGCGTTGTTTGTCTTTCTCTCCACCTTCGAACTTTCTTCGGGTAGTCGATCCTTTTTTGTCTCTCTCCCGCCATCTGCATCGGTCTTGCCATTTTTGTACTGCTTTGATCCACCCCGCCAGCACTTTCCTCTACAGCTTGGCCCGCGTAGCGAAAGAAGGGCCGAGCGCCACCACTTGGACGAACCGGTCGACCTGCTCAATCACCCATTTTGCGCCCTCCTCACTCGTGAGAAAGTCGCCGCCCTGAACGAATTCGTCCCCTTCGAGGTTCTCCTGTGCCGCTTTGCGCAAGCCAAAGACGTGGCTCGTCACTTGGGGACCGACGCCGCCCTGCGCGCGCAGACACGCGATCGCGACCACGCTCGTCAAGATCCGCCCGACTTTGGCGGCATCAGCCGGACGGGCCGAGCTGGGAGGGTCGGAGAGCAGGTGGCTGTAGTGGGACGCAAGGATGTGGACCGGGAGGTCGGGATGAGATTGGGCGAGTTTGGCGAGGAGCTTTTTCGAGTGCGGGTCGTAGATCCCGTCCCAAAGTGCGTTTCCGCGAGCGAGCATCGAGTCGACGTCGGCGGCTTTCAGTTGTCTGTGTCGGAGATCTCAAATCGGTGAGTCTGCATGCGGTGTTCGGCTTCCGGGCGATACCCGCTCACCTGGATGGCTGCGTCGGCAACTTGCTCGCAACCTCTGGCTCAAGATGGGCTCGAAGCGCGCCGAGGTTGTTGATAGCCTGGGAACGACCTGCGTCAACGTTGCGTTCGAGTCCGGATGACAGACGACGTACTCTCGGGATACCGGAGAATGAGATCGTCTTGAGGCCCGTTTCCCGCATAATCTGTCGAGTGGACACTCGCGAATCAGCCTCCGGCTACTCTTTCCGGCCACGTTTAGCACCGGACCTTACCCCGGCATACTCGACGCTCCGTGTCGCTCGTTCGTTGGCATCGCAGCGGTCACGCGCGAACGAGTACAAGGCACAGAGAGTGTCTGGCGAGTTGAGGGTCACCAACGCCGCGCTCTGCACCGGCGTCGGGGTTCACTCGTCAGCTGGCAGCGAAGTTCAGAGCGATGTGTTCTGGTACGTACTCCCAAGGTGAGCCATGCCGGTGCGCCGAGGCCGTGCTGCTGTGCCGATGACGCGAGACCTTCAAAGAGAGCGGTCGCGGCCGCTTTCGACGGGGCGGGGACGACGCCGCCTTGAGCTTGAGGGGAAGAGATCAGCGCTTTGAGGGCGCTCGACAGGTGCACAGATGCCATCGCACTGTGTGTGGTTCAGCTGAGTTGACCGACTCTCGGTGCGGGACGAGGCAGACGCCGCTTCCGGCCGGAGGACAGAGTTGGCCTCTCGGCCGAGATCGGAACGTCAGCTCTACGCTTATAATTTCATTCATGAGACTACTGTAGAGTGACAATTGTATTTGCAACCGTACATCCATATCAGACCTTGGCATCGCGCTGGTGAGACTCGCTTTTGCCTGCATTTCCTGTGTTTCCTGCCATGCAAAACGTCAATAAACGTCAATTATACAGCATACCGTGCTCGTGATCACTCACAGCTTGCAACTGGCAGCTACAGTACTGTAGGTCGCGCTCGCTTCCCGGTCATAGGCGACCCCTTCACGCTAAGCGCTCGGCCGCAAACTGATATCTTCTCTTCATCAGTCTTCGTTGCTTAATGCACATATATAAATCGAGATCGGTGCATCAGCCTGGCCAGCTGCCGACTCACCTAGCTGCAGAGCTTATACTGTAGATCTAGAGCCTGTACACGTTGACTGCGGACCGTTAAACGTAAGTACCACTGCACCCCGGCCGATTTCATTCGCGGGACGCATACACCGCACGACGTACGTGACGTTATACACAGACATGTAGAGTCTGTAAGCTATACAGTATAGTCAGTCGCTCTCAAGCTTAAGCGCTGTTCCATTTGCCGCGCCGTGCCGGTTGATCAGCTGTCAAAAGCCGGCCGGTGTTGCGCGCGCGCGGTGCGCCCGCCGGCCGGGACTCTGGAGGGGTGCGCATCCGATCAGGATCCGGCTCGGGCTGGCATGCATCAATCTTGAATCAATACATACTGTATCGGCCTCGAAGTAAAGAGCTTCTTGCTTGTGGCCGGGCCGGCTTGCGACGTCTACGAGGTGTCCGGCCATAGAAGTACATAGCGGGAAGGCAATCTGTGCGGAGGAAGCAGATCAGCTTTTGTGTCAAGCTTATAAAGCTGCCCATTTCCTTTGTAATTTCGTCGCCTTTTGATACAACGCGCGGCAAGATCGGGGCCGAGGAAATTCAAGAATTGATCCAAGCCCTCTGCAGCTCGCGTGGGAGTTTGAGCTTGCTCGATCGCTCCCGTGTCCGAGGGGAGCCCCTCTCTAGCCGCAGGGTCTCAATTCAGACAGCGCTGCAGCGCTGAGCGCGTGTCTCGCCCTCTCGCGAGCTGTGACGGCCGACAGAGTAATAGCGTGCTGTGGGAAAGGCATGATCTCGATTGACGCGAGTACAGGTATGTCGGGGCGAGAGCAACAAGTACCTACATGTACGCCCGAGGCAGCTGCGCGGAGAAATGTATAATCGGACATCAGAGGCTGCCAGGCACCGAATTGATCGGCCAGCGCTAAGAAAAGCCCCGGGCGGGCGACGACGCACTTCGGTCCTGCACTCGATGCACTGCAGCTGTACGTCGACTCGTTACAGCGGCTGGGGGAGCGCCTGCATCTTGATCCAGCATCTTGTTGCTGTGTCGCGAGCTGCTGCTCTCGGCCCTTGGAAAGCGTGCGGACTGGTTCAGGGACGCACAGCCACGAGACTTAATCGGTCGTGCCGAAAGAAAGATCGACAACCGGAAGGAGGGCTCCGCTTATAATGTTTTTTGAGGTGTGTGATTGAAGTCGAAAGCGTGCGTCTTCCTGCGCCCTTGCGTGTCATCGACGTCTCGCGGACAGGCGAGTTCCGGCCGCTAAGTCGGGTTTGGGCACTTGCGTTTGTCCAAAGACTATAGTCCACCGAGCTCTGCCTGTAAACATCGAGACGACGCTCCACGCAGTCAACGGCGTCTCCCCGAGTCGAGCAACAAGGAGCCGGACGATCGTGACCGCCGCAGTCCCGCACATTCCGATCCACGTCGGACGAGAGGGCAAGCGATACGGGGGCTGACGAGGAGGTCGCTATGGCCACTCCCACGCCCACGGGGCCGTTCGGCGGCGCCGGGAACAGCAACAACCCCCCTCCACCGCCTTTGTCAATGGCCGGCGGGCCGCCTCAGCAAGGGCCCTCGGTCTTGCAGATCCTCGCCATGGGCCAGGAGCGCAACCATGCTGCCGACTCGATGGCGCACCACCCGCGAATCGACTCGCTGGTCAAACTCGGCAAGGAAGCCGAAGCGACTTGGTTGCAAATCGGTGAGCCCCCCCTCCTTCCTTTCCTTCTCACTCGACAGCCAAGGAGAGCGCACGCGCAAGCGCGGTGCTGCGAGTCTATACGCTCTCTGTGTGTGTGCTGACCTGATGTGCCTCCTTCAGGCCAAACCGCTGAATCCGTCTCCGAGTATGATCGCGCTATCGCCGCGTACGAGTCGGCCCTTCGGCACAATGCCTACTCTGTCGTCGCCCTGTCCCAGATCGCCGCCATCTACCGCTCGCGAGAAGAGTTCAAGAAGGCAGCCGAATACTTTGGCCGTGTCGTCAGCATCGCACCAGAGAGCGGCGACGTCTGGGGTGCCCTCGGTGAGTTGCAGTTCGTCCCTCGCCGCAAGCCCCAAGCTAATCGAAAAGGATCCGCAGGCCATTGCTTCCTCATGATCGACGACTTGAAAAAGGCGTACAGCTCGTATCAGCAGGCGCTGTACTACATGCCGAACCCGCATGTGCGTACTTTCCAGGGTTCGGCTTTGCAGACCTTTTTCGGCGCTCATCTCCGACACCCCCTTTTGACAGGAGCCGAAACTCTGGTACGGTATCGGAATCCTGTACGATCGGTACGGCAGCCTTGAACACGCCGAAGAGGCTTTCTCGAGCGTGATCCGCATGGAACCCAGTGAGTTTCAAGTTACGCTTTGCCCACGCGGTTCTTCTTCTGATGACACTGGCTCCCCTCGCAGACTTTGAGAAGGCGAACGAGATCTTTTTCCGGCTCGGCATCATCTACAAACAGCAGCGCAAATCGGCACAAAGTCTCGAGGTTCGTGCGCCCTTTAATCGAGACAAGCGTGTGCGGATTCTGACGAGAGCGCTCTTCACAGTGCTTCCGCTACATCCTCAACAATCCGCCACGTCCGCTCACCGAGATCGACATTTGGTTCCAGATCGGCCATGTCTATGAGCAGCAGAAGGATGTAAGCGGGAAGAGAATGTCGCTGCGTTTGGTTGGAGGGATGATCTGACTTCCTTTGCGCCCTAAACCAGTTCATCGCGGCGAAAGAGTCGTACGAGCGTGTACTGCAGGAGAATCCTGCACACGCGAAAGTGCTCCAGCAGCTCGGCGGTCTGTATCACCGCTCACAGGCGCCCTTTTACGACCCGGAAGCGTCCGTGCAGATCTTGACCAAGTCGCTCGAGTCGGGTGAGTCTCCTGCTTGCATGTTCCGCTCCTCGATATGTAGCACTGACTCGCGTTCGTCGCAGATCCGAACGATCCCTTCTCGTGGTACTTGCTCGGCCGGGCGTACATGACGACGAACAATTTTGGCAAGGCGTACGAGGCTTACCAGCAGGCAGTCTATCGCGACGGGAAGAATCCGGCGTTCTGGTGCTCGATCGGGGTGCTGTACTACAACATCAACCAGTACCACGACGCGCTCGATGCCTACTCGCGGGCAATTCGCATTCACCCGTACCTCGCCGAAGTGTGGTACAACCTCGGCGCGTTGTACGAAGCGTGCAACGACCAGATGACGGACGCCATCGACGCATACCAGCGCACTTTGCAGCTCGACCCGTCCAACGCGGTTGTCGCGCAGCGACTCAACGAGATTCGCGATCACCAGACGAGCGGTGTTCCCTTATCGCCTCCTCCACCGCCGAGGGATATTAGCCCGAGTTCGATGAGCTGGTCCTACGCCACCAACTCGGGCGGTGCGCCGACTCAGCTCGCACAAGCCGGACTCGGCCCAGAGCTGTCCCCGTCGATGGGGCCTCCGCCTCCTTCGAGCTCGGTGCAGGCTCGCGTTCCGACTTCGGGCTCTGGAGGTTCACCGCACGGAAACGCCCAGAGCCGCTTCGACGGCATGCCGGTCGGTTCTCGACCGCGCTCGACTGACCCTTACCGTCGATCGGCGATTCAGCATTCGCCGTCGGGTTACCCTGCGGGAAGCTCACCTCGCCACTCTGCATCTCTGGCGCCTGGTCATCGCTTGCCGCCGTACAAGGACGGTCGTGTGCAACCGAACGGTCGCCTTGGATCGCCGCCGTCGCCTCGCAGTCGTGTTCCGGACGGACATCTCGCCGGTCCGAGCGGCAGCAGCTACCCTTTCCCTTCCCACTTGTCCGGCGGCGTGCAGGCACGCGAGGGCAGCCACGACGGCATGGACTGGGATCGGTCGCGGAACGGCCTCCGGAACGGGTCGGCGGCGCCCGGTTCGCGAGGCAGCAACCTGCACCCACCCACGCTCGGTCAGCCGCCGTCGTACCCGCCGCCGTCTCACCCGCATCAGCATCCGCATGCGCCACCGCAACCTTACGGGCAGGCGGCTCGGTCGCCGCACTTGCACTCGGCTGTTGGTCAGCACGCAGCGAACGGCGGTCACTACGAGCGTGCCGGTCCCTCGGCGCCAGCGGCTGCACGACCTCCCTTCTTCGACAACCCTTCCCCGGGACCGTATGGCGCTTATCCGCCTGCGGGCACGTCGGCGGCAGCAGAAGAGTTTGCTCGGCGGCGCAGTTCGGGTTCGACGAATGGTTCGCACCGAGACTCGAAACCGAGCATTCCGAGCCTCGACGCCGCCATCGCGGCTCCCTCGGCTCCTTCCCCGGCGACTCCAGCGACCGCGCCGACCGCGAAAGGTCGCGGTAGCCGCAAGAAGGCCGAGGGGGGCGCCGAAGCACCGAAGAAAGGTGGCCGTCGCGGCAAAGCTGCTGCCAACGCGGCTGCATCTGCCGGAGATAGTGCTGATGGCAGCGCCAGCGGCGCCAACACGCCGAAGAAGCGACGTGCCAAGGCTGCACCGAAAGCGGCGCAGAAAGAGCAGGCGCCTGCCGTGCCCCCTCAGGACAAGGACGACGAAGCCGCTGCAAAGGCAGCCGCCGCCGCCGCCGCCGCCCTCGATGCTTCGCCGCGGCCGGCACCAGCGGCTCCCGCGCCGAGCACCGCCAACGAAGCAGCAGCAGCACCGTCATCACGGGAGGTGGATGAAGAGTATGATGAGGGAGTCGACGCTCTCATGAGTCTCGGAGGTGGTGCTCGGAGCGAAGCTTCGCCCCCGGCTCGCGCCGCCCCCGTGACTGAAGAGGCCGAGTCGACCGCGCCGACGCCCGCAAACTCTCGCAAGCGATCTCTGCCTATCGACGAGCCTGCGCCAGCAGCTGTTGGCGGGGAGGCCACAGCGCAGGCACAGCCCGACGAGTCTTCCGAGCCGGACGCGAAGCGTGCGCGACCGGACCCGGCGGTGCCGCAGCCAGACTCGGAGTCGGTGCCGCAGCCTCCTCCTCCAGCGCCACGTCAGGACAACCGCGACCCAGGTGTGCTCGGACCGGCCTTGACGGAAAAGGCCAACTTCAGCGCCGACGCGACCGAGGAAACGCAGGCTCGCAAGGAAGCTGCATCGGAAGGCGCCGCCGCTCCAAAGCAGGACTCGACTGCAGAGCCCGTCGTTTCTGCAGCTGCGGCTGCAGAGTCGGCGCCGCGCGAGGAAGACAAGGAGAACGTCGGTGAGAGCACGACTCCCGATAAGGACAAGTTGCCTGCGGTCGCGACGGTAGGACCGGACGTGCTGCCCGCCGCCGAGATCGCGACGACGACGACGGTCGTCGAGGCAGGTACCCCGAAAGAAGTGGTCGGCGAGGTCGCTGCCGCAGCCGAGGCGGTCCCGGTCGATGCCGCCGCCACCGCTGCTTGAGCGCGGTCCCTTTCTGCCTTCGAAGTGGGCTATGTTTGTGCACACACGGGACTTTTTACTTTGAGCAGTCATACAGTGATTCTTGAAATACTATCAGTACTTGTGTATAGAATCGTGATCCGCCACAGAGTGCTCGTGTGGCGTTGAGAGCGAGAGACGCGGAGAGCCCTCGGCGTGCGCGCGTCTCGACGAGCTCGACTAAGTCCGGCCGGGCGATGGCTTGACCCTCAGCCCGCCAGCTCGACCCATTCTGCCGCCTTTCCAAGCTCCCCGGACGCCTTTGTGCGCCTCAGAAAACACCTTTTAACCGGTCGCAAGCGCACCCGTCCCTCCGTAGACGTCTCTGCCTTCGACTCGAAGACCGCCTCACAACACCCAGCCCTTGCTCGGTGATCCCTTCAGCTCTACCGCCAGCCAAAGCCGTTGACTGTAAACTGTCACATTACCCTTCCTGTGCGTACCGCTACCCCTCCCACGCCTCCACGAGGTCTAGATGCGGCGCAGTGCCGAGCGGCGAGATTGTGATCGCTGACGCCCCTTCTTCCCTTCTCTCGTTCCGCGTCAACCTTGTCGCCCTCTCCTGGTCGGCGACGCTATGCACGAACAACAGCCTCAAAAGAAAAACTACAGAAAATCTACACATCAGCCATGTCGTCTGACGCCGCTGCCACCACCCCCGCTGCCGCCGCCGCTCCGGTCAAGACCGAGTCTGCCTCGCCTGCTCCGGCTGCCGAGACCACCCCGGCTCCGGCTGCCACCGAGAACAAGGACGAGGCCAAGTCGACCGAGTCGTCTTCGGCCCAGGCGGCTGCTCCCGCCAACGCCGCTTCGTCGGCTGGCCCGTCGCCGTCCACCTCGCTCTACGTCGGAGAGCTCGACCCGACCGTCACCGAGGCCATGCTCTACGAGAGTGCGTACCGACTTTGGTCATCTACGAGTCGAGGAGGAGGAGGAGGAGCTGACCTCTCGCGCCGTTGTCTCTCCTGCTAGTCTTCTCGATGATCGGTCCCGTCGCCAGCATCCGTGTCTGCCGTGACGCCGTCACCCGTCGTTCGCTCGGCTACGCCTACGTCAACTACCTCAACTCGGCTGACGGCGAGCGTGCCCTCGAGCAGCTCAACTACTCGAGCATCAAGGGCCGCCCGTGCCGCATCATGTGGTCGCAGCGCGACCCGGCGCTCCGCAAGAACGGTGCCGGCAACATCTTCATCAAGAACCTCGACGAGAACATTGACAACAAGGCGCTCCACGACACCTTTGCCGCCTTTGGCAACATCCTCTCGTGCAAGGTCGCCGTCGACCCGCAGGGCAACTCGCTCGGCTACGGTTTCGTCCACTACGACACCGCCGAGGCCGCCAAGGCCGCCATCGAGGGCGTCAACGGCATGCTCCTCAACGACAAAGTCGTCTTTGTCGGCATCCACATCCCGAAGCGCGAGCGCCAGGCCAAGATCGACGAGATCCGCGCCCACTTCACCAACCTCTATGTCAAGAACGTCCCGCTCGAGGTCACCGAGGAGGAGTTCCGCGGCCTCTTCGAGCCGTTCGGCAAGGTCACGTCGGCCGTCATCACCAAGGACGCCGAGGGCAAGAGCAAGGGCTTCGGCTTTGTCAATTACGAGAAGCACGAGGACGCCGCCAAGGCCGTCGAGGCGCTCCACGACAAGGACTACAAGGGCCAGAACCTCTACGTCGCCCGTGCCCAGCGCAAGAGCGAGCGTGAGGAGGAGCTCAAGAAGTCGTACGAGCAGAAGAAGTACGAGGCCAACCTCAAGTACCAGGGCGTCAACCTCTACGTCAAGAACCTCGACGACGACATGGAGGAGGACCGCCTCCGCGCCGAGTTTGAGGCCTTTGGCCAGATCACCTCTTGCAAGATCATGGTCGACGACAAGGGCGCGTCCAAGGGCTTCGGCTTTGTCTGCTTCTCGTCGCCGGACGAGGCGACCAAGGCCGTCACCGAGCTGAACGGCAAGATGCTCGGCACCAAGCCGCTCTACGTCGCGCTCGCGCAGCGCAAGGAGGTCCGCAAGCAGCAGCTCGAGGCTCAGGTCGCCCAGCGCAACCAGATCCGCTCGCAGCAGCTCGCCGCCGCCGGCATCCCGGGCATCCCCCCTTACATGCCGGGCGCTCCCCCGATGTACTACGGCCCCGGTGGCTACCCGCAGCCGGGCGCTCGTGGCCCGATGGGCTACCCGCAGCCCGGTCCGGGCGGCATGCCCCGTCCTCGCTTCTACGCGCCGCCCAACATGCCGGGCATGCCCCCGATGCCGGGCCCTTACGGCCAGGTTCCGCCGCAGCAGTTTGGCCAGTACCCGCCGCCGCCTCCGGGCGCCGCCGGTCCTGGACCGCGCGGTGCTCCCGCCGGTGGCCGCCCCGGCCAGCCTGGACAGCCGCCTCTCCCCGCGGGCGTCCCCCGTCCCGGCCAGACGCTCCCGAACGGCGCGCCGATGCCGCCGCGCGGTGCCGCCGTCCCGCCCAACGGTGTCCCCCGTCCGGCCCAGGCTGGTCAGGCTGGCGCTCGCCGCCCGCGCGCCGAGGAGGCCAAGCCGTCGTCGGGCTTGACCGCCGCCATGCTCGCCAACGCCGGCCCGGCCGAGCAGAAGCAGATGCTCGGTGAGGCGCTCTACCCGCGCATCCACGAGACCCAGCCCGAACTCGCCGGCAAGTTGACCGGCATGCTGATCGAGATGGACTCGTCCGAGGTCCTGTACCTCCTCGAGAACGACGAGGCCATGGCCGCCAAGGTCCAGGAGGCCCTCGACGTCCTCGCCGAGTACTCTGCCCGCCAGACCAAGGCCGACGGCGAGCAGCAGGCTGACGAGTCGACTCCGGCTCCGGCTGCCGACGCCGAGACCGCTCCGGCTGAGGCTGAGGCTCCGGCCGCCGAGGCTTCGACCTAAAAGGCGTCCGTCCTTTCCCCCCTTCCTCCCCCCAATTCCCTCCGTCCCTTTCGCTTTGGCTGGCGCTTGCGGGTCTCCTTGCAGCGGGGTGATGGTGTTGTAGCGGTACAATGCCAATCTGCCCTTCTCTCACTCTAACCTCGGCGAGAGAGAGATGAGCGTTCCGCGTGTGAGCGTTTGGAGAGACTCAGGAGAAATCAGAATGTCGGAGAGAGCGCTTGCGACCGCTCTTCTAACCCTTTGAGCTCGTTGCCAGGCTGTACGGATAGTCTGCGACTGTGAAGAGCTGCTACTTCCTCGCTGCTGTGCGCTGTGCTCCTACATCTCGAGTTTGCCTCCCCACTTGGGATGTTCGCCCGTTCGCGGTCCTCGTTCGCCGCGACCGTCGCTCGCCGTCAGCGAGACGGGGCGAGAAGAGCACAATCTCCTTTCAGTACCTCACTATGGCGACTCGGTCCAAAACGAGCTGCGAAAACAACGCCGCCGAGGGTCATTCTCGACGAGTACGGAATCGAACGGAGACCGCTGCCACCGCTCGGCCTCGACGGCAAGCCAAGAGCGGTCTCTCCTACGTCGACGAGTAGGTTACGGGCTCTGAGTGCCGCCTGCTTGCAGGAGATTCGCGAGCTGATGTCGTCGCCGTGAAACAGCGGCTCCCTCAATTCTCGACCCCGACGCTGAGCAGCCTCATTCCCTGCACCACGCACCAGATCCGCCCGCAACGCCCACGAAGGCAAAGAAGCCGGTCAAGAGGGTGACTGCTGCTCGTAAGAGGACGAAGGATGCGGCAGCGGTGGAGGACGCGGATCAAGACGGCAAGGAAGTTTCGCAGGATCAGGCAGCTGAAGCAGAACTCGCGCCGGAACCGTCGCTGAGCCGGAAGGAGATGACCGAGTTGGAGTCGCTGATACGCGGCAACCTCGAGCGATACCCCGACGCGCTTCTCCTGACGCAGGTGGGGTCGTTTTACGAGGTGAGGAAAAGAAACCTGCTGCGCTCCTCCGGAACCGCGCTGAGCACCACTTTGCATGCACACAGTCGTACTTTGAGCAAGCAAAGACGGTCGCCAAGACTTTGGGGATCAAACTAACGAGCAAACCGACAAAGAATGGGCGACAAGCTTTCGCCGGCTTCCCACTGGCGCAACTCGGGAAGCAGGTCTCGCTTCTCGTCCAAGCCGGCCACAAGGTCGTCATCGTCGAAGAGTTCAAAGAGATCGGTTCGAGTAAGGTCAAGACTTCGCGACGAGTCTCGAGGATCGTCACGCCTGGCACCGGGGTCGACGAGGCTTTCGTTGCGCTTGACCAGTCAAACTTTGTCCTCGCCCTCGCCCTCGTCGACGGCAGCAGCCTCAAAAACGAGATCGGACTCGCGTACCGTGACATCTCGACGGGTGCTTCTTTCACTCGCACGTCCAAACTTTCGGCACTCCGCGACGACATCCGCCTCGTGCAACCGAAAGAAGTCGTCGTCGACGCGCGACTGCGCGGTTCCAAACTCGGCGACCGTATCCTCGAGCTCCTGGAGGGAGAGCGCGTCCGCGAAGGCATCATGGTCTCCAGCGTGTCGACCAATGCGGTCCCCTCGACCTCCAAAGACGTCCCGACCGTCGCCGCCAACGCAGAGGCCGTGTTGCTCTCGTACCTTGCGACCACGCTCGTCTCGACTCCGGTCCCGAGTGCCTCGACGACGCACATTGATGATGCAAGCGTGATGCATATGGACGCCGTGACCTTGCAGTCGCTCGAAATCCGCGAGAGTCTCCGTGGCGGCGTTCGTGGCAGCTTGCTCGGCACCGTGAAGCGCACGGTCACGCCTGGCGGACAGAGACTACTCACAGAGCGACTCTGTAAGTACAGCGCCCTTGATCTTTCGACCCGTGCTCGCGGGCTGATGGTCGGTCTCCTCTGCAGGCAATCCGTCAACGGATCTCTCGATCATCAACGCTCGCCTTGACCTCATTACGGTCTTCCTCGAGCGCCTTCCGGAAATTCGCCCATATTTGCGAACGATCCTGAGAGGACTCGAAGACACGCCGCGCCTGTTGCAGCGTCTCGCGATGCGAAGGCCAAACGCTGCCTGGGATCTACTCGGCCTCAAGCGAACCATGCGCGCTCTCGAGGATATTCGGAGGGAATGCGATCGCGCCATCCCCGCCATCGCGAGCGAAGCGGTCGAACTCGGGTGGACTTCGGCCGAGATGCGCGCCGTTCGCGAGTTGCTCGAGCGCCTCGGCGAGTATTCTGAACTCGCGAGCCAGATCGAGGACGCTGTCGACGAAGAAGCGCTCACCAGGCGAGCAGAGGAGGACGAGCGTAAGGCGGCGTTATCGGGCGAGATGGGTGAGAGCGCCATCACTCGCGAGAGCGAGGAGGTCGCGAAGAATCTGCCTGTCGAGGGCTTGTGGGGCGAAGATCAGCCCTGGGTGATTCGACCGCAGTGGGTTCACGTGTTCTCCAAGTCATCACAGGAAGTGCAAACTGATTCTGTTGGCTCTGCGCAGCTTCTCCTCGTCTCTGGCCGAGCTCCATGACTCGCTGACTTCGCTGCGGAAGAAAGCGGCGCAACTTCAGCACGACCTGCGCGAACGGTACAAGTCTCCCGCGCTAACGCTGCGGAACCATGTCAAATTCGGAGCGGGCGTTCACATCAAGGTCAAAGACGGCGTGGCCCTGTTCGATGCCGATCCTGCCGTTCATGCCGTACTGAGAACCAACTCGACGCGACTTTACGTCGTCAAGGTACGTTTCTTTGTCAGCGCGCGTATTCCATGTACTGATCCGATACTCTACTCGTAGGAGTGGAGCAGTCTATTCCGCAAGATCATGAGCACGCAGGAAAAGATTCGAGACTTTGAGGCCCAAGCGATGCAAGTCCTTGTGGCGAGGGTGCGTCTCCTTCAAGCGTATCGGTCGACGTCATGGCGAGCTGACACGCACTGGCTTGGTAGCTCCTCGAGCACTATGCGAGTCTCGGGCGAACAGCCGACGCGCTGGCTGAGCTCGACGTGGCGATGAGCTTCGCCGAGCTCGCTTTCGACCTCGACTGGGTTCGTCCTACGGTGGACGCAAGGTGAGTCGAATCCTGACTCACTCCCGTCTACTTCACCGACCCAACAAACGCTTGCCCGCAGTCGAACGCTGCATATCGAAGGCGGGCGACATCCCACTGTCGAGCAAGCGCTGGCGGCGCAGAATCGCCAATTTCACGCCAATTCGCTCATCATGAATCACCCCGATGACGCTCCCGAGACGCCTTCTTTTGTTCACGTCTTGACTGGACCGGTGTGCTATCGGTGCCGGCCTCGCTTCTCTATGAATGCTGACTCTTCCCCGCATGAGCAGAACATGGCTGGCAAAAGCACCTTCTTACGCCAGGTTGCCATCATTGCTGTTCTTGCGCAAGCGGGCGCATACGTCCCGGCAGACTCGGCGCACATCGGCGTTCTGGATCGATTGTACAGCCGTGTCGGCGCTCGCGATGAGCTGGATCGGGATCGCAGCACCTTCATGATCGAGATGGACGAAGCGACCACGATCTTGGACGGCGCGACAGATCGCTCTTTGGTGCGTGCGACAAGCTGTAGAGGAAGCTACACAAAAAAGGTGCTGACAGAGCGATGACGATCAGGTGCTGCTTGACGAGCTCGGTCGCGGCACCTCTCCAATCGACGGCCTCGCGATTGCCTATGCGGCCCTCGAACATCTCACACACGCGAACCGGTCACGGACTCTATTTGCCACGCACTACCATCGTCTTGGTCAACTTCTCGGATATCGCGAGCACGAGTCGCGGGGTACTGGGGAATGGGATGGCGTCGAGTTTTGGTGCACAGACGTTGAAGAGTCGGAGGTGAGTGAAGCAGCTTCTTTGCCAAGTCTCAGTGGCTGAACGGTTCTGCGTGTCGGCAGGATACTGTGCGGTACCTGCATGCGATCCGGCGCGGGCTGAACGACGATTCTGCCGGCCTGGTAGTCGCACGATTGGCCGGCATGCCTGCTCGCAGCATCCTGACTGCTCAGCGGATCCGCGAGCAGGTTCTAAATGGCAGCATCTAACGAGGTTGTCCAGATGCAATGTAGAGACGTCCCGCCTTGTGGGACATAGACATTGTCTGGGCTGCTCTAACGAAAGATGTGTCCCGATCCTTGTTCTCCCGGCGGAGTCTCGGCTTGCGCAAAGGCGAGCGACACGCTGCTAGAAGTCATTACAAGGACACATGTCCGTCCTGGCTCTCATTCTTCTTCGAGTACCATCCGTCAGAGCTACAGGCATATGCAGGTTCTTCGCCAGCGTGATGGGTCACCTGGTCGATATGGAAGACGTCTTTGGCTGCCGCACCGTCTGTAGGCACGTCGTCGGAGCCTTGCGACACGTTCGCGGCGGGGGAGAGTCGCTCTTCAAAGCTGCCCGGCGACGGAGATCTCTCGAGAAAGAGATCTGTGTGGAAGTAAGATCGAAGGCGCGCCCCGAGTTTGTTTTCGCCCTCAACGGCAGCGTCCAGCGCTTCCCGGAGGGTTCTGTTCTCGCAGCAGCGTTGCGGCGTACGGCCCTCCTGCAAGTAATCGCCCTTGTCGGATGTAAGTTTCCTACGTCCTGTCCTGGGAGAAAAAGACGTGCCGACGCACCTGCAGCGCCGGTTTCTCCCTGACAATGGCCGCTTCAGTCTTGGTTGGGTGCGACTTCGGATCAACCTGAGCCAGCGCATTGTTGCTGACCAGGACGACGTCGGTAGCGAGCCGTGCGCTCGACTGCGCTGGAAGCACATCCGTCAGGTCGATGGATTTGACCAGAGTCGAGGCCGAGGTGCCGAGGTCGTCGTCAAGAGGCGCGCAGGGTGAGCGCTGCTCGAGAAGATTTCCGAGTGCGTGCAGCTCCTCCAGTATGGTCGGTAAAGCTTCTGAGATGGGTCGGACGGAGTCGAGGATGACCTTCTCAGGAAGATCCGATTCGAGCAGGGTGGAGACGGCCTGCGGTATAGCATCGATCTGGAGCGAGAGCGCTCGCACTAGGTCGATGAGGCTGGTGTGCTGTGCCAGTATTAAGTCTCTGATCTCGGCGATGAAGGATTCGTTCTTTGTCACGGCTGCAGTAAGACCGTCGGCGAGAAGCGCCAACACAGCGCGCGTCTCGGTAGACTCAGCAACGATCTCCGCCTGTAAATCCTCGAAGTGCTCGACTAGGAGCGTATCGAAGCTCGGCGGTGGGCGGGCCTCTGGGGACACGACAGGCGGAAGATTGCCGCGCCGGGATGCGCTCGCTCGAGCCAGCCCGAAGGCAGTGTCGAGGGCCGAACGCGCACGAGGATCACCCATACGGGCTGGACTCGCCTCGGTGACCCGCCCCAGCAGCGCCTCGCGGAGATCTGATTCGACGAATTCCGAAGCAATCGCCTGCTGGGCGCCGGACGGGACAGCCGCCGTCATGACGAGCCTACTGCGTGGTACCGGGCGTGGCGGCTTGTACTGTTCAGGCAGCGGATCGTCCAAAGAGAGCGAGCTGCGATTAACAGAGTCCTCGTGTTCGGTCGCCGCGCGCGCAAACGTGCGATGGGGGGACGTCGCAGACATCTCGTTCGCCGGAGTCGGAGACGGAGTAGACATCGGCATTGGCGTCGCAGGTAGAGGACGCCTCGGCTGAGGATGGATCAGCTCGAGCGCAGGAAATGGGCGGTCTCTAGTATCAAATCGCGGCAGCTGCGGAACGTGACCGCTTCGGCTCTCCGTCGCGAGCCTAGGAGGCGCAGCGGTAGGCAGGGGAGGCAGTGGGCGCCGACCGGTACTCGATTGCGAGCTGCGGAGCTCCGTGGTCGGATGTGCTACCGCGACCGGAACCGGATGCGCAAGTTTGCTCGAGAAGGACGAGGGGACGAAGTTGGACGCCGTGGCGCTGAGCCGCCTTTTCGGCGACGGCGGCTGACGGCACACGTCAGCGGGCGAGGCTGGAGAGACCGATAGAGAGCCGGGTTCTCCTTCATGCCTGAAGAAGAAGCTCGTACCACCGCGCGTCGATGGGGGCGAAAGCCCAGCTGTACCCTCAAGTGGGCCGGACTCCGGGCTCGACCTCTGCTGAGATGCGGGAGGGGCAAGTGGGCGAGAATCAGGCGCACGGGAAGGGTCGCGGATCGTCGCCAGCTCGGCGAGCGCAAGGGCAGGATGTGACGGCGTGGATTCGCGAGGATGTTGTCTCTTCGGAGACGATTGTACCGCTCCCCAGACTTGTACACCCTCGTCTGGATCCGTGAGCTCGGCGTTTCCATAGTGAGAGTCGTCCGAATGGATGTAAGGCATGACAGAGTCGTCTCGCCTCGCAGAGGAGGGCTCGCCATGCGCACGATTCTGACGTCGGAACGGTTCATCAACTTCGCCCGCCGTCGATTCTGATGCTGAGAGACTGGCGATGCCTGTGACGTCCGTCCGATTCGACACGCCGGAAGCGGAGCGCGCTGGAGTTATGAGGCGAGCGGGGCTGATCGCCGAGAAAGCAGGCGGTGCTTGCGTCGACCACGGGGCATTGCCGCCAAGGTGAGGAGTTCCGTAAGAGGATGAGGTCTTTGGACGCACCGACGCGGTCGTGCGGTGACCTGGAAGGCGTCGCTGCAGCGACTCGACGGCATTTCGAAGTCTAGGCGGCAAGTCACTCGGAGACGAGAAGAGCGAGGTGGATCGAGTGTGCACTCGACTCTGCCGGAACGAGTCGTCAGTCCTTTGGTTCCCGTATGAATGGCGGCGTAGGTGGCTGAGGAAGTGGCGGTCCTGGGAAATTTCAACGGTATCAGTGGCGGCTTCTTCTCCAGCCGTTGACAAGACCCCCGGAGCTTAC
Source organism: Rhodotorula sp. CC01 (assembly GCA_021654155.1). Classification (NCBI taxonomy): domain Eukaryota; kingdom Fungi; phylum Basidiomycota; class Microbotryomycetes; order Sporidiobolales; family Sporidiobolaceae; genus Rhodotorula; species Rhodotorula sp. CC01. Next base: position 99,762 of record JAKEZK010000053.1, read on the forward strand.
GTAAGGTTCTCGTTTGACTCGGAACGACTCTTGCATATCCTCCCAGACGTCTTGCCAGGCTTCGCGTCCCGGCAGATAGACGTCGAGTGACTGCGGCAAGGCGGGGGACGAGCTGATCTCATCAAAGTGCCTGCCACGACTGACCAGCTCCTCGGGAGCCAAGGCCACGCAAATGGCGTACGTGTCCGTCGCGGTCTGCTCGATGGTCTCCCGTGCCTTTGTGGGCAGCGGAGACCGCGTTGTCGCCGTGCCGGCAGGCGGAAAGCGGACGACCACTCTTCTCTTGCGCGGTTCCTCTGTGCGAGCGGGTCCCGGTAGCCCCGCCCTCGAAAAGGAAGTTCCGGACGCCCGCGAGAGACCTGACGACTGTACATGCCGTACGGCGGGCGGTTGGGATTGCCGTCGGCGCGAAGGCGCTTCGCTCTGCGCAATCGGATCTCCCGCCGGCGGGATGTCTGAGCGCGGAGGGACCTTGTCGGACACGCGAAGCGCGGGAAAGTCGCTCAGGACTCGGGGTATTTCCGAGAAGCCCGGGAGAAATGGTCCGACGAGGTTGACTGGCGACGGATGCGATCCTGACGAGAATGACGTTGGGCGGTACGCAACTAAGTCCGGCCCGGCATACGGCGGGAGATGGCTTATTCCGTGATATTGAATGGTGTGCGGAGGCAACACGCGTGGTCCGAAGGGTAGATTGCCGTAGGAAACAGGGGAGGCGAAAATGTGCGGTGCCGGAGCGAAGGCGGTCCTCCCGTCGTGATCCGCCGAAACCTGCTATAGGTCCTCGTCAAAATCCGACAAGATAATATCATCCGTCAATCTCGTAGAAGAGCGCACCAGGTGAGGTGGATGTCCAGGTTGAAAACTCGCCATCGTCGATCCAGCCACCAGCTAAACGACGAAAAGCGCTACCGCCAAGGGAGAAGGACGGCGTGGTCGAGCCAGCGACTTGAGGTGCACTAGAGCTGCCGTGTGCTTCCCGCTCCAATGCAGGCAAGGGGCGGTCCGCGCAGGACGGAGACGAGTCGACTCGAGAGCTGGGGCGTTAGGGCAAGCGAAGACGCAGTAGGAGAACCGCGGATCTCGTCTGATAGCGGGGATGGAACGAACAGGAACCCCTCGACTGCACCGGAGAACCGTAGCAGACGGTGAAAGTGGATGAAAGGCGAGAAAGAGAAAGGGTGCGAGCGCCCCACATGAAGAAGAGAAAGGTCCTTGTGAGCGAGCTGGGACCCCTCACTGGTCTGTGATCCTTGCAGGTGCAAAGTGCTGTATGCTGGCGATTGGAGTGAGATATTGTCTTCCGGCGCTCTGAGATCAATCTTGACGAGTGCGTACCGAAAGTCACGAGCCGATTCGCCGCCACTGCAAAGCTGTCGTTCCCTTTTCGCCAGAATGGCTATAGTTCCGAAGGTCCATTGCACTGGAGAGAGCACGACCTTAATGCGATCTAAAGGTGGATGCGGAGTGGGGAAAAATTAGACGAAGGTTGCGAGAGGCGGGCAGTAGGCATCGAGTTCCCCCGTCGACGGCAGGGTAGCTCTGTGTGCTGTGTGGTAATGATGGGGGTGAACATGTGGAATAGAGAACGGGTCGGGCGTTCGCTCGAGACGAAGGGTACAAGTTGTTCCAAGCTTTATACGGTGCATGCGTGCGCGTGAAAGGCATCGACGAAGGAAAGACGAGGGGTATCAAGGCAAAGGCGATGGAGGGGAATTTGGCTGATAAACGCGATGTGGGTGTATGGTGTTGTGTTGAGTGGTAAAAAGGAGAGTCGATGTCGGTAGCAAGCGCGGTGAGACGGTCGTCTCAGAGTCCGAGATCGCCGAGGACGCTCGCCACTTCGTCCACGCTCTCATGCCGGGGAGCCGTGCTGGCTCGCTTGAACGCGGCGGCGTGCAGGCTGAGATCCAGACTCTGCGCGCGTCCGGCGAACGAACGCTGCTGCCGACTGCCGTTGTGGCCCGACGGTCCGGACTGCATGTCGGTGAGCTCGTCGACGGAATCGTCGGGGAGAGCTTGCGACGATGGATTCGGCATCGTCGACATCGACGCCGAAGGCGCGTGATGACCGCGGACGGACGAGCGCAGCAGCGTCTCCTCTCCGCCTCCTGCTGACGGACGGCGCGGGGCACCGACGGCTGGCGACGAATACGTCCCCGGCGCGTAAGCACTCGGGGCCGGCGGAGCGATCGCGGTCGGCGGGTAGGCATTTGGTACAGGCGATGGAGGCGGCATGAAGCCCGGCATCGGCCGAGGCATCGACCAACTGTAGTTGTTCAGGTGCGGCGAGGCCTGGTGCATCGCTGGCGGTGCGGGTGCGAACGGCCCGGGGGCAAAGTGCAGATGAGGTGAAGGCGGTACATGCGAGTGAGATTGATGCTGGTACTGAGGAGGTATACGAGGCACATTGGCCGCGGGATAGAAAGGAGGATAAGGGGCGGCGGCGGCCGCCGCCGTAACTGGGTCGGGCCCGCTCGGCGGTACGTATTCTGCGATCGGCTGGTTCACGACCGATGGCAAACGGGTGTACTGTTGCGGGTACGATGATGCCGGACCGCCAGGGTTGGCGTCAAAGATCGCCTTGATGTTGGGCGAAGAAGCAGCGAGCCGGAGCTTGCGGTCCGAGCCAGGGCGCGGGTCGTTGCGCGAGTCGACCGAGTCTCCGGCGGCCATGTTGGCGGACGTCGACAGCAGCTTGCTGTTGAAAGGCGCAAAGACGTCTGCGAGAGAGTCGGATCGTGGCCGCAGCGAGCCAGGGTAAAGGTTGATCTGTCGCAAGAGGATGGATTCTCCCGAGTCAGTCGTGAGGAGCAAAAAGCGAAAGCGGGGGACTTCACGCACGCTTCGCTGGACGAGGTACTCTTCGACGAGGTCGCGGCTCGTTCCGAGGAAGTCCACATTGGACCGGTTGAGACAGAACCGAATAATCGTCTCTTCGTTGTTTCCGGATCGGTCCACCCACGGCAGGATCGTGATATTGAGGTCGCGCTTGATCTTCTCCGTCAGGTTGACAAAGTCTTGCGACAAAGTCAAGTTTGCCATCTCGGTCGAGTGCGGCAGGCGATACTCGCTGTGAGTTATAAGTGTTAGGGGTGACCGGATCAAGGAGCTTCTTGGCGCTCGGAAGTCGGACTCACGCTTCGAACGGAACGTGGTCGAGTAGCATCTGCGCGGCAATGTGAACCTGACTCTCCGGGCCAAAGATGCTGACGATATCGCTCGCCGTCTCCTTGTTCGGGAACCGGACGTGCGAGTTGGTCTTGCCCTCGATGTCGTGGATAAAGATCGATTTCTCGCCGAGCAGAGTCCGGTGGTACCGTCGCGGGACGGCCACCATCTCGACGATAAAGTCCTTGTCCTTGGGCGCGACCAACTCCATCACGCTCTGCTTCAAGAGCTCGAGGTTGTTGGCGTTCTTGGCCGGAGTGCGGGCGACGACGTTGTCCTCGTTGTCGTGGTAGCCACCGAGCGAGGCAAACTCTTCTGCGTTCGAGAACTTGACGTAGACGCCAAATCGCTTCATGATCCGCTGGATGTTCTTGCCGCCGACGCCGATGATGCGCTTGTGATACGCCTCGGGGACGTGGAACGAGATCTCCGCCGGGAGCTCCTCTTGCAGCATCGTCAAGCCATGCAGCGCGCCCATGTCGGTACCGGCGACGTCGATTAGGAAGTTGTAGTCGTTAAAGGTCTCGAACTTGATCTTGACATTGGCCGACTTCATGACCTTGTTGAGTTTGCCGTTCTTTTTGCCAGAGATGAACTCGCGGTGCTCGTTGGCCAACTCGATCTGGAAGCGGATCTCGTGATGGAAGGCCTACAGACAGTATCAGAGGTTAGAATCATGTTCGACGGGAGTGTCGTTCGCCGTTCGCGCCACGCACCTTGACAAAGTCGAGCTCGAGCACGAGCTGCACAGCTTGCCGCACTTGGTTCTCGAGGCCGTGGAACTCGAAGCAATTGCTCTTGAAGACGGCTTCGGCTCCGGAGGTGACGCTGATGTGGCGGAGGATCGGCGGAATCTGAGCCGGGTTGAGGCTCGGAGGCGGCATGAAGACGTCGAACGTGACGGGGAGAAGCCAGAACGAAGCGACGTAGAATTGGCAAGCCTGCGCGCAACACCGTTAGCACGTGTCGATCGGCTCACGGGACATTAGACAACTCACGAGGGCCATGATCGAACGGATCGTCCGCTCGATGTTGACGCGGTGATCTCCGTAAACCGAGATCAGGCTGGCTTGACTCCCGATGGGCGGAAAATTGATGAAGGTCCCGTTGTCGTTCATGATCTGCTTGACGTCCTCTAGGCGGTCGGAGAGCATCCAGTCGAGCTTGCGCGGCAAGATGGCGGTGTCGCGCGAGATGATGCATTTGCTCTGCGGCAGGCGCGCGCAACTTCCAGTCAGCATCGTCCACATTCTGGTGGGCGGTACAGGATTCCGACTGACCTTGTGCAACGAGACTTGGAAGAGCATGTCGCGCGCGCGCTGCACGCCAAAGAACTCGCCGGTGATGAAGATCAGGTTCTGCTTCGCGAGCAGGCTCAGGTTCTTCTGGCCGATGACTCCCGACAGCGGAGTCGGGAAGTAAATGTTGGTCGCCGTCTCCTCCTGGATGGTCTGGATGACGCATCGCTTGCGACCCGCGACCGGATTGTGGAGCTTGTAATCGATCTCGCAGACTTCGGAATGGAGGCCGCTCAGCTCGTCGAGGAGGACGAGCAGGCGGACGCGGGCCTGCTCGACACTCTCGTACGGACCCGTGATGACGATCTCGACGTTGCGCTCCGTCTCGAGGCCGAACCCGATCGAGGCGTTCGCTTGTCCGACGATCGCGAGGTGCGCTTTGGTCAGGGTGGCGATCTCGTCGAGCTTGCGGCGCATCTCGACTTTGACGTTCTCTTTGCCGTCGAGCACTTCGGCGCGCGGCACCTTGACGACCGACTTTCGCTGCACGAGAGTGAGCGGCGGTCAGTCACAGAGTTCGCGACCCGCGCACTTTCGTCAGGTCCTCACCAAGAATGGACTCTCGCGGAGGATGTGACCTCGCGCGGCCATGACCTGCTGGTAGCCCCCGCTCAGGTGGACATTGTAGAGTTTCCCACTCCTGTCTTGGGCCGCGGTGCTCGAAGAACCTTCGGCTTGTGAGCCCGAGGAGGGAGGGAACGTCATCGGTGCGCCGACGACGGGCGAAGTCGGTTCGATGGCGGAGAACGACGCGATGCACTGGTGAGCCGCCATGGTCTCGACGCAAAGGCGCTGCATTGCGTCGTCAAAGTCGACGCTCGTTCGGCGAGTCGATGAAGATCCGACGGACGAGCCCGCTCCAAGTCCGTCTCCGCCTGCTGCAGCAGCCGCCGTGCTCGACATCGATGAAGCGCCGTCGTCCTTGTTTGTTGCCCCGTTTGCAGGATTCTCGACCGCGGTTGTCGTTTCGCTACCGGGAGCGCCGGCGCTGCCGACACTGCTCGAAGTCGAATGACCCCTCGCCGCTGCGCCGGTATGAGCTTCGTTCGTGCTGACAGTCCCTGTGGACCCGGCTGCCGGCGAAGCGGCGGCAACAGCGCCATCGGATAGGCTCGCCTGGTGTGACTGCCGACGAGCTTGCGGGTGCCTCGGCGAGAGCGGAGAGGTCGGCGGGAGTTCAAAGGAAGACGACGGAATCGCCGACAAGTCGGTCGAGGACGCCACCGGTCGGGGCAGGCAGAAGGATGTCGTGTAGATATCCATGATCGAGTGCCTACCGCTGAGCGCTGCTCCCTGTGTCGGGATCTCTGTCGAATGTCCAAGTCGATCGCAGTGACGCAGGTCGGTCAGTGTTCCAAGCGTCGACGTCGGCTGCTTCTCTCGCGTAGGGCTCGACTGCGGCGCGGCAGTGGTCAGCAGTGTACATTGCCAGTGCAGACGGTGATCCACATGGTGACCTACGACTGTGTGTGAATGCCGAACAGCTGGCTCGATGGGCGACTCAGGCGATCGCTTTCGTCACAACTCGGAGCCGGGCTAGAGAGATTAGCAGGCGCGAATAGAGTCGAGCGTGCAGAGACCGTGGGTATCGTATAGCAAGTGACTGAACACTGCCTTGGGTGGTCTCTGGGCGACGTCAACGGGAGAGCTGCCTCAGGCTGCTGCTGCGTCGTTTTCGTCGCTATTTCCGACGTGCTTCCAAAGTTGCATCCCGGGAGGGTTTGGACTATCCTCACTTGCTGCTCGTGCCTTCTACCGTACCCGGTGACTGTAACCCGCCAGTGCTCTTGGTTGCTCTGAGACTCGCCAAAATTCGGCAAGAAAACTTTTCTTCATCTACACGGTCGGCGAGGGACCACGTACAACTGCTAGAGCTTTAGAAAAAGGTGATTCGCGTACGGACCTGTGAAGGTATAGATGAGTGAACCAAGCGGTAAGAATGCGAAAGTGTCTCGTGCGTCGCAAGACGTCACGAGTCAGTTTCTGCCGCGCGCGGCGTCGATCGGTCGCTCACCTCGTCGCCGCCGCACCCGCTCTTGCTCCCTCCCCCTCTCGTCAAGTTTCCCGAAAAATTAGACCGTCGAATAGTACCAGTTGAAAATGCGCTTCTCCCTGTTTGCCCTCGCCGCCCTCGCCGCTCCGGCCGTCTTTGCGTCGACCATCCCCACCTTTGCCGACGCGCAAGACCAAGTCTCGGCGTCGTACGACTCGATCCGGAAGCAGTTGACATTCGACAACCCGGACGATGCATGCCCGGACTTGGTCGTCCGCTGTGTGCGCAAGGACACCAAGGAGATGATCGGAGACGTAGGTCCTCCCCTTCTTGACTGCGGACTGAGGCGGGTGTTGACATGTCGCTAACGAACGCCACTCCAGATCGGCGAGAAGAGCTTCTGCCACCCGAAGGGTACCCTCAAGTGCAAGCAGTGCCACGAGACCGTCAACGCCGCCGAGGTGAGCGGGCGGAAAGGTCGCTCCAAGTGGCAAAGAGCTGCGGCATACTCATCCTCCTCTTGCCCTCACCGTGCAGTGCAACGCCAAATACCTCAAGGACTGTGCCAGTGAGTGTTCGCGCGTCTCGGCGGCTATTGCCAGCCGAAGAAGACAGGAAAACTAATGCTCTCCTGTGTGCAGCCAAGTGCAAGGCTGTCGGCTCGCCGATCTAGAGCAACCTGCTCTCGAGAGTTGTATTTCCCTTGTAGCCACTCACACTATCTACCCTGTACAGACATGTTTGACTTACTCCGGAGAATACAGGCCGCGTGAGATGAGCGCGTGCTCAGCACATGGGTGAGAGCTAGAGTGAGAGAAGCCTGCAACACAGTTTATTAGAGAAAGCCAGCCAGGCAGTGTATAACAGAGAGCCCGACGTACTCGTATGCGCTGTCTCCCAAGTAAACTGTGACTATATGGTGCTCAACGATCAAAGTCTCGAGTCGCTCCGTTCTTCCCTTCTCTTTCCAACTTCAACCAGCAATTCTCAGTCGCCGGCCATGCAGTTCTTTGTGCCGCTCAAGGGCGCATCGACGCCCGATTTCAGCACTTCGACGCTCATCCTGGTAAAGCCCGCCTACGCCCCCCCTTCATCCTCCTGCAGCGAGGCTGACGAAGCCCCACCCACCGTGAGTGCAGCCGCAGCCGTCGCTGGCGTCGTTGGCGCAGCTCGCCTGTGACCTGATCGTGCACAACTACGACCTCGAACTCGTCGGCTACTTGGGACTGCAGGATCATGTCCCTGCTGTCGGCGCGAGGGACAGTTTGCCTGGACAACCGGATCAGCCTGGTCTCGCTCTCGCCTGCGAAGGTGAGCGAGCACCCAAACGATTCGCACACATCAGCGCTGGGCCATTTTCGATCCTGACCGCGCGTCGTCCCTGAATGAACTGCAGTGTTTGCGACGCCGAACCGGTCCCTTGTGATTGCGCTGCCGCGATCTCCCGTCATCCGCGCCCGACGCAGCCACTACCTCGCTTCGATCCGGCACTGGATCCATCGAACCAATTTCTCAGAAGTACTGGTCGTGGCAGGTGCGGATGCAGCGATGCGAGGCGACGACGGGTTGAACGCCATCACCCCCTTGCGGCACCTGGTCCTCGGCCTCACCGCCGGGTCAGAACCGTCCCGCTTGGCGACGACATTGCGGCAGATCTCGCCTTCCTATCTCTCCTCAAACCCTTCAGGCTTCCAATCCTCCTCCGAGGTCGTCGCCGCGCACTCTTCCTCCTCGTCCGGCACGACTATTCCTCCGATCCCGCACGGCGGTTTGACCCGCCAACTCCTCACCGCCTTGATGCCCGAATCCAGTCGCGAAGGAGGAGCAGCCGAGTCGACAACAACACCCGCCGTCGATGCCCTGATCATCTACACCTCGGAAGGCGCCGCGTCCGAATCGGCGCACTTCCTCGCCGACGCGCTCGCCTACTTGCTCGAACCTCAACTCGCCGACCTGGAGGACCGGATAGAGCGCTCTTATTCAACACGAAGCGGGGAAGGAGATGGCCTGATCGGTGGTGGGCAGGGTTCCGAAATCGGCAACATCAAGTGGAAGGAACCGAAGAGCTGGGAGCGCGGGTTGCTCGGCCCCGAATTGGCACGGGATGCGGGTCGGGAGATGTACGGCTAAAAGGAGCTGCTGCTTGTAGAAAGAGAGTGCGAACAGGTGACATCGCCTCTTGCTCTCCTACCAAAGGAAAGGGTTGCGAGACAAGTACAAGTCTTGCAAACTTTCAGGCATTCGTCCTTGTCTGCAAGCCAATCTCGGCGCTGCTGCTACTACTCGGTGGTGGTGGCGACACGTTGGCCCACGAGACGGCATAGTGTTCGAGGACGAGGTTGAGCTCTTCGACCTCGTCGATCTGTTCAATCTTGGCGACCCTGTGTGATGATGAGCGTTCCCAGTTGACATGCGCAACGCGAGATCAAGCATAGAGTGATGACGGGTATCAGCTTGCGTGGTGAAGTTTAAAGAGGTGCTGACTCGACTGACCTCTCGAGTTCTTCGACCGGGATCACACCGTCGCGGATCTTTTTGATTGAAAGAGCGCCGCACGAGCCTTTGACGCCGGCGGCGACGAAACGATCTGTCAGGGAATCGAGGGTCGGGGTCGAGTCGGCACCGGGGAGGGCGAGCGAGCGGAGCTGCGCGGGTGCGTCAGGGGAAGGGAGGAAGCGAGTCAGTCGTGAGCAACAGTTACTCGACTCGACTCGACGGCTTTGGCGCGCTGCTCCGAACGGAACAACCTGGGCGCTCTCCAAGACAAGATGAATGCGAAACCCGGAGAACAGACTCACGGCGAGGTTGCGTTTCATGACGGTTCCGAACTGGTCCTGCAACCGGAATGGATCGTAACCGACGATGGCACTCCCATGAGCCTGGTGGAAGGTCTCGCAGAACCAGGTCAAGAGGGCCGAAGTGATTCCTGGTTCGAGGTAGACGAGGACGCATTCGAGGAGGAGGAGGGTCGGTAATGTGCGATCGAGAGGCGGTTTGTTGCTGGTGGTGGTGGTCGGATTGCCGACGCCGAGGAGCGAGTCGGAGAGTTGATCGAGGTGGCGGAGGTCGCCTGGGAGGAGGGTGTAGTGCTCTGAAGAGAGTCCGAGTCCGCCGCGCTCGATGCGGACGCCGCCGGAACCGAGCCACTGGTTGAGGTCGGGTTTGGTGGCGATGGCGCGCGCCTTCGGGGCCGTCTGTTCGGGGAAATCGACCTCGACCCAGTTGGCGCAGGGCCACGGCTTGGCGTGGTGTTGGCGTTTCTTCTTGAGCCTCCAGAAGCGCGAGTCGGTGCCTGCTCCGAGCGAGACGACTTGACCAGGTGGTTGGTCGTCGCGACTGTGAGCGTCGAGGAACTGGTCTACGAGGGTGTCGACGGCCCAAGTGCGAGCGTGAGTCCCGATGTTGATCAAGGGCGGTCTGTGCTCGTGGGCTCTGCGCTGGCTCGGCGAGAGAAAGTGAGTCGCGGCTGGGTCGTCGAGGTAGCCGAGCGAGTGGGCGCAGTGCCGCGAGACGAGCGCGGCCGAGTCGGTCGAACGGACGGCTGCATCGTCGGACAGCGTTGTCTGAGCTGGACTGGCTTGAGCTCGCAGCATTGGCGTGGCGTGTGGTGGTCGAGAGAGAGAGAGAGAGAGAGAAGCGAACGTTCCCCTCCTCCCCCTCACACCACACCGAGATGGCTGCGATCGAGGACGACTTTGCCGCGTACACGACCATCGGAGAACGCGTCGCCGTCCCCTCGGAACTGCGCAAACCCGCACAGTCGCGCACTGCCGGTCCCTCGTTCGCCCTCGACCCCCACCTCGAGGTCAGTCAGCCTCTCTCCCTGCCCGCCCACGGCAGAGTTGAACTGACTGCATGTGCCAGTGCAGCCCTTTATTCTCCTGAGTAAATCAGCCCGCGGAGCAGCAGCAGCCGGACTCGTCGAAAAGGCCACCGCTGCCCCCGCCGTCTACGTCTTTGCCGAACTCCTCCAGCAACCCTCGATCAAAGACGTCTGTCCACCCTTACGTTCGCTAGAGACCGACCACCCGGGGACTAACGCACAATCGCCCCCC